>VDFB02000017.1:248799324-248828718 GCA_007258455.2 Sequoia sempervirens
AACCCTTAAACCCTTAAACCCTAAACCCTAAACCCTAAACCCTCTACCATCTACCTCAACCATCAACTCTTAAACCCTTAAACCCTCAACCCTCAACCCTACACCCTCTACCCTTAAACCGTAAATTATAATCCCTAAACCCTAAAACTTAAATCCTCTACCCTCTACCCTCAACCCTCAACCTTTAAAACCTAAACCCTCTACCCTAAACCCTTAAACCCTTAAACCCTAAACCCTAAACCCCTAAACCCTCTACCCTTAACCCTTAACCCTCTACCCTTAAACCGTAAACCCTGAACCCTAAACCCGTAAACCCTTAAACCCAAAACCCAAAACCCAAAACCCCTAAGCCCTCTACCCTCTACCCTTAACCCTCTACCCTCTACCCTCAAACCCCCCCTCTCTCTCTCACAACCCTACACCCTCTACCCTTAAACCGTAAACTGTAATCCCTAAACCCTAAACCCTCTACCCTTAACCCTTAATCCCTAAACCCTAAACCCTAAAACCTCTACTCTCTACCTGTTAACTATTTTTAGCTATAGCTCAAAACAGGTAGAGTTGAATTGCATTCCTCATTAAAAGGTACAAAATTTCTGCTAAAGTATTCATTATACTCCAGAATCTGATTACTTGTGAATTTCCAATGTTATTATGAAAATGTTTGTAATAGAAGAACTCATAAATTTGCATAAGAACTGTTGTTTTATTCATATTGTAAAAACCAAAGTCCCACACAAGCCGTGGGAGTAGCTTAATTTGATTTTCATAATCAAATAATGAATACAAAGTAAAGTTGTAAACTACACAACTTAAGATAATGTAAACATGAAAAAGGGAGTAATTCGTCATTGCTTGTAATGACATATCATTTTATACTTTATTTCTTCAAGTTGTTGTGTCTGAGTGTCTCCAAGTTGTTTCGGCTCCAAACTCCATGGTTTCCTGCAAGAGTGTTGAAAGGTGGTGTTAGAGCAATGATAAATCACATCCTTCCTCATGCCTATATTACCAACAAAAATGTAACCTATATCTTATCAGGAATTCATCAGATGATTAAGTCATAAAAAAACAGATGTTGAGGGAGCACAAAGTATAATCAGATCATTTCGACCAACAAATAATGTTGTGAGTGGTGAGAAATGTGGCTCCCACAAGTGTTGAGCCCAGCTCATAAAAAATGACATGGGACAACGATCATAGTGTTTTAAAGAGCATCCTTTAATTCATTGTGATGAAAACAGATTGAGAAAAACATTCTCTTGCTCATCATTTAGAAGAATGTACGTGCATAGTGGAACAACACAAAAAAACATTTCAGCTGAAGGAGCTCATTTAGTATCTACAAAAGCTCAAGCTTTCAACATAGTTGCACATAAAGAATAGGAAGATAAAATGTAAGTTAAGTTATATGTTTGATGCTACATGTACATCATGCCAAGTTGCATTTAAATTTGTGAGAATGGAGGTAGAGAGCTTAACTTTGCTCAACATAAGAATGTAAATGAGTTATAGTGGTCTCATCATGAATGTTCAGGAAGTTTTTTAGAAGGAAAAATGCAGCTATGTTCTTTTGCAGAAGGATAAATAATACTGTCACTAAATGCCAAATTGTAAAGTAAATGAGGTAAAAATTTTCATTCTTGAGGAGCAAACAAAATGAAGCTACAATATTGTTTTCTTTAATAGACATATTCTACATACAAACAACACCATTTCCAAGTTTTTTGTTTCAACAGAATGATCAGATCTATGATGATGCCTCAACATATGTATTCATTTTCCAGATGAAAACCTGCTATGGAAAGCATTCATTGCAATGATAGAAACATTTGACAAATGCTTTTCATGTATTCTTCTACCTCCATGTCAAGATACATCTATAAGCTGATTCGATGAAGCAACGCAAGGAAAACTTTACAAAGTTTCAATCACCTGACAATCTCTCAATAAGATAAGGCATAAAGAATGAGTAATCAGTCAGCAATGAATATGAGAATGGATCATAATATGAGAATGCCATGCATCTGATCTGTGGACTTTCATCCATTTTTGCAGGTTGAAAACTAGACAAGGACTAAGTATTAATATCACTGGCATATCACAATATGGGACAGTCCAAAGGTTGTACAAAGTATTCACATAGCTTTTTTATGATAAATTTTGTAGTAATCCAACTCTCTATAGGAAAGGAATTATTTGTGATGGGGGCAGTCCAATATTTAATTACAAATGTTTGACAAGTGATAAGAATCTGAACAAGGCATATTGGTTGGTTGATAAAAATGCTTCAAAAGATTGTTATCTATATATTACTATAGAACCAAGATCCTAATACCTGCAAAACACAACAAACAAACACATTAGAAGGTTTAAATGCAAGCCAAGATCAAAGTTCCCCATAAAATCCATTAGCAATGCTCAAAATAGGAATAAAAGCAAGAACACAATAAAAAAGCAAGAAGATAGATCAAATCCTATTAAAAACATGCAAACTCTTGATCTTATGGGGGAGTTGGTGCCAATTTGATGTGGAAATTGGCCCTTTCCCAACTCCTATGCAAGCTTTTGATGATTTGGTGATGATTGATCCACTTGGTGATTGCTTCAAATGAAATCCATGGAGAAAACCTGCAATAACCTAGCTATGCCTTGATGAAATTGATGAAATTGCTAATGCTTGAGGATGGAAATGAGTATAGTAAGTTTGCTCAAATTGTGGATGATCAAATGAGGAGAGAAACCTCTTATTTATAGAAAGATAAGATGGAAAAATGCCCAAAATGAAGCAATGTGGGACTAACTTTCAACCAATGGTAAGATGCCACTTTTCAAGAGATGAATGGATGAAGGATGTGCACATTTTGATGAATGTGCCCATAAATGCCTTTATTTTAAATTTGAAATTAATGAAATGACAAGGTGGATGAAGAGTCAAATGGAGTAATGCCCACTTGGCTCAAGGAAAAAGGACTTGCAAGATGAAATAAATGCCTTGTTGGAAGGACAAAAGTCTACTTGGAGGGATTTTCAAATTTGGAAGAATATTCCCCTATTATGCCATGTTGAGAGAAAATAGGGATTTAATAAATGTATTAAATCTATTTTCATGTGCAAGTGGCAAAAGCTAGAGGATGGGACATGCATTTGGATTAAATTAATCAAGGGTTAATTAATTTAATGAGGGATTAGATGATGTGACCAATTGATTTAGATTTATGGGTTGATTTAAATCAAAAGATGAGAAAAATATGATATAAAGATTAATTAAATAAATATTTTTGATTTATTTAATTAAAGGGGATGAATGCTATAGATTAAATAAAATAAGGTTTTAATTTATTTAATTTAATAAGATGACTTTAGAGATTTAATCAAATAAAATGAATTATTTAATTAAATAGAGATAATTAGATCAAATTGATTGATTTAATTAACAAGAGAGAATGACTTAATGAGATAAATGATTTATTTAATTAAGGGAGGAAAATTGATGAATTTAATCAAATAAAGGTAATCGATTAAATGGTTAGACCAAGGGATGATTTAGGATGAAATGGTGTTAGTAATCGGAATCAAGCATGTAATCAATTTTTTTCTGATTTCAAAATTTGCGCCACTGCTGCCTTGGCGAGAGGAAATATGTCAATATATTTCCCCCTCAAGAGATCAGACGAAAATTCTAATTTTTGGGTGATCTCGCGAAAAAAGAGGACAAGGTGCCCGATGGGTCCAGAAAGGCTCCGGGAGGTAAACAAATGAGATAAAACACAAAATACAGTGCAAAACGGCCCTCGGTTGGGCGAAAACAGGATCGGGGGACCAAAACCCTAGTAGGATAGCTAAACGGAGTCAAAAAACCCTAAATTTTCAGGCTTAAATAGGCCTTGAGGGGCCACTTTCAATTCATTTTCACATTCAGCCCTAAGAGATTATGCAATTTTGAGCTCTGACACCTTCACGAGATGGCACAATGACAACTTCGCATGCACATTTCTAATAGAGTACAGACACATCAAAGGCTTTCTGGCATTGGACCACCGGTGAGTCAACTTGACCCAAACTGGTTTTTTGATTTTCATGCTCATTTAATGCATTAGGAATCTTAGCTTTTAGGAGCGGTTCTATATCACAACGCTACAAATTTTAAATGGCACCGCTCAACATCAAACTGTGCTGCCGTTGCAAGTAGCGACGCCGTGGCACAGTTTGGAGTTTGGGTTCAAATTCCAAACTGAGGCACCTTCACAAAGTGCATCACCGCAGTGCCCTTTAAGATTAGTGTTTCATCACAAACTGAATCACCATCCCAAACTACGATGCAACGGTGTGATTTGGGAGTTAAAGCTTCTAGTGGCACAGTTTGGAGTTTGCAAACTGCACCGCCATCACAGACAACAACATTGATGTTGTTTCGAGATGCCGAGACAAATCGGGATCAAGATTTTTTTTTTGATGAATTTTAACACAGTGACTTTCCTGATGCAGGAGGAGGCGAGAGATCTATTCATGTGAGCACAGGTCCCAAGAGATTTTTGACCTTTTGGATGATTTGTTTGATCGACAGCAGGAGTACCTAGGAGAGATGGGACTTTTGTACATCACTTACACATCGCCCGTGCAGACACACTTGGGCATGATGATGACACTTGCTGAGAGATGGCACAATGAGACATCCTCATTCCACCTTTCGACGGGCGAGGCCCTAGTCACACTAGAGGATGTGTGGTAGATTTTGAGATTGCCCATTCATGGCGAGCGGGTTATTTACGATGTGGATGTTGGGAGGGAGGCCTTCTTCGACGTTATGGGTACTGATCAAATTGTATTATGCGAGGGCCAGATCGAGCTATAGCAACCATGATATCAAGTCTTGTTGCACCAGATTGGCGTGGCCGATACTTCAGTCCTGGATGGGGGTTCGCTTGGGAGCGCATGGTTCAGTGACAAACACTGTTTGCATGTGGGCCAGTTCTACTAGCCTCACTTTACAGAGATTTGCACAAGTTTGCTTATTTGGATGACATAGCACTTAGGGTGGGGGTCATACTCTTGCACATCTGGGCATGGGAGCACATCCCTGTGCTTCGTCCGAGAGTGCTACCGGTTATGATGGAGCTAGATGATCTGGTTGTCTGGCGATACAGAGGAGGTCTTTCCTTTACACATACAAGACAACACGGGATTCCTCATTGGAGGAGGGTCCTCGATGATATGCAAGGGTCACATGGCGGCCATACCTTGGATGGCCTACATGGTTCGATGATGTACAACAGCCTTTTCTTCGCCCGCCAGGACAGGCTGATCCAGGGAAGGGAGCATACGATGCTCGAGATGTACTGACTAGGCAAGGTTCAAAGACAGTTTGGTGAGCCATTGGATAGGCCAGATGATCAGTACATGGCCATTTTTGTGAGGACTATGAGGCAGAGCTCTTGGGATTGCTATATACCTGCCCACAAGGTAGTTTAGAGTTTCATGCAGCTGGTGGCTAGGCCATGGCCATATGACCAGGGTTAGGCAGATCCAGGGACCACGCAGGCCTACATAGATTGGTTTCGACCGCTACAGAGACTTACAGTTCTGGGGACACCATCTGCTCGATGTGGAGCCAAAGGAAAGGGAGCAGGACGGGGCCAAGGGGATGGAGATCAAGATCAGGGAGGTGATGGGTCACCACCGGATTAGCCAGCTAGGGATCAACAGGATCAGCCCCACCAAGATTATCAGGATCAGGCACGATAGGACCAGGACCAGGCACATTAGGATAGGGTCTCGACACCACCTAGAGATTGGGATCAGGATCAGCTAGCTGTGCAACCACCTCTCCAGCCAGACCCTAGAGATGGCCAGATTTTGCAGTTACAGGCCCAGATGTAGGCACTGACAATTGAGAGAGATTAGTTGCAGGTAGAGTGGGACCAGGTGGTCCAGCAGAGATAGGTTGTAGAGCTACATGTAGCGACTGAGATGGGTAGACACCAACAACTAGAGAGCTTGCATGCATCCTCCTCCTGGAGCACGGTATCACTCTGTTCATACAGGGAGGCCATTCAGGAGGCTGACTATTATAGGATGCATTATTACCAGGCCATGTCGAGACCAGGCCGAGTCCTGGACTTTTCACAGAGGACAGGCCACAGACCTGTAGAGGACCACAGGGAGAGAGTAGGTGGCGAGGGAAACAACCAGTAGGGCTAGCCTATTTTTAATCGAGACAGGATTCTTTTTGTGCCCCATGGGTTCTTTTTTGATAGCCCCATGGGCCATTGTACTCATTGACATACACATGTACATTGATCTGATTTTTTGTACCATGACAGTGTATTATTCTGATGATATATGAGATGATGATTATGTGATATGCTATGTCCTATATTATTTATGCATTATGGATGGCTCTCATTTCTATATTATATGCAATGATTCTATCTTACGATGCTATGATGTTTATGTGATGAATATGCTATGTGATGATGTATGGATGCATTTCTTTTTTAGTACCTTTTCTTATGAATTTTTAATGATGTATGTAAAATGTTATGATGTGCAAATTCTTAGACTAACAAATCTATATTATGCAATAATGGATGGTATGATGTAATGTACTCTTTCTATGTATGATATGCTCCTATGACAATGTGATATGATGTTGATATGTGTAATGATGTTCATGAATGTTATGATGATATTTATGATATGATATGATGGATGCAAATAATGTTTATGACATGGATACTTTGATATATGATATGTGATGGCGTGATGGATACTTATATGTGATATGGGATGATTATGCAATTTTATGATATGGTGAACACAAATGATGCTATGCTACTGTAGATGTTGATAATGCTATGGGATGATTGCTTTTATGTTTATGTAATGGATGCTTATGTAATGATATATGATTTATGAAATCTTTATGCAAATGAATGTTAATGTTAATGAATTTTAATGTAATGATTCATGAGATGCTTAGAATAACCAATCTATATTAAATATGAACAAGAATACAATGTTATGATATGATTTAATGCTTTCTATATGATATGATATGTAGTATGCAATATGCAATGTGCTGATGGTTTGTGAATGCAGGGTGAATACAATGGTGATGATGATTTGTGATTAATTGTCATGGTACCATGTTAGCGTGGAGAGCAAGAGATAGAAGAAAGCAAGAGATTCCAACAAGACATGAGTTGATGATAATGTTGATGATTACTTGCTGAGGAGTTGGGATTTTCAAAGGGCCAATTACTTTATGTTTGATAACACACATAAGGATGATGCATCAAGGTATAAAGAACGAGGATGGCATTGTACCTAGTGTGATGGACTTTGACTCGACAATCAGATAGGAGTACTCCCGTTCACACCTGGCGTATGAAACCTTATTCAGAATGCAATTTAGATATTTCAAAAAAATTAGGCCAAAACATAGAAAAGCAAGCCTTCCCATGTGGTCAACAAGATACTTAAAACATCCTCCCTACATCTAAAAAAAGTACGCATGACCAGGTTATATTACAAGAATATCCAACAAGCACAATAGATAAAAGGATAATGATCATTGCCCCATTCCCATCTCTCTAAATCCTTTTGTTCAAACATCATTTAGAGGTCCTTGGAATGAGTGCAATAAGATAAATCAAAAGACAAAGATAAAGTAAACAAACAAGCTAATGTTCTTCAATACCACTAGCCAAGACTAAACTACGGTGATGCCTGATGTTGATGTCTATTGTAGGAAGGATGCATCCTAGGACATGACGACATTAGATGATTGATATGGGACTAATTGGATGATTGGCTATTGACACAAAGAGTTGACCAACTTGTTTACATACTAACCTAGACTTGAGATTTTGACGTTTTGAGTTTTCACTTTCGATCTGCTAGACTTGTTTTTGATTGTTTTACCAAAGGTTGAGGATGATGATTGATTTATTATGAGTGATGTTTATTGCAGGTGAAATCGAGATGGGCATGGATGGATTTTTTCAATTATTTGGATGTTTTTGATGTTTTGAAATGTTCTGAGGCTGTTTTTGGTATTTTTGAGTTCTTTCAAATATTTTAATTTTCAAAATTTCCATTGTTTTGGGGTTTTCTAAGATTTTGACCAAGAGATTAACCTAAAGACCTATCCTAGGGGCCTCAGGGGCTGATCAATAGATTAGCCTTGCCTACGTTATACACGCAGAGACTATGTAGTTTGACTAACACAAACTCGATTATTTGATGAGATATGAACAAATGGATTGCTAGTTTATTATGACAAACACCTAAAGGACTGACCTAAGTGTCCTGGGGGATGATCAAAGATCAACCTTGCCTACGTTCATGGCTCAAAGATCTGTAGTTTGACAAGATGACTATTTTTTTGACTTTTTGACTTGTTTTTGGATTTTGATATGTTTTGAATATTTTTGGATTTTGCGATTTTTTGATGTTTTTTTTTTTTGATTTTTAGGGACTTCAAGAATATACACAAATCTGATCTGATGAGAACATGCCCCCAACGTGATGCAATAGAATACTTCGATTGAGGCAGGACAAATTGACCTTAAGAATGTGCCGAGTAGTACTAGGCGGGATCATGATACGAACACAAGACCAAACTATAATGCAAATGTCGAACGAATGATGTATGGTGATATGGATTGTGATGGATGATGCATAACAAGCCGTGAAGATCCTGGTGGATGGAATGTGCTTATTTACACAAGGCACCTGTTTGCTAGGTTTCTACCAAGGTACTTTCCCAAAGTGCCATCGAAGTGGTTTTCACTAGAGGACAATTTTTCTCTTTACTGCTTTTGATCCTTTTTCTATTTTTTTTGGATTTTTTTATTTTTTTATTTTTTTGTTGTCACCAAGATGCCTGTTTGCCAGGTTTTCATCAAGGTGACCATTTTTTAGGACATTTTTTGATTTTTTAGGACATTTTTTGATTTTTTGATTTTTGGTTCTATACCTTGAAAGATGTAGGCATAAATTTTTTTGAGATGGGAGTTGTTGATAGGCTCTTGTAAAGGCTCACCTTCAGGTGTTCACAGCCGATATGCCCCTGACGTATAGCTCGTTGTGATGACGAATGGCCCCAATCAGTTGGGTTTAAATTTTCCTTTGTTTTTTGGATTTGGGATGCTCTTCTGATTCTCCTTTAGGACAAGTTCTCCGACCTAGAATGTCTGACTCCTGATCTTCTTGTTATAGCTCCTCTTGATTCAGTTTTGATAGACTTGCAAATGATTTAAGGCGTCCATACACCGCTCATCCAACAACTCCAACTCATTGAGTCTTGATACTCGATACTCTTCATTCGTGATGAGGTTTTGCAGTGATATCCTTAGTGATGGAAGCTCGATCTCAATGGGTAATATGGATTATGATCCATAGACCAGGGAGAAGGGGGTGGCACCTGTTGGTGTGCGGATGTTGGTTTGATAGGCCTAGAGGGAGGGATTTAGCTGCAGATTCCAGTCACAACTTGCGTCATTGATTATCTTTTTGAGGATTTTCATAATGGTTTTGTTGGTGGATTCTGCTTGGCCATTGCCTTGGGGATAATACGGGGTGGAAAAGCGATGTTGGATTTTGAATTTTTCACATAAGTCATGGACATCCTGATTTTTGAATGGTGTCCCATTATTTGAGATAATGGCTTGTGGGACACCATAAGCGACATATGAGATAGTTTAGGATGAATTTTGATATCTACTTTCCAATTATGTATGTCATTGGTATGACTTCCACCCACTTGGTGAAGTACTTAGTGGCGGTAATGATAAACTTATGGCCATTGGATGAGGTGGGGGTTATTTTTCCAATGAGATTGAGTCCCCACTGCGAAAAGGGCCATGGTGTGATGATGGGATGAATCTCTTGAGTTGGAGCATGGATGAGGTCCCCATGCTACTAACATTGTAGGAACCTTTTGATGTAGTCATGTGCTTCTCTTTCCATAGTAGGCCAATAATAACCCGTCCTCAACAACTTCTTGGCCAAGGTCATTCCGCTCGAGTGTGATCCACAAATATCGTTATGCACCTCAGTTAAGGCGATCAATGCCTCCTCAACATTTAGGTAGCATAATAAGGTTCCTTCTATGCTCCTATGGTAAAGGGTGTTTCTTAGGATAACAAACCAGGATGCTTTCTTGACAAAGGTTCTTTTTAGGCTTGAGGGTAAGTCAGCAGGTAAGACCCCTATTCACAAGTAGGTATAAATGTCATGGTACTAGGGATCACTGAGACCATTGATTTTGCACACAAATTCTAACTTTGGTACCTCAAATGCGGGCACGAGAAGCTACTCTACCAAGAATTCATGCTTTGGGATGTTACGAGGAATGTACAGTAGGGATCCAATCATTGCCATGGTGTCTGTTGCTTTGTTGTTTTCTTTGGGAATCTACTCAAATGTGATATCAATGAATGATTCTTTGAGGCTCTCTACCAACTTTTTGTATGGAGTTAGCTTATCATCCTTTGTTTGGTACTCATCGTTCACTTGATTTATTATTAGCTGGGAGTCTCCATATACTCTGAGGGCCATGATGTGCCACTGCACTGCTATTCTAAGACCTATGGTTAAAGCCTCATATTCTGCAATGTTATTAGTGCAGGGGAATGCCAAATTGTATGATCTTGGTATGCAGTCTCCTTGTGGAGTGATGAAAAAGACCCTAGCTCCTGATCCATGCTGTGTGTAGGAGCCATCAAAGTAGAGTTTCTAGTGGTCGACTATGCTGAGATTGAAGATGGATTCATCTAGAAATTTTGATATGAGTGGATTCTTTGAATACATAGGTGCTTTTGCAAGCTGATCTACGATCACTTGGCCTTTGATTTCCTTTCGTTCCACATACTTGATGTCATATTCAGATAGAATCATGACCCACTTGGCCATCCTTCCTTTTAGCATTGCTTTTGGCAGTAAGTACTTGAGGGGGTCGATCTTGGTGATGAGTTTGATTTTGTGTGCCAACATGTAATGTTTGAATTTCTATAAAGCAAATACTACTGCTAGATAGGCTTTTTTGATGAATGAGTAGTTTAACTCATGCCCGACCATTGTGCGACTGATGTAATAGATGGACCTTTTTGTCCCATTTTCATCGTGTTGAGCTAGGAGAGCACCGAGAGCTACTGCTATTGCTGATACATAGAGGATTAGTGGCTTTCGTGGGATCAGTGGCATGAGGAACGAAGGTGTGAGCAGATATTCTTTGATTTTGTTGAAGGCTTCTTCACACTTGTCATCCCACTTGTATGCTACCCCTTGTGGAGTAGGTGAGAATAAGGGATTTACTTGTCTGCTAGTTGTGCTATGAATCTACGGATGGACTGAAGCTTGCCTTGGAGGCCTCTCAATTGTTTCAATGTTTTGGGTGCTTCCATCTTGAGGATTGCTTTTACCTTGACGAGATTTATTTCAATACCCCTCATTGACACTATGTATCCCAACAAATTTCTTGACTGTATGCTAAAGACACACTTCTTTGGATTTAGGCGGACCTTGTATTCCTCCATTCTGTCAAAAATAGTGCTCAAGGTTGCTATGTGATCTCTCCTATTTCTGGATTTTGCTAGTATGTCATCAACATAATCTTTGATAGTTTTGTGGATCATGTCATGAAAGATTAACATCATGGCTCTTTGATAGGTGGCCCCAACATTCTTTAGGTCGAATGGCATCATGTTCCAGCAGTAGGTCCCCCATGGACAAGTGAAGGTCATTTTATGTTGGTCCTCTTTAGAGATCATTATTTGGTTGTATCCAGAGAAACAGTCCATCAGAGAAAGCATCTCATGTCCCGCAGTCATGTATACAATCATGTCAATGCTAGGCAACAAGAAATCATCCTTTAGACATGCTTTGTTTAGGTCTCTTAAATCCGTGTAGATTCGGATGCCCCAATCGGGCTTTGAAATAGGAACCAGATTTGATACCCATTTCGGGTAGTCAATTGGTCATATGAATCTTGCATCAAGTAGTTTCTTCAATTCCATTTTGACTAGTAGGGTGATCTAAGGATGCATTTTTCTCAATTTTTGTCTGACAGGCTTTGCTTTAGGGTAGACTGCTAGGTGATGGACCACAATCTCTAGATTGAGCCCAAGCATGTTTGCATAGCTCCATGAAAAGTTGACCTTCCGTTCTTTGAAAAAGGCAGCTAGGAGCTCTTGTTCTTTTGATAGTAATGACTCTGCATAAAATGTGATGTGCGATGTCTCCTCTGTTCCCAAATTGACTGGGTTGCATTTTTCAGCTAGAACTGTTGATTTTTCTTGATGGAGAGCTCTGAGAGGAATATTGAATCCCCCATCCTTGGGTGCTTTAGAGAGGTTTTCACTGTTGGATGCGTCCTTTCTTTTTACTATTTTCAGGTCAGAGAGTGCCACAGTGTGGTTTTCACTCAAGGATCGAGAGATTATTCTCAGTTTTTCACTTTTGTGACTAAGGGATTCAATTGTTCCCCCATAGTATGCATGTGTGTCCAAATAAATAATAAATCTTTCTTTATGATCCCCACATGAAATATTATCCTGTAGTCCCATGAATTCTGAGAGTGCCTCATCATTTTTGAATGTGTCAAGAATTGGTTGTCCTTGTTGGTCATGATCGATGAGTTGGGAGTAGACTAGCTTTATCTCATGGGATTGGTTCTCAGATTCATAGGATAAGGTGCTAATCATGAGAAGGGTGGTTTCCTAAAAAAGCATAGGTAGGTTGGTAATGGGATCTTCACCATCACTACTGTTGTAGATGTTAGTTATGTCAAATGTGAAGTTGTTTATGACTTGGCTAGTAGATACGGGTAAACAGAGTTCAACTGTTGTTTGATGAGGAGTTTTGACCTTCTTAACCGGGGGATTCCGGCCACCTAGGTTATACTCGAAGGGGTACATTCGAGGCCAAGATTTCTCATTCGCGTGTCATGAATGATGGGTATTAGAAGCCCATTGTCGTTTTGACCAAGCCTCTAGTTTCTGTCATAGCCCATGTCGAGCATCATTTGCAAGCCTTTATTGCTATCATCCATTGGTAGATCAAATACCGGTCTATTGTCTTGGTATAGGACATGGGATGGGTCCTCCTTTATTACTTCCCGACTGAGATCTCCCCAACTTCTGAATCTAGAGGGGTCAACATTGTTAGTTTGTGATGATGTTCCAGCTAGTTGGGGTTTCCCATGGGACCTAAGAGATTGTGGTAACTCTCCTACCATGAAACCACCTTTCTTCATTTTATAGTTCCCACACCCGTTGTCTTGGATAATGACTTTGATATCAGAGATGGTGGGGATGGCGGGTGTGTCTGTTGTAGAAGTGGAGGCGAGAGTGGTTGGATCAATGTATGGTGTTGATGGGCCTTCATCATTTTTAGGCACTTGCGAGATTTTATAATATTTTGCCTCTAGGCTCTTGCAGTAAGAGAATGGTTCAGGATACCCATGGACAGTGACCTCTTGGCCTTGGTATGGAAATTTTACACACTGGTGGAAGGTGGAGGCAATGACTTGCATCCCGTGAATCCAGGGACGCCCTAGGAGGATATTATAAGGAAATTCTAGGTTGAGAACCTAACATGTCATTTCCATGATGGTCAACCCTACTTGAACAGGGAGTTGGATAGTGCCCTGAGACACTCTTTCTTGATCATCATAAGCTTTGATAGTTATGCCTTTTCCTTTTTCAATAGCATCTTCGAAGAAGCCCAAGCTTTTTATTAATTTGAGGGTGCATATGTTCAACCATGCACCTCCATCTACCAGGACTCTCTTGACCTTGTTTTTATGGATGTAAGCCTCTAGATGAAGCGTATGATTATGGGATGGTTGTGTTGGAAGATCTTGTTCTAAAAATTTCAAGAGATGAGGTGTAGTGAGGTGTACAACCATAGCTTGGAATTGATCTGCATCCAAATTGATGGAGACGGTGGATGAAGCCAATGCTTCTTCAAGGATCTTTTGGTGGGCGGATGAAATTTTCAACAACTCCATGATGGAGATTTGTGTTGGGGTTCTTTTCAGCTGATCAAGGACATTATAGCCATTGAGAACAGATCCTGGGTTGGAATTGGGTACTCTGTTTGGCTGAGATGACCCTGTAATGGTAATTTTTCTACCTCTTGTGGTGACTCCACAATCAACATGAGCTCCTTTGATGGTGATAGTAGCGCAATATTCATCTAAGGATGCAATGACATGGTCATATACATGATTCAAACTCTTAAAGGTTCCCTTTCCCTTATCCTTGGTGTTGTTTCCTTTGTTATTATGATTAGGCATTGGATTCATGTAGATTTTGAGGTTCTGATTTCCTACTGGTTGCTCCACATTTATGATTTTTTGATCAATGAGGTCTTGGATTATATTTTTCAACCTCATGCAACTGTTAGTGGTATGCGATTTGATTTTGTGAAAGTCAAAGAGTTGGTTTTCGTTGTACCAGGGTGGTTTCACGTTTGGTTCTTGGTAATTCTCATAGGTGGGAGCCTTGATGAGGTTTTCGTTTATTAATTTCTTCATGATGACGTCGAGTGGTTCTCTAAGAGCAGTGCATTTCCGCTTGGGGGAGTTTTTGTTTCGCGGGGGTGGCCCCCCATGATTATTTAGGTTATTGACCTGATTGTTGGTTGGTTGGTGTTGTGATATCACATTGGTTTGGGTGTTGTTCCAATCATTATTTTGCGGTTGTTGGTAGGTTTGGGTGTTTTGCCTTGGAGAACTAATCACAACCTTAGCATCAACCACACCATCGTTTGTGACATTTTTGTTCCTTTTCCATGTGTGATGTTTCTCATTATAGTTGTTGGATGGGCGATTGTTTTGTTGTTCAGGATATACGGGTGATCCTCCTTGTGAAATAAGGGCTCATTCAATGTTGAGTGCCTTGGAGATCAACTGGTCATATGTGGTGATACCTTGCACTTTAAGATGGAATGCCAAGGCTCCATCTAGATTGGATATAATGGTGCAAACTTGTTGTTCTTCTGGCATGACCCATTTGCTCCAATTGGCCTTGGATCTCCATCGTTGTAGGAAAGAAGCAAATGATTCATTTTTACCTTGTTTTAGAGTTGATAGTTCCTCAAGAGTGACATCCATACCAATATTGAATGTGTAATTTTTGATGAATGCGTCTATTATCTCTTGGAACTTCTTGATGCCTGGAGGAAGGCAAGAGAACCATTCCATGGCGTGGCAAGGCAAACTTCTAGGAAATAGCCGCATCAGATATGTATCGTCATATGTGAATTCCATGCAATGAACTTGGAATTCCTTGATGTGATCTTCAGGGTTTCCCATCCCTCGATATTTATTGAATTTGGGGATCTCAAATTCCTTTGGGAACGGTTTCATTACAAGGAACCTATCAAACGGATAGGGACACAAGTTGTTGGGTGTTTTTATGGTTTTCCCTGATTGAAGATCAAGTACTTGTTGTGAGAGTAACTTGGTTTGTGTTGCTACATCATTTTACGGATCAGGAGGTGGGATGAAGGTGTTCTGCATTGGTTCACTTGCCGGTGGGATGGGTGGATTGGTTGGTGTGTTGATGGATGGTGTTTGCACATTTTTTTGCACCAAGTGTGCTTGTACTTGTTGCTGTATCAACAACGCTTGTTGTTGGTCTTGTTGCTACTGCGCTAATAGTGGTTGTTGCTGAGCTTGCTGTTGTTGTTGTTGTGCCAACAATGCTTGTTGTTGGGCTGCTAATCAGGCTGCTTCTTGCTACTCTTGGTATTGTTTCAGTGCTTGCTGATATGCTTGTTGTTGGGCTGCTTGTTGTTGTGGGAGATATTGTGCTTGTGCCTGTGCTTGGTATTAGGCTTGAGCTTGTGCTTGTTGGGCAGTTTGTGTGATCTATGCATCTTGTGCAGCTTGTTGTTGTTGTTGTAATAAGGCTTGGGCTTGTGTAGCCTACTGTTCTTGTTGCGCTTGGTGTGCGGCTTGAGCGGCTTGCGTTGCTTGAGTGGCTTGTGTTGCTTGAGCGGTTTGCGCTGCTTGAGCGGCTTATTGTGCAGCTAATTGTGTTTGCGCTTGTTGAGCGACTAGTTGTGTAGCTTGTTAGTTTTGGATTTGCTGTTGTGCCTTTTGATAGGTAGCTTGTTGAGCAGCTTGTAATGCAATGCTATATTGGCTCGATGTATTTGTGTTTGGTGGTGGAGGTGTTGGTGGTGGATTTGGTATAGTGTTTGTTGTTGTGATGAGAGGCACTGTCGTATTGATGATTGAGATGGTGGTGGATGGTGTGATTGATATGATTGGTCCTTGCGAGACCATGTTTTGAAGGATGGTTGATGATGTGGTGATGGTTTGCGTTATTGGGATGGTTGCCATTTGTTGTTGCGATATCGATGGCAAAGTTTCAGGATTTGGTATGATGCTTTGATTGATGGTCGGTGGGTTGATTTGATTTTGTTGATTGATGTTTGGTAAAGGGGAAAGCCCTAAACCGAGAGGTGGTGTGGATATTGATGGCAATGGTGGAAGTGGTGGAAAAGTGAGTGGCATACTTCCTTGAGGAAATGATGAAGATGTAGGGTCAAAGATGCCCCCTGGTCCAAATAAGTCACCTTCCCCTTGTGAGGTTATGGGGAGAGAGGTTTGGGGTGTTGCGTGAAATGATGATGACGGGTTATTAGGATCATGAAAAGTGAGGGAGACATATGGATACGATGGATTTTGGGGTATGGTTTTCCCCAAGATGGTGTTTGCATCCAAATCTTGATTATTCACAAGGGGGTGTGTTTGTAGTCCATTGAGAAATGCGCTTCCCTTGTTAACAATGGGTTGGGTTGGAGCAATGCATGATGTAATTTGGGGGATGGTTTGAGTGATGCTTCAGAATGGAGGTGTAGATGAAATTGGGAGTGTGGTTGAAATTAGAGGCATGATCCCAAAAGATGGTTCCATAATGGTACTCATATCAAAATCGGAAGGGAGTTTAGCCCCTTGTTTTGCTAATTCAAGCATGTATAGTGAGGGATTGAGTCTCATCATGATGTTGATAATTCTATGATTCTTGGGATTTTGGACCATCTAAGTGATCTCATCTTGTGTCATTCCAAAGGCATTATTGGTGATATCCTCTACTTGACTTTCCTCTTGAGGATTTTGTGATGATGAAGGAAAGTTAGTTAGAGGATTGCTTGATCCAACATGATTTATTTCAGAATTTGTTTGGCTTAAGTCACTTGAAGTGGATGTTTCTTTATTGGCTTTCATGTTCCTCTTGTGTTGAGATCTAGTTTGCACCATAAAATAGGGATCAATTTTCAAGAATGTGGGAGATGAATCTCTGATTCTTTGGATTGATGTAACTTTAGGTACAAAAGAGAAAATTTAGGATGATTAAGGATCAAAGGTGAAATGATGAAGTGTGTGAAAGATGGATGATATGGATGATTAAACTTTTAGAAGATCTTGAGGGAAATGCTAGACTTTTGAGACTTTTTTGGATTCTTGGATTTGTTTGGATTTTGATTTTGGATTCTTGGATTTGTTTGGATTTTGAGTTTGGATTCTTTGATTTTTGGATTTTGGTTTACCTTGATTGGGTTTTGGATTGCTTTGATTTTGGATAATGAACAAATAGATCCCAAGTTGTTGGATGTTATCTATGGGATAGACTTGCTCACAAGATGAAAATTTGACTAAGTGTAGGGAGAAGGATGCATCTACCCACACCTAACCAAACAAGATGATAATTCAACTAAGCATATGGAGAAGGATGCATCTACATATACCTAGCTAAACAAGATGATTTGATGATTTGACTAAGCACATGAAGAAGGATGCATCTACATATACCTAACCAAAGATGTTTTGATGTTTTGATTCAAGGATTTCAAGGATTTTGATTCAATGATTTTGATGTTCCAAAAAGTCTAGCATGAAGGATGATTTCAAGATTTTCAGGAGTTGTTGGTGAGATGATTTTGGTTTGATGTTTGAAAGATGGATGAAGGTTTTGATTTTGATCCTCTGTGTACCTAAAAAGACTCTTGTTTACAAGACCTCGGTTATGAAGAACATGCTTTACTTCTAAACAAGGTGTTCAAATTCCCGAAAAAGATTTGGATTTTGACAATAATAGAATGAGTACAATTCGGGATTGTTTCTTGAAGTTTTTCTGTAAAAGTTGAAAAGTAATCTTCGTCTGAATTCGTAGAGCGTTGAGAGACGCTTTTGATGTTCTTTTGGACTAAGAGCTTTTGACTTTGGTTTCTGATTTTGATCTTGTGTGAAATCATTTGAGACACATGTGTGGGGTTCAATTGTTCACATGTCCCCATTTTAGCTGACACCGCTTGTCGAGGAGTTAGCCTATAATTTTGATCCTCGTGCTGACAGGGTGCGCAGAGGATCATCGAGGCTGCTCGGTAGCTCCAATTTGCAGTTACAGGTTGGGCCTTCAGAATCTTCCAGTGAGCATTTTCGGAAACTTTCTATTTTTAGAAAGTTAGGTCAGCGAAGTTGCTATTTCGGCAGGGCACCTGGTTCAGCCATTCACTCAGAATCGACCCAGTTCAGCAATTGGTTGATTTGACGGAGAAATAAGGAGTAATTAATGAGTTATTAAATATTTAATAATTTGACTTTATATTAAAGTCACTTTATTGAAGTATTTAAATATTTAATTAATTTGGCCTGTTATAAAGTATTTAATATACTTTATAATAAAGTATTAATTTTTGATTTAATGAATATTTATTATTCATTAAAATAAGCGCCAATTATTAAATAGATTTCTCCTAAGTCTTGAAAAGACAAATTTAATCATTTTATTAAATGATTATTAAAAAAGAGCATTGGGTCGAATTTTATTGAAGAGGATATATATTTTGCAGTCAAGACAAATCGAACCATTATGAAATGTTATTCTAATTTGTCTTTTGCTCTGAGCATTGGAGTTTGCAAACCTTAGGGTTTCTGGCGCATCGATCGTTTCGAGAACGAAAACTCTTCAGAGATCGCAGACTGAGGCTCGTGAAATATCAGTTGAAGCTGGCACTTGGTGATTTCATCCAGATCACGCTTTGAGATTATTGAGTTATTTTAGCAGAGATTCACGAGAACTTCATCTGGCAGTGAAGGCGTATTTTTCGAGATTATTCATTAGAGACTGGGCACAAATCTCCAAAGGTCGTACTACATTTAATGTGTTGCAGACAGCCGTACTTTTCTGACCTTTCTTGGGTCGTACTATCTCACCTTCAGAGAAACGCATGTGTTCATCAGTGTCCTGGTGATTCTAACTTGGGCGCTTGGGATTGCTAAAGAATTTGCAGTGTCTTTGGGAGCTTGGAGAAGCCTTCTTATTTCTGGCCGTACCTTCTTTATCTGCTGCAGCCGCCATTAAAAGAAGAAAACCAGGTTTTTGATTTAATAAATTTATATTCCCTTCATATATTGTATTTGCCATTTGTAAACTTTCTGGAAGTGAAATAAATTGGTGCGCCTATCTTTCCTGAGCATTTTCAAAGCTTATTTGGATGCTATTTATTTATTATGAATTTATTAGCATTTTATAAGGGAAATCGCAGTTTTCATGATTAATGTAAAAACCTCAAAAACACAAAAAAATCGAAAATTTGCAAAAACAATACAAAAACAATCAGGGTTTGAATCAGAGAACCACCAGGGTTCTGACAGTGGTATCAGAGCACAGTTATCCTGCCATCCTGTGCTTTTTCAGTGCTTTTTCAGTATTCAGTGTGCTTTTTGGTTGCTTTTTCATGAGCCGAGATCCTATTCAGTATATTAAGGCGTAGGGACAGGCAAAGACGAGGATTGGACAGGTCCACCTATCCCAGAAGGTCAGACAGTGTCAGGGGTGCTTGGTATTCACAGATCCAGTTCTGACGGTAGTGAAAACAGTGTTGCAACCCTAATGGCAGAACGTGAGACTTCCTCAGAGACTCGCAGGGATCCAGGGAAGGCGCATGCAGAGGGTGATATTACCGAAGAGGAGTTTAGACGGAGGCACGATAATATGATGGATATGATGTCTCAGCTGATGGGTACCATTAGACAGTGTACGCCCACACAGCCACACTACATTCAGATTGGACAGACGAGTGGGACTGCACCAGTGGATCAGCCATTGGCATCCGTACCTAGACAGCCGTCACCGATCTACCAGGAGCGTAGGCCAGGTCAGCCTACTTTCTTACCTAGGGAGACTCCACCACAGACTCCAGGGGCAGAGCATCAGGTACTTCATCAGGAGTTTCAGCCACAGAATGGCATGTCAGTGGCAGACTTGACGAGATTTCATGGTGAGTACATGTCATTAGCGCCTGAGATCCGGCAGGCACTTACATTTCACGAGTTTATAGATGTCTATAAACCCAGAGGAGGAGGTAGATTCGACCGTAGACCCCCACAGCATCAGCAGCAGCAGCCACAGGTGAATAGAGATTTGCAGTATGCGGTGAGCAAGATTACGCTGCCATATTTTGATGGGTCAGAGAAGACATCAGCTAGGTCTTGGGTCCAGAAATTGGACAATTACTTGTCACTTAGGCCTATGCAGGAGGATGAGGCAATTAAATTTGCTACTTTACATCTTGACGGAGTAGCACACGATTGGTGGCACCATGGCATGTACACGCTAGGCCATCATGCAGTCAATACCTATCAGGAGTTCACCAGCAGACTGATAGAGAGATTCGATAAGAAGGATCCGGAATTGTATTTCAGAGAGTTGGCTCAGCTCAGACAGACGGGTAGTCTGGATGCATACATTGGCGAGTTTCAGAGAGTGGCAGTCATGGTGACAGGGATTTCGGAGCGGAGACTTATCATACTATTCGTTGAGGGTTTGGCAGAACCCATGAGAGGCTGGGTCAAGGCGTTTGATCCTACTACACTTCAGGAGGCGATGCGGAAGGCAAGGAGTATGGAGCTTGCTGCTCCGAAGAAACAATTTCAGCCTAAAGCAAACAACTTACCTGTCGAGGAGAGTCAGACACCAGTTGCAGAACCAAAAAGGAAACTAGTTGCGAGAATTGATGATGCAACTCGGGAGGAATGCAGGAAGAAACAACTTTGTTATTGGTGCAAAGCACCCTACAGCAAGGAGCATGATTGTCCTTTGAGACCGAAGGGCAGAGCCAACCGCGCCATGTGGGTTTACTATGATGATGACGAGTCTGATGATTCAGACCAGCAGGTTGTTTCAGAACATGCAGAGGCCGGGAATGCCTCTACAGAGTTTGGGCCCGATGCCAACTTATCCCCGTTGGTATTATCTACTAGTGTACGGGATGACTCATTCAGGTTCAGGGGATTAGTGGAAGGACAGCGATGTATTGCTATGCTCGACACTGGAGCCACACACAATTTCATTGATGAGGGCTTCGTCAGCAGATGTAGACTCCAGACAGAGGATTTCGCTGGATTCAGAGTTCGGGTGGCAGATGGATATACACTCACTTGCACTCGACGGATTTGTAATCTCACTCTCATGCTGACTGATTATGAGTTGCAGGCAGACTTTTATGTAGTCAACTTGGGTGGGATGGATTTTGTGCTGGGTATGAGATGGTTACAGGACATTAGTGTGTTCACCCTCAACTTGCCTAAAATGGAGATGAGATTTGAGGTACAGGGCAAGAAATATGTGTTGAGGGGGATTACAGATGGCAGCCTTCGTTCTATCTCTCTCGTTAGTGGGAAGAGCGAGAAGGTAGAGCAGGATTTTGCGCAGACCAGGCATGGTTATGCTCAGTACCCCGGGGGTTCTGAGGCAGTCGTTTGGGATCAGCCTAGTGGTTTGGTTCCGTTTGTGACCAATCCATTGTTTGAGACAGATGTTATATCTACATACGACAATCCGCTCTTTGAGTTTGATATGAGTACACCTGATCCTGGTCTTGAGCAGAGTGATGATAGCGTTTGGGATCCTACTAGTGCACTGGGATTTCAGACTCAGCTCACGGAGGAGTATCACAGTGTGTATATGGTGCAGAGTGCATATAGCTTCATGATTAATCCGCATGTACACGATTTGTTTCAGGTGCACAGTGGTGGTATGCACGTGCTTGATATGTTGGATGATAGTATATCTCGTGCAGTTTTAGGGGGTAAGTGTTGCTTGTCGTTTGACTTGCCTCCTTCTGAGTTTCTTGATCCTATGCCGGACCGCACTGAGGTTAATAGGGAATGGTATTTTATTTTTGCTAATCAGTTGTGGGAGTTACAGGAGTCAGTGGTGACCAGCAGGAACATTGTCCGGTACTTCCCATGGGATCCAGGTGGTGCAGTGCAGCTGTATTTGCAGAGATTACTTGAGGACAAGCAATTTCAGGGAGGGCGGACTGTCATGTCCCCGTTTTAGCTGACACTATTTGTCGAGGAGTTAGCCTATAATTTCGATCCTCGTAGGCTGACAGGGTGTGCAGAGGATCATCGGAGGCAGTTGCTCAGTGTTTGGTAGCTCCAATTTGCAGTTGTATCAGGTTGGGCCTTCGCAGAATCTTCCAGTGAGCATTTTCAAGAAACTTTCTATTTTTAGAAAGTTAGGTCGGGCGGAAGCTGCTATTTCGAGCAGGGCACCTGGTTCAGCCATTCAGCTCAGAATCGACCCAGTTCAGCAGTTGGTTGATTTGACGGAGAAATAAGGAGTAATTAATGAGTTATTAAATATTTAATAATTTGACTTTATATTAAAGTCACTTTATTGAAGTATTTAAATATTTAATTAATTTGGCCTGTTATAAAGTATTTAATATACTTTATAATAAAGTATTAATTTTTGATTTAATGAATATTTATTATTCATTAAAATAAGCGCCAATTATTAAATAGATTTCTCCTAAGTCTTGAAAAGACGAATTTAATCATTTTATTAAATGATTATTAAAAAAGAGCATTGGGTCGAATTTTATTGAAGAGGATATATATTTTGCAGTCAAGACAAATCGAACCATTATGAAATGTTATTCTAATTTGTCTTTTGCTCTGAGCATTGGAGTTTGCAAACCTTAGGGTTTCTGGCAGACGATCGTTTCTGGAGAACGAAAACTCTTCAGAGATCAGGCAGACTGAGGCTGTGAAATATCAGTTGAAGCTGGCACTTGGTGATTTCATCCAGAGATCACAGTTTGAGATTATTGAGTTATTTTAGCAGAGATTCACAGAGAACTTCATCTAGCAATGAAGGCGTATTTTTTAGAGATTATTCATTAGAGACTGGGCACAAATTCCAAAGGTCGTACTACATTTAATGCTGCTGCAGACAGGCCGTACTTTTCTGTACCTTTCTTGGCCGTACTATCTCACCTTCAGAGAAACGCATGTGTTCATCAGTGTTTGGTGATTCTAACTTGGGCGCTTGGGATTGCTAAAGAATTTGCAGTGTCTTTGGGAGCTTGGAGAAGCCTTCTTATTTCTGGCCGTACCTTCTTTATCTGCTGCAACCGCCATTAAAAGAAGAAAACCAGGTTTTTGATTTAATAAATTTATATTCCCTTCATATATTGTATTTGCCATTTGTAAACTTTCTGGAAGTGAAATAAATTGGTGCGCCTATCTTTCCTGATGCATTTTCAAAGCTTATTTGGATGCTATTTATTTATTATGAATTTATTAGCATTTTATAAGGGAAATCGCAGTTTTCATGATTAATGTAAAAACCTCAAAAACACAAAAAAATCGAAAATTTGCAAAAACAATACAAAAACAATCAGGGCTTGAATCAGAGAACCACCAGGGTTCTGACATGTTCTTAGCTTTGCTTAGTGACTTCTTTTTATCACAAGCAATTCTTGATTAACTTTTGAAACTAGATGTCCAATGTCTTAACTTCTTCTCATTCCATAAAGTACATTATGTGAAACTTTGATGAAATCAAGGCAAGAGTTACCTATTGTTGACTTTAGTAAGCAAATTGAGATATAAATTCAAGTGTTTAGAAACCTCTAAGGATAAAATCCCAAGGGCAAGCAATAACACATAGATTTTGTCAAAAGATATTTTCCTCCTAAAGGGTTTGAATTTTTTATGACAATGTTGAATGTTTGTTTCCAAATGTTTACGAGCAAGAAAAGTGTTTTGTAACCAAGAACAAGTACAACCCTATGGATATGAAAGACTGTATTTTTTGAATCCCCACTTGGACAAGTCTAGCTACACTTATTTTTAGTGAATGGTTAGATGCTTGACCCCACTGGCTCCCCTCCACGACACTCACTTATATGGGGCAGCCAAGCATTAGCACCCATGAAACTCTCATGACATACTTTCCATTTCTACTAAAAATCGTAAAAGTGTGGGGCGGCTTTAGAATGACCGTTCTTACACCAACAAATAGATCAAGGATTTTGGCCTTTTCTAAACAAGGGTTTTGATTCAGACTTTCCATTCGTAGGGATTGATCCATGTGGCGAGAGACCATTGTTTCCCTTCTCGTCGGAACCAACCACGTGATACTGGCCTTTATTCTAGTATCCACACTTATATATCGACTGGAAATACACTTGGCTTTAGCGTGTTACCAGTTGGGTTGTTCTCTTGGGTGATTACTTTTTCCCACAAGGCAGGCCCTCTAAGATAAACAAAAGCGAGCAAAACAATACTAGTAACTCGATCAATCTTTGTTGCAACACAAAGAGAGAGAATGTACGCAATATGCTCCACTCACACTTGCAAGATGTTTTGTTTAATTTTAATCCCAAAATGAAATGAGGAGGCAATTAATTTACCCAACTTAAGATCACCAAAAGGCCTTTTGATTCTCAAGATCACCGTGAGGCACGAGAGAAGCGTATATGTCCTTTGGATGGTATTACTTTCAGTAAGTCGTTACAAAACAAAAGAAGCACTTGTTCATTTTAAACCCACAAAGCAATAATGACTTCTTTTTAAGCACCAAAGGAAATGTGGAGATTTCCTTGTTCAATTGTTAATCTTCAAACCAAATCTAGTGAGTTTTTCCTGAAGTTCTTTTTAAGCCCTTTGTAGCAAAAAAATGAAATGTTCTTTTTAGAGTCCAAAATAAATTTATTAGGTCCTAAAGCACATGAAAGATAACAAAATTTTAAGAGAAATTGTGAATCCTTTGAGAGTGTTAAACAAACACTAAAGTGTTAAAAAACACTTGGTATTATGAGAAAGTGATGTCATCATGCCTCTTTCAATGTTGTCTTTCTCCTCCACTTCGATTTGACCAACCTACAAAAAACTAGTTAGAACTGCAACACAGAGGTCGGGAAAGCAATCAATAATCCAAATGATTAGAATTAAAAAAGCACATGTCATAAAAAATTGAGATTTCACTTTTTTACTTCCCTTCATCGGTGGAGTCTGTATAGGCGGTGCAGTTTAAGGAATCCAGTGGTGCTATATGGCACCGCTTGTCAGTCAACGACATTCTGCAACAAAGATAGAGAGTGTGATTGTGTCACTCTTTTCACCAGCGGTGCAGTTTGGAATTTGAAAATTCCAGCGCGTGAAAATGGAATCAACGGTGTAGTTTAGAAATTTGAATCTTGGGCGGGAAAGATAGAGCGTCGTTGTTTGAAGTTTGAAGCGGTGTTGCCAACGGTTTTGTAATGTGACACTGGTCTACTAGTGGTGCACTTCCCTGTAGACACACAAAAAAAAAAGAAGCACAAATGTTTTGATAAAAATGTGATCTAAACGTGAGATTTTCCCTCCTTCTAGCGCCAAAATTTAGAACCAAGATTCTAATACCTACAAAACACAACAAACAAACACATTAGAAGGTTTAAATGCAAGCCAAGATCAAAGTTCCCCATAAAATCCATTAGCAATGCTCAAAATAGGAATAAAAACAAGAACACAATAAAAAAGCAAGAAGATAGATCAAATCCTATTAAAAACATGCAAACTCTTGATCTTATGGGGGAGTTGGTGCCAATTTGATGTGGAAATTGGTCCTTTCCCAACTCCTATGCAAGCTTTTGATGATTTGGCGATGATTGATCCACTTGGTGATTGCTTCAAATGAACTCCATGGAGAAAATCTGCAATAACCTAGCTATGACTTGATGAAATTGATGAAAATGCTAATGCTTGAGGATGCAAATGAGTATAGGAAGTTTGCTCAAATTATGGATGATCAAATGAGGAGATAAACTTCTTATTTATAGAAAGATAAGATGAAGAAATTCCCAAAATGAATCAATGTGGGACTAACTTTCAACCAATGGCAAGATGCCACTTTTCAAGAGATGAATGGATCAAGGATGTGCACATAAATGCTTTTATTCGAAATTTGAAATTAATGAAATGACAAGGTGGATGAAGAGTCAAATGGAGTAATGGCCACTTGGCTCAAGGCAAAAGGACTTGCAAGATTAAATAAATGCCTTGTTGGAAGGACAAAAGTCCACTTGGAGGGATTTTCAAATTTGGAAGAATATTCCCCTATTATGCCATGTTGAGAGAAAATAGGGATTTAATAAATGAATTAAATCTATTTTCATGTGCAAGTGGCAAAAGCTAGAGGATGGGACATGGATTTGGATTAAATTAACCAAGGGTTAATTAATTTAATGAGGGATTAGATGATGTGACCAATTGATTTAGATTTATGGGTTGATTTAAATCAAAAGATGAGAAGAATATGATATAAAGATTAATTTTTTTTTTTTTTGATTTATTTAATTAAAGGGGATGAATGTTAGATTAAATCAAATAAGGTTTTAATTTATTTAATTTAATAAGATGGCTTTAGAGATTTAATCAAATAAAATGAATTATTTAATTAAATAGAGATAATTAGATCAGATTGATTGATTTAATTAACAAGAGAGAATGACTTAATTAGATAAATGATTTATTTAAAATTAAGGGAGGAAAATTGATGAATTTAATCAAATAAGGGTATTCGATTAAATGGTTAGACCGAGGGATGATTTATGATGAAATGGTGTTAGTAATCGGAATCAAGCGTGTAATGCCAATCAATACATTTTACATGTCTACAATTACAAAGATACAAAACCCCAATGAACAACACTGGATATATAGCCATGAATGCAGAGAATAAGAGGAGAACCCTTAAAATTGTACAGGAACAAAGGCCAAGCATATTAGAAACTAAAAAACTCAGAATGACACTATGGTGCCCTGAATAACCCTTGATTGCTAGTCAATGGAAGAGAGTTGTTTTTTTTTTAAATGAACCCGAGTGAAAATAGAGCTAATGCTTGTTGTTTTATTCCCATTAAGCTCAAAATGAGCACTTCATTCATTAAAATAGCAGAGAGGTTCAGATTCAAGCTTACTCGAGTTCTTGTTTTGAAAAGAAATACTTCCAAGCCCGTGGGTTTTGTACATCAGAAAATCTCCAAAAGCTCAGTCAAAGTTAACAGTTGCAGCCAATATACACCCAAATACCTTCATAAATGTAACTCAGTGGATTGAATGATGGTGGAAAAGACAAGTAAAATAGCGACAGAGAAGATATCCAAAGGAAAAAATACATCAGAATAAATGTATGGCCGTGGCTAGAGGGCTTGCAAACAGTTCACAGATGAAGAATAATAACCATATTATGATAGAGGAGGGCTTACCTTGTTTTTCCTATAGGTTTTCCATGGAAATCTCTCACAAGCAGCAAGGAATGGAAAAGTTTGAGCCCGGGTTTCTTCCATGGTGGTGCAATAGAGCTTGAAGTTTCCAGAAGATGGAGACAAAATAAAGAAAGCAAATGAAAAAATGATTAGGGTTTGAGTGTTTTGATTCGATACCCTAATCATTTTAGGGATTTCTTTTTTGCCTTATGATTTTCATAAAATATTTCAATAATACCACCGTGGTCTTGACTTTCATAGTCAATCGACCTAATAATGTATAAGGCCCGTGACTTTTAAAGTCTGATTTCAAAATTATCTTTTAATTTTGAAATAATACTCACTTTCACCTATATTATTGCATGGAGTTCAAAGCATAGTAAATATCAAATTAAATATTGAAGGTCATATTTTTTATTACTTTAATACTTAACATATAGTGAACAAAGGTGGAACTAATTGATATTAAATATTAAAATAATCATTGAATGATTAACTTTTAATATTTAATTAAATGATTTCCTTTTTCAAAATCCATGCAAAAGATATAAGTGAAAGCTAATTGAAAGTCAGAGTCATCCAAAAAAAACTAAATTCATGCAAAATATGGAGATTATTGACACTTTGCTTCAATTTCACATCAGTTTTGAGATCCTGTTGATCATGCATATGGTGAGTTGGAGTTTGCGGCTTGTTGAGTTCAGATAGCTCCAGTGTTGAGCCTTTTTTTAGGGGTTTTCATCTTTGCTCGTGAGGAGATATTATCACTTTCAGTGCCACTTCCATGCACATTCGAGCCAGTTTGAGTTACACTTCAGTGACATGCAGTATGAGGTAGAGTTTTTTGTTGTTTGAGCTCAGTTCACAGTATCAAAGGGCCTCTTTTTTAGGCATTTTTATCTTTGCTCGTGAGAAGTATGATTCTTTTTCTCACTTTTAGTTCACATGGAGTTTCACCTCTTGGATGCTTTATGCATGCCTTTATTGTATATAAGGAAAAGACTTAATATTTTTTCCTTGGTTCTTGACTTTTACTCTCTTAATTTTTGAGAGAGAATAGATTTTGTAACTTAGTTTTCACAGTTCAATAGATTATGCAAAAAAATTTACAGGTTAATTAAGTTTGTAATTTGTAGAAGAATTCCTTTTAATTTCCAGTGTTTTCAAGTTTTTCCTTTAATATTTCAGGCATCATCATTGTGTGGGATTCGATCAAAAGATTATTGTGTTTCAGTTTTGAAACCTTTAATATTTTTGTCTCCTTTCATAAATATATGTATGCAGTTTAGTTTAAGCTCATTGGTTATACACTGTGCATGTAATTGATTAGTCAATTAGTCATGAAAACTAAGTGTTTTCCCTCAAAATTGTATTCAATCAAGGCCTCTATATAAAGCATTCAGGTGATTAGGCTATCAGATCAGGTTGTGCAAGTAGAGGTACTGAGTAATCATTTATGAATTAAGTTGCAGTTTAGATTTCCAATTAGGTGCATCACCAAAGTTTTAATTTTAGTTCATACATTCAGTTCAAGCCTTCTTACCCTTTTCTCAAAAGGAATCATTCAAGTACCTAATTTATCATCATATAGGAACCAACCTAGAATCTAGAGGTTTAGTTTCATCATAGGGTACCCACAACCTAAGACTATTCCAATGTTTCACTGGATTGCAGAACTTTAAAAAGGTTTTGTAGTACGGGTGCAATCTTGGTGATAACACTAACCTCAACCCTTAAACCCTCAACCCTCAACCCTCAACCCTTAAAACCTTAAACCCTAAATCCTAAACCCCTAAATCCTCTACCCTCTACCATTAACCCTCT
>VDFB02000017.1:248828818-248844835 GCA_007258455.2 Sequoia sempervirens
GCGTGGGAGGGTGTGAGACCTGAGAGAGAGAGAGAGACTTCAGATGGATAAAGAGTTATCCAGTTAGGGTAATGAGTTAGAGAGTGTATGGAAGGTAAAACCTCAACTATCCATCTACGATCATAAACTGTGCACTCTAAGCATTATCAAAGTTTTCGACCAAAGAGGGGGAATTCAGGTTTTGTTCAAAGTAGGTCAATTGGCAAGCACCAAATTTGGTGCTTGCTAAATGACATGCTTTGGACGTGTTAATTGATAGGATTTTCCAAATTTCCTCATATTTTCGTCTGTGCTCCCCGTCTCATTTGCACGTCTTTCAATGCAAGTTTATAAAAAAAATTGTGATAACGTTAACCTCTCTCTTAGCTATCTAAATATATAATTCTTTTTTCATTTTGATTTAGTTAAGGTTTTGATCCATGGCTTCTATTGTAAATGCCTTCGTTTTTGGTCAAAAACCAACATGTGCTAATTTTAGAATAGATTTTTACTCGTTCATCGAAACGTGAAACAAATTATGTATTTTTTGAAACTAGACTCCATTCTACACATGATGAAAAAAAACAATTTTCGATTAGTTTTCAAAAAATTTAGGGGGGAGCACGCTCAAATTTCAGCTTTTCAAGATGTGTCCACTTTGAAAATTCATAAAATATTATATATTCATCAAAAAAAATCCGAAAGAACGAGGATAAACTACATGGTGTTAGCTAATTTATCACTATTGGGATTTTTGAAATTCTAAAAAAAAGTTAATCAAAAAGGGGGGAGCCCTCAGGCGCTATGCTGCTTTTTTATTATAAAAAAGGACCTATTTTGGCCCCCCACCTTTTTGAGACCCTTAATCTTCATTAATTTCAAAAAAAATAGTAGCTTAGAAACTAAACTTGGAGCACTTCAACTTTTGTTCTTTCCGCATCTTGAGATTTTGAGCATAATTATCTTCATTTTTTTGTGCAAATCAAATTTTGCCGATTTTAAAAAAAAAATGGCATCTTAAGAGCCAAAATTGTGTCACAGATCTATGCACTTACCCTGAATTGCTGTTGAAGTGACACAAATTGCTAAGATGAAATAATCTATTATTAAAAATGTAACTATGCAAATTATATTGTTACCAAATTCACTTGGAACACTCCTGGTCCTTGTTAACATGAACACAAAGCCAAAATATTCTTAGCCACCTTTTATTTTATTTTTGGGTGATGCAAGCTTACTTGTGAACCAAGTGCTCCTACATCATATTCTTGTTTAGAAAATCTTCCTTTTTAAACTCTCCATTGAGACTATATCTACTTCTTCCAACCCCATCCTATTTTTTGTCTCATCTATGATAAAAATAGTACATTAAGCATACCTTTTGGTATTGCTTATTTGCCACACAAACTTGACATTTGATCTCATTGCAACTCCTTACTATCTTCAATTATCTTCTTGTTTGGAAATTCACATTGCTTGTTTTTTAAAGCATCTAACAAAACCAAATTTAGAAACTTGCAAACAAACCATTTTTAAGCATTATGAAAATTAAGATGTCTTTCTATGTTGTCTAGTCTCTTGGAAGTTGTTTTTCAAACACTCTATTGTAACATCATGTTGCAAAGGACATATCTAACTCATAATTTGTAGATAATCCTTCAACAAAATACTAATCTTTAAAATCTAATCACTATTGTATAAGAAAAATCCTACATTCTATAGAAAATGAATAAAAATTTTATAAATAAAAAACTCACAACAAAAAAATACTTCCCCTCTTCCATTATGGAAGATAATAACCTCTATTCCATTAAGTCCAAATTGCATAACAAAGATTGTATGAACAAAACTGAACTTACAAAACAGATGAACACTAAGTTGTGAAAGCATAAGATAGGCCTATCTATGTCCAAATTAGACATAAATTAAACAAATAATAATAGCAAGATGTAAAGACCATTGAAAGTACAATGCCTACAATACCTAAACAAATAATAATAACAAGAAGTAAAGACCATTGAAGATACAATGACTATAATGCCTAAACAAATAATAATAAGATATAAAGATCATTGAAGATACAATATGTACAATACCTAAGCAAATAATAATAGCAAGATGTAAAGGCCATTGAAGATACAATGTCTACATTTTCGAGTAATTATATATAAGCCCATACATTATGTAATCCCTACTCATTCGTAACATTCTTCATTTTATAACTAAATGAAGATACAATACCTACAATACCTAAACAAATAATAATAATAAGATATAAATATCATTAAAGATACAATGTGCATAATACCTAAACAAATAATAATAACAAAATATAAAATCCATTAAAAATACAATACCTACAAATTCCAATAATCTTATATAAACCCATACATTATGTAATCCCTACACATGCGTAACGTTCTTCATTTTATAACTAAATGCCTGTCTCAATTACAAATCAAAGCTTATGGAATGTAGAGGGCTTCTCCTTCACTACCTAGTCTTAAGAATCTTTGCATAAAAGTAAAATAGTTAGCCGGTCTCTAGCTACAAAATTAAACGAGTATATACTTAGACGCCAATATGCACTCGGGACAATATACAGAAAACCTTCGGCACCGCACTGTTTCTCAGACAAGTGTGCTGCAGGACTTTGTAGCAGGATCCCACATGGCTGGCAGTAAAAACTGACGCCCATTAAGTCCATGCGCATTGTAACTCGCCCCCGTTGTTCTGTCAACCAAGACCTCCCCAGGGAAACCCGGGTACGCCCCTTTTCCATACATTCCCGGGCATGCGGTCACCGCCTCTAATGGCGCACCAGCGTCTCCTTGAAAATATCCCGTATTAAATGGATTTGTCACCGCTCCCGCCACGACACTCGCGATGTTGATGATCATTCCGTCGATGCCAACGTCAGCGTTGGGGGAGAGCAAAGGAGGGGTCTGAGGGCCATACAGTGGTTGATGAAACGGCCACGCACACTGCCCCGGGCACTGACTTACTGCGTTCCCTACCCATGCATACGGAAGACGGGATCGTAATATGTGGGCATGGTATCCGCAAGAGCTCACGCAGAACCCCTCCACGGCCACGTCCTCAGAAGTCAGTACCAAATAAATTGCGTTTGTATGGCTCGCCGGCGGTGGCAGAGCTCTAGATTTGACGGCGCTCTCGACCAGTGCGGTAATGTCTGTCCTCTTCAACAACTTGCCGAGGGAATATGAGTCGTCCATCTTCTGCTTCCCCAGCCTTGCAATGCTCAGAGAAGCCTCATTCGAGGCGCCGCCCTTGTATTTTTCAATAGTTTTCCACCAGGTGGAAACAGAGGGCTGTTTGTCCTTCCCCTGCAATTTTGCCCCAATGGACTGCAAATAGTCCACCACGATAGACCGCTGAACGGGACTAAATTTCCCATACCAGATCACATGAACATTGATAAGCTTTGTGGAGAGCAGGAGGCCGTTATGGTAAGTTAGAACCAGAGGCTGCTCCTTCACCAAAGCAGCATCAACACCAGTTCTACAGAGCTCTATAGCAAATACAAGCACTAATACCCTAACACTAAGATGCCACAAATCAGACATTTTTTATATACCACAATGTGTATACGAGGAGCAATGTAGGCGTACCAGGGTTGAACTTCAAACCTAGAAGCAGTGATGTGTTAAGCATGATAAGCATCTGATCTTATATAGGGGGAGATTTGGCCCAAATTTACACTGTGGTTCCCCTATTCCTTTTAGTTTGGCTTCCAGAACACGCTCCCTGTTGGCTCACTGTTTAAGAGCTTTTACATCTTCTTGAAGAAGCCTCCAAAACTCCCACGGCACGTGCTTCAACGTATGCAACCACTTGTATTGTTTGCCCCTTCCCTTGGATTACAAATCTTGGTTTTAGTTTAATTTTAAATTGATTATCAACTTATTGTCCAATAAAGATTTTTAAACACGTCCAAGGCAACTTAGTCTTCACTACCTAGTGATGGAGAAAGGGGGGGCATCAAAAGGAAACTTTCCTTTGGTAATGAGATCATCCCAGATATTCTTTATTAATTTAATATTCTTTAGAAAAGTGTTTTTTCTTTTTCATTCACAACTTTAACATAAAGTTGGAGTGTTCATCCACTAAAGTAATCATCAATACTTTATTATTATTATGTTGCATAATGCAAACTTAAAATATCTTCCTCTTTTATGTTGTCATTAACTTTTGTGTGGAATGATGGTGTACATGATACGACTCAAATGTGTGGAGCATGATGATGAGTTTGTCAACTCACGACGGGCGGGCAATTACTTGGGTGTCAAGTTTTTTTTGTTTGCATGTTTATGATGTTGTGGTTTTCAAGCTTTAATAAATTATTTGTTTGGTGTACTATTTTGCAATGAAAATGTCATACTTTCTAATCATAATATTGAAGCGTGTTAGATGTTATGATATTGTTATCAGGATTCAATCGTGTAGTTTTCCGAGTCAAATTCATTGATCCATGTTTCATGAGTAGTGGTTCACAAGAATCCATCTCTCATGATAATGAATGGTCCACTTAGCACTCATTACATCTAGGTGATAGTCACACAAAAGTATTAGATGATGTTTATCTTACAATTATGAGCAGGGTGAAGACAATCTATGAAAACCACCACTTCAAATTGAGCAAAAAAAGAAAAGTTAAGTGCGAGGAACAAATTTGCAAAGAGAAAAAAAAATTATTGGAAAAATGCATAAATTGAAAAAAATATATATACAATAGAAAAAGAGAGTTTGAAGGTAGCACTTCCAAGTCTAGTAGCTTGAAAGTAATAAATTCAAGTTTGAATACAATTAAAACTAAACATTACAAAGAGTCAAAAAAGAACAAATCAACTTATTGTATTTGAATATACTTTTCTCAATGTACTATCATAAAATTTAGTCAAATTTTTGTTACAAAATGATACAAAATATATGTAATAATTTATTATATATTATTTATAGAATAAAATTAATGGAATATTTTTTAAACCAAAACATTAGAATTAAAAACCATGTATCATAGTTGAAATTCTATCTTCTCTAAAATTGATTAGAATTAAATTATGTTTAATTTATTTTTGATGAATAAGACGTATACTACTTTTTATTAATAAAAAAGATAATGATAAACTATTCACAAAAAAATGATGTCTAAAATTTTGAATTTAGCATTATCGTTGACCTCAACTTGAATGTACCTTAAAAGGTGTATTGGAATTGGAATACACTTCATAAAATTTGAAAGTCTCCATCATGAAAGGGCAAATGGCTTAGTGGTGAAAAATCTCACTAACGATAAGTAAGATCTAAGTTTAAGTGTTAAGCATTTCTAATATTCTCATCAATGTACCTATAATTCCTTATAGAAACAAATACAATCTTTATTGTAAAGTAGCAAAAAAGAAATTAAATTTAAAATTTATGTAAAATATCAAAAATGAATCAAATAACTTTTGTACATGATAATGTACATACACTTCAAGCTCTTGGGAATGAATCTACACCTTTATAGTATTCAATAATTTGAGCTCCACAAGTGAACATGAGTTCATTCAATATTTAGGAAAGAAACAAACTTCATTAATTACCACTTTTTGGTAGAGATGAATTGTAAAATTGTTATTAGCCATTCGATAATTGAAGAGTGTGACGTTTAAGTATCTAGTAAAGAGAGATGAAACGCCTTGTACACAAAACCTCTCTACATAGTATAATATGTTTACATCATGATTGGGGTAGTAACATGAAATAACTACATAAAAGAAATATCTCAAAAATTATATTTTAAACTTGAGGTCATAAATTGACAACATCGATTAAAATAATGACATTCAATATTTTTAAATAATACTAAAGTTGAGAATAAAACAAGTACAACAAAAAAAGAGATTAAAGTTGAGAATGAAATTAATATAACATCGATCAAATTATTGCAAAATATTTCCATAGTTGATCAATTGTTAGATAAGGCATAAATGCATATTTTTATTTTAAAAAGTTCCTCACCCTTTTGACATTGGGCAACAAAGGAGGTTGTGCAATTATCTTGTCCTTTAAGTGTGATCCTCTCACACAAGGAAGGTCAATGACACTAATGATATTTGTTTGAGCATGATAATACAAAATACATCATAAAATATTGATCAAAGTCAAGCTCAATACATTGAAAAAAATATCTCTATTAAGAACAATACTTGTGTATTTCACCTATATAAATATTTTCCCTAAAATATTAAAAAACCAATTCTTTCATAGATAATAAATAAAGAAAGAAAATAAAATCTGAGGAGCTCTTTCACTGGTAAAAGAAAAAACTTCATTATAGTGAAGAGAGGTTTTCGACCATCCACATTATCTCCAAGATAGTCTTTCCATCTCTTGTTTAAATTGCGAAGCTATAAAGGAAGGTATGCAACCATATGATCAATTAAATTATGTTATTATTTGGGTATCTCTACATTGCTTATGATCATTACCAATTATAGATTCTTCAAGCCTTGTCACATTATAATATCTTTGTGGGGGCAATTACTTTGATATTGCACTATAACACTTACACTGCATAGTTATATACTTGCATAACCTAATCATGTTCTAAGAGACAACATTAGAGGCATCGTACATCACGCCTCCCCCCTCACATCTTGTACTCACGTGAGTTAATTATATTCTAAGAGTTACACCAAGGACACTGCAATCCTTCCCTACTTTATTGACTACATGGTATTTCATGTATCGAGATCTTCCTCATCACTAGGGACCTATTGCCTTATTTATACTACTATGTGCTCATGATACCATACTAGGGTATAGGCCTTTTCTAGTGCCTTTCTTATATGAGTGTTCCTAACCACCAAGGGACACACCACATTTCATCATTTTTTTGATTTTGGGAAAACTCATTCTTTGATATCATCTCCAACTCATGTGCTTACCATGACTACCATTTGAACATGATCTACTTAATACACAATGTGTTCATTTATAATTATTACTAAATACAAGATTTACATGCTTACATGCTATAGCCTACATTTATATATTTCATGATTTTCTTTTTCTCTTCTAAAATTACTTTTATCTTATAAATACAACTAATTGTAAGGGCACATTATATTTATAACAATATCATACTAAGTCTAGATACAATCACAAGTGTTTATACAAAGAAAAATCATATTGACTAGACAAAATAATACCACAGGATAATCCAAAACCCCACATTATTTTCCATCCCATGAATACCAAGTGTAGTAGAGCATTACCAATTTTCATACTCTCTCTTTTCTACAACTTATGATTTTTTATAGTGATTCATATTGTATTCATTATTAATTGCATTAGAAAGTCTACTTATTGCATAATTTTCCCTCTATGTTGTAGGCTCTCATGTAGAGTGCATGCCAAAGGATGAGCCCACATGATAGATTTCAATAGGGTCCATTACTTCATATGAACCCCTAGAATATCCTTTGATGTTTAAATACTTATTTATATGCATGTTTGTGAGTGCAATATACTTTGAGATACATGATCATTCTAGGATTCACATGCACCTCAAAGTGGGAGGGAAAATGTAATGATACAAATTGCACATCCATGTATTTCCCATTTAGTTTTGTGCCTATATTGAGAGAATCACTTAATACATTTACATATTGAAAAAATGCACTATTGTGCAAATTTAGGCTACTTCCCCATGATCTTTACTTATCTACTTGCACACATATTCATACATTTACCCCACTTTATCTATGTATGTACACATTCTTTAATATATTTATCCTATTTATACAATAATGATACATATTCATGCACCTATCCTTATACATTTTAATCCACCTTGATTTGAGACTTTTCATTTTCTAGTTCATCTTTGTGGATGTAGGTGTTATGTCTCATTTTCAATTAATTTATGTTTGCAGACCAAAAGGCCATTTCCTATTTCTAGTGAGCTAAGTCTATTGGATCCCAGTCTCATTGGTGTAAAAAATTTGAAGGGAAAGAAGTGTAAGCGTCAATAGGTTCTATTTTTTTGGAAATTTAGAGAATTTGCAAAATCATAGAAGTGTGATAAGGATTTAAGAGAAAAGGTTTAATTTACTAAAAAGTTAAATATTTTTTTTTCTAAGTTAGTTCATGAAAGTGTGAAAGTGTGACAAGGTATGTAGGCTTGCTAGTTCGTTGAAAGTGTGAAAAGGTTTTCAAGTTGACTAGTTTGTTGAAAGTGTGACAAGGTTCATTAGTTTGCTAGTTCACCAAAAGTGTGAAAGTGTGACAAGGTTCACTGATTTGCTAGTTTGTTGAAAGACCAACAAAGTTCACAAGAGGCTAAACATTTTGATAAAGAAGAAGATGTTGACAAATTCATAAGTTTGCAAACTCATTAAAAGTGTGAAAAAGTTAGAAAATGTTGGAATACATTACATCAATAGTTAGATTTTAGTTTAGATTAGAATATATTAAATAAATAAATAACATACAAATATTAATTTATATATAGTTTAGTTAATAGTTAGAATAAATAATTATTAGTTGTTAGTTATTCTTGTAAGGAAGTTTGGGTAGCTATTACAGGAAAATGAAAGGCTTTAAAAAACTAATTATGTTGTAATGTAAAATATTCAATGCGCATCAATATATTATTTTATATTTTATCTTCCTAATTAATAATAGTGTAGTCATTTGATTTACCAATTTTCACATGGTATCAGAGCACACTAATATCTATATGCATGTGCAATGATGAGGTGTAAAGAATAAGGAGAAACTAGTGAATGACAAGTAGGCATTTTAAGATTTGTTCAGGTATTTTAATTTCTATTGAAGTTGCAAACTGTATTCATAGTAAAACTACGACAACTTTGTCATTTATTAACAAAATTTAAAAATTCAAATGATTTTGGAAAGTTGGTGAAGATGAGAACAAAAGGTAGAAATGGTTTGAAGATATTCTTAGTATTGAGTGAGTAGTGTAAATAATAAAACATAACTAAAAATGGCTTCATAATTGTTGTTGGATTAAAGATTTTAAGAGTAGGTAGTAGGGGTGTAAAAATTATTAACATGCCATTTCGTAATTGTTGAGGTATTTTGAGGTTTTGATAAGGGGGTTTGAGGTGATATATGATTTTTAAATAGGTTTGATAGTTACTACAAATAGTATTATTATCATTTTCTTATTTTCATTTTCACATTTGCTAGTTGAGCACAACCACTTTGAATTTAACAATTGAGTGAAATTTGCATATAATATAACTTGAAGAGAGTGTTAAATGTATTTGCCAAATCTTCAACCTCTTACTTGTGACTATTCTGCATGTAGATTTCATCATTATTTGTGAAAATAAGTATGGTTTTTTTGGTATGAATAAATCTTTTGTTGCAGAAGATTTTTGGGATAATTATGAAGTTTGATTGCCCAAGCTCTGCATGAAGAACTTGGTGTGAAGAAGATTAATTTATAGATTGAATAAATAAATATCAAAGGAAGTAGCCATACCAAACCATACAACAATTAGCATCATTCTCTAGATGAATTTAGAGCACATTTCTACAACTCTAGGGTTCAAATAAAATGTTCCAAATTGTATTTATTTCAATCACTTTAAAGAAATTTGATTAGGCACACATTCAAATTCTTTTTGCCTAGTCAAAATTTGGTTTTTAATAATATCGAGGCACTCCATATTTGAAAGAGCTATAATATTATAGTTTGAATACAAACTAGATATAAATTGTAAGGGATTAATAAGGTGTAAACATGGGCTATAAGAATAATTTGGACAATATTGTATAATAGGTGTGCTTTTGGTTGAATTTGATACCTTTAGGTTTGATAATGTTTAATTACATTATGTTGTCAAATTATTGTGCTCTCAGGGTTATTCACATTACAATTGACAAAGTTTCCAAAGATTATAATGATGCATGTGGCTTCTAAAGACTAAATTAACAGATTGGAGCTTGAAGGCATTGGAGGATGGAAGTATTTTATCATTTCGATCTAGCTTCTCGCTCATAGATGATTCTTTGCATGATAAACACCATTTAACATTTGTGTCCCTTCATGGAGCAAGGGGGCCTTGGCATTACATGGTAGTACTTGTGGGTGCAATTAATGTATCTGCATTGGTTGAGTTTCTTTTGTACAATAGAGAAGGGATCGGTTTCCACAACATTGAAGGAGAGATATTGACACACTCAGAGGAGATGTGGAATTTTAGAGGAAAGTTGTTCTTTCATTGTGCAAGGATAGTAGGGATATTTTATGATCTCTTATGTTTTACATAGGTTTTGCATGTTTTAGAATCATGAGATCCATTGATAGAGTCAGTCTGGTGTTTCCTAAATGAGCAAGGAGAATTGGTGAAGGTGCTTCATCAAAATCTTCAAAAGGGTTGTTGTGTTCAACTCTTGTAGTATTCCACCCTTTGTTCAATAATACATTAGAAAAATAGTCCCCTATAACAACTGAAGCCATCGACACAACTACCAAGAAATGCCTCCACAAACCACACATACAATACAAAGAATAAAGAGCATTGATGACCAATCAATCCTCAAAGACAAATTATTGAGAATAATTGTAATCACCACACATGTGTAACATTCTTCATTTTTTAATAAGTAAATACCTCTCTCAATTACAATTTGAAGCTTATGGTATGTAAATGCCTTCTCCTCTATCATCTAGTCTCTACAAATATTTGCACTAAAATAGCAGCGGTCTCTAAAGATAGAAAATTAAAATAAGGAATATATACGCAGACGCCATGAAAAAAAAATCCAAGATAAAAGTGTAACATAAAGTAAGAGTGTAATCATCAATATATTTTATTATTATTCTGACGTTGCATAATGCATTTAATTTATATTATAAGACTTAAATGTGTGGGTAGCGAGGGTCGATTCCTTCAAATGTGAAGATGTATGTTTGCATGCTTATGAAGGCCTCTAATTTTAAATTTGCCTATTTGGTTTTAGATGTTTACTCAAAAACTATAGGCAAGGTAGTTCAAATCAAGCAAATACACCAAAAAAATAAATAAAAATAATTAACTATTTAAATGTAAATTCATAATTAATTATTTATTTAAGAAATTAAATGTGAAGAATGGATGTATTTTATTTTAAAATTTATGATAAAAATAAAATTGATATTATATAAATGTTTTAGTTATATAGATATAAAAAATGTGTATTTCTAATCTATTAATTATTTGGAATTCTAAACATAAGTAAAAAAATTGTTAGTCAATTTTATATCTTTAGTATAATCTTGAACTGCACAAATCCAATCTCTAAAGTGAAGTTTTCATGTAACACAATGTAGATGGTTATGATTTAATTGATTGTGATTCTTGCTTTCTGCAACATCTAAGGACTAGAGATATTTAGAAATGGCTTAGGGAGATTGTTAAATTGTGAGGAATCACATTCTCCTAAGCCAACCTCCTTCAATAGCTTGCTTTATTATCTTAACAAATGGTGACAAATAGTTGTAAATGTCGATATTTGCATGTGTCAAAATGTAGTCTGATGATGATCTAATGAGTCCAACTCACAACCTTTCATGAGTTACACTTCCTTTCATCTTTATCTAACTTGAAGACAATTCTCACTTGTTTTTTAGCCTCCTTATTCAACTATCTCAATCCCTAGGCTAGGTTTTAGGATTTAGTGCATATTTGAAGACCTTTTGTTGAATTTCATGTACAAAGAAGCATAAGTCTTGCCTCCAACCGATTACCAAAACATAAAAACTCAATCCGAAGTAATAAGTATGCATTAGTAGCTGACATGATATAATCACCATAACTAAAATAACACCCACAACGCATGTTAACACATCCAACTATCCATACCTCAAAAGTATACAAATCATAACAAGTGAACCTTATGTCATCAACATATACAACCCATAACATGCAATCACAAGCTCCAAGTGCCAAACTTGTTAATGAAGAACATATACATCTAGGAACTCCCACTACATAGGTAATGTCAAATCTGAAAATGATCAAGGCATCCAAAGATCCACCAATAGCATCACATAGAAGGTGTAACCAACATCATGTAGAACCAAGGAACACCCACAAAGATATGCCAATCTTGCAAACCAATATGTTGCAATACATCTCTCACTACAATTCTCCATAACTCTCCCAAGTTCTTCACACTCAACAAAGGAAAGATATAAAGGAGCATCCATGTCGTCACTAAAGAATAAAAAACAACACATGAACACAAACATAATGATCACCATAGCTCCACACAAGATCTCAAATCCAATGTCGGGTGATCCCACAATATTGGTTTACAATTTTTGGCCAAACTAGACATTGAACTAATATTTTTTAACTAAATTTTCACTTTCAGGCACCTATAACTGCTAAACCGTGAGGAATTTGAAGATGATGCAAACTAGTGATTTGTGACATTTTGTCTGTAGATTCTAGATATATTTTAAATTTTTTTTTGAATCATATTGCATTTCTTTTGCCATCTCCTTAAAAAACTAATTTTTAGTAGTAAACACCATTTTTGAAGAGTGATGCTCATCATAAACAATATAATTTTTTTTCTATGAAGGATAAAATTATATTCTTTTCAAATTTAGCTTTATAACTATGATGTCTAGCACGTTCATTTTGTTTCATAGTGTTTTATTGAATATTTTTTTCTTAATCAAGTTTTGAAGTCAAACCAATTACAATTTAGACATATGTGGACCATAAACAACATAAATTTTTTTGTATGTACATCAAAATTCAATTTTTTTTTACTAGATCAAGGACATCAATACCTATCTTGAACATATTTTTCAGATTTTTTTTTATAATCTGCTATTTTTTCACATGTGTAGAACAAAGAGCTTGATTTTCGGTGAAAAACCTACATTCACAAGAAATAAAAAATAAATATAATAAGAAAATTAAATATATTTAAAATTATACTTTTTGGGAAGCTTATTTAATAAGGACTACATACTTACAAAAAATAAATTTTAAATGAATTCATTTGATCCCCCAAATAGTAAATCAAAAGTGGTTTTTTATTAGCATTTTGATAGGTGTAAAAGAGACTCTGCTATAGGTATGGTTTAAAACTAGTGGGGTTCTATCCAAAGGGGTTTGATCTAAGGTGGTTTGATCAAACCATCTTCAATTGGAATCTTGTAAATGGAACTTTTCAAAGCTTGAATCATTATATTTTCTAAAAGTATGTGATTTCAACAAAAATCAGGATGTCAAAAAAAGTGTAAACCACTATTGTGGGATCACCTTGTCATGTGATGTAAACATCCAAGAAGAAGAACACGACCAAAGAGAGAATCATGCAAATAAAAACTTGTAGCATGTCCTTCTACACACAACTCTAAATGCTAAGTTGTGATAAGTATGATCTCCTCCATAAAACCCCAAAGAGAATAAAATTATACACATCTAACCATAACCAAGATGTATGCATCTCAAACCAAATGAATACCAAACCAAATCAATTCCCAAACCAAGGGAATAAGCCTAATAACATCTCCTAAACTCAACATCAATGAAAAATCTCACAATGTATAAGAAGATAAACATGCCAACACTCCTCAATTGAACCCTCTAGAACTAGAAAACCATATCTAAGATCCATATGCATGAGAAGAAAAACCATAGAACATAATGCATCTAAAGGAAAATACCTCTCAAATGATTATTCGTTGAGTAGACCAAGAGTGGGGAATGATAATGTTCCTCCAAGATATCCAAGCCATCATGATTCATCCAAGAGAAATATCATCATAGGTCAATGTTGAACTCATGTCCAACAAAGGTGTTGGCTCCTCAAATTTCTAGCTAAAACCTCGTCAATGAGTAATTGTCTCAAAAAATGTCTATAATCATATGAGATCTCATAGCTTCACCTATTTCTCCAAGTATCCATGAGTATCTATAATCAATCAATCTCTGTTAAACTCCAAATGCAACATAGCACCACATGAAGCTCTTAAGAAAATGACCAATATGCTCAATACCAAGAGAACCAACCAAGATCAAATTCAAAGCCCCAACAATTGAATTAGGAACTCAATCATGGCAACATGATCTCAAATCTTCTCAAAAGATCATATGCTCCAATGAACATATCATACTTCTAAGAGCACCTATATCATTCCAACGCTCTAATGAATGATAAAGAGTCCACCATGACACAATAAAAAAACCATCCTATCAAAACAAGCATCGCATGTCAAATGGAAAATCATGACACCTCAACCAAAGACTAAGAGTCATCCATGGCTAACCAAGATGTAAACATATCCAAACCACATGAAGATAACCATATCATATCAATGCAACCAAATATGTCATTAAACTCTCACTGTAGATGAAACAAGATCTAAGAGCCCGTCCATGACACCAACAAACACTGTAGAAGATCATCCATCACTAAAATCTCCCACTGAACTATGCTACTGAGTTCTCCATCACATCATGACAACAATCTCGTAAATCAAGAAGATACAACACTGCCAAACCATCACTGTCACAAGCTCCCACTAAATTATGTTGTAGACATCCGAATTTGACCACTCCTGTATGGTCAAATTCATCCCCTTTATTCATCTATTTTGCATCCCCCATCGATATTAATTAAATAATTTGTTTAATTAATATTTCCCCTTCTTCTAATGTCCTAAGGTATTTAATTTAATAATTAAATACTTTACCTTTTGTCCCCTTCCTCTCTAAATTAAATAAATGCCTTAATTTATTTAATTTAGTCATTTGGCCTTTTGAATTTAAATCAATTTTTAAATTCATCTTTTTCTCTCTCCTTGTCCCATCTTCCATGATCTCTGTTTAATTTGGATTAGTTTAATTAATCCATGATTAGGATGTGCACACCTTTAATTAGGATTGATGTCACATCCTCCATAACTTGCAACTTGCCCTTAACCCTTCATTACCCCCCTTAATCAACTATTTGCACAACCTTAATTACAAGATTAGGTCAACCTAATCCCTACGCCATTTATGACATACCCCCAAGTCAACTATCATTAATGTTTTCTCCATTTAGACAAGGCACCCCATTCCCCCATGTGAATTAAAAATTCACATTTTTTCTTCCCATGCATTTTAGGAATTTTAAATTCCTCTCCTCTTCTCCATGAGGATATTTGAGGAATTTTTAATTCCTCATGTGTCACATCTCCCACATGGGGACAAGGACCCTCCTTTATGAGGATATTTTTTTCTAATCCCAAGGTACTCTAAAGTACCTCCACATCACCACCCCCCTTTACACCTCATTGACACTTGGCAAGATGTGAGGGCTTGTGAGTCCTCAACTTACCCTATCCCTTCATCTTGTCCATGGTGGCTAAATCCTATCCCTCCATTCCTTAGAGGCCTTTCCCCTAAAATTAGAGGATTTTGACCTCATTTGTATCACTCAACATTCAAGCAATCTAGCAACCAAGCATTCAAACTCTCATAACCATACTCCATTGCTGTAACTTTTGAGCTCATTTTGCATCCATTTTGTGCATTTTCCCACACACCCATCTTCACCATTGCATTCCTCATATCTTCTACATCATTTTGCATCCAATTGCATGCTATTTTCCATCCGAAGGAGCACACAAACGATCGAATCAACATGGCCAACCATTTGATCAACTTGGGCAAGGTAACTAACTCTATTTTGTTTTGTTTTGTTCAAGTTCAACTAGGCCAATCTTGAGGTGTTGTTGTGTTCCCTTGCTTGCATTTTGTTTTTGTTTTTCATTTTAGACTAGGAAAAAAACACTATATACATTTATGGCATAGCCGGTGGGACCCACGTCATGGGTCTGCACTTTTACATTCTCTGTTGTTTGAGTTTTGCAGGTTCAAGTTTACACGTAGGGGTGAATCCACCCCGAATGGGCGAATTTGCACCTCATAGGGGTGAACTTACATCGGAAAATAGGTGAATCTACTAAAATAGGCAAACCTGCTCATAATAGAGGAAAATTTGCAC
>VDFB02000017.1:248844935-248914767 GCA_007258455.2 Sequoia sempervirens
ACAAAGTGGGAGAGGGGGGTGGAAGGAGAGACCTAAGAGAGTAGGAGAGAGAGGGAATGGGATATAGAGGGATGGGAGAGATACAAGGAGTGAGAGAGACTTGAGAGAGGGAGAGGAGGTGGGAGGGAGAGGGAGTACTCGGGATAGAAGGATGGGTGAGAGATGGAGGGAGTGAGAGAGAGATAGAGAGAGAGGGGGGTTGGGGGAGATACCTGAGAGAGGGAGAGAGAGTGGGAGGGAGATACTTGAGAGAGAGAGGGAGAGAGATATAGGGAGTGAGAGAGAGAGGGTGTGGGAGAGAGATAGAGGGAGTGAGTGAGAGAGACAGAGACCTGAAAGAGGGAGATATATAGAGGGGTGGGAGGGAGAGACTTGAGAGAGAGAGAGGGAGGGAGAGGGGGTGAGAGGGAGAGGGAGAGGGAGAGAGAGTGGGAGAGAGATAGAGGGGGTTAGAGAGAGAGGGACTTGAGATAGAGGGAGTGGTGGTGGGAGGGATATACTTGAGAGAGAGGGAGAGGGAGAGGGAGAGAGATAGAGGGAGTGAGAGAGGGAGGGAGTGGAAGAGAGATAGAGGGAGTGACTGTGAGAGGAGATGGGGTAGAGGGGATAATTTGACAAAGAGAGAGAGGAGAGAGATAGAGGAGAGAGAGAGAGAGAGAGAGAGAGAGAGAGAGAGAGAGAGAGAGAGAGAGAGAGAGAGAGGAGAGAGAGAGAGAGAGAGAGAGAGAGAGAGAGAGAGAGAGAGAGAGAGAGAGAGAGGGTAGGAGGGAGATTATTGAGAGAGAGAGGGGGCGAAAGGGGGTGGGAGGGAGATACCTAAGAGAGGGAGAGAGAGTGGGAGAGAGATAGAGGGAGTGAGAGATAGGGAGTGGGAGAGAGAGAGGGAGTGTGTGTGTGAGAGAGGGGGGGATGGAGATACCTGAGAGAGAGTGAGAGAGAGGGAATGGGAGAGAGATAGAGGGAGTGAGTGAGAGACCTAAGAGAGGGCGAGGGGGTAGGATGGAGAGACTTGAGAGAGAGAGACAAAGAGAGAAGGATAATGACCTAAGAGAGATGGAGTGAGAGACAAAAAGACCAAAGGGGGAGAGAGAGGGAGAGTGAGACAAGGGGTTGGAGTGAGATAGATTTATTTAAGTACCTAGGTGGGAGGGAAAGAGATCTGAGAGAGAGGATTGGACTGAGAGAGAGTAGTCTAGGTTGCGTGGGAGGGTGTGAGCCCTTAGAGAGAGAGAGACTTTAGATGGATAAAGAGTTATCTAGTTAGGGTAACGAGTTAGAGAGTGTATGGAAGGTAAAACCTCAACTATCCATCTACAATCATAAACTATGCACTCTAAGCATTATCAAAGTTGTCAACCAAAGAGGGGAAATTCAGGTTTTGTTTAAAGTAGGTCATTTGGAGAGTGCCAAATTTGGTGCTCGCCAAATGACCTGCTTTGGACGTGTTAATTGACAAGATTTTCCAAATTTCCTCATATTTTCGTTTGTGCTCCCCATCTCATTTACACGTCTTTCAATGCAAGTTTATAAAGAAAACCGTGATAGTGTTAACCTCTCTCTTAGCTATCTAAATATATAATTCTTTTTTCATTTTAATTTAGTTAAGGTTTTGATCCATGGCTTCTATTGTAAATGCCTTCGTTTTTTGTCAAAAACCAACATGTGCTAATTTTAGCATAGATTTTTACTCGTTCATCGAAATATGAAACAAATTACATTTTTTGAAAGTAGACTCCATTCTACACATGATGAATTTTTTTTTTTTTTGATTAGTTTTCAAAAAAATTTAGGGGGGAGCACGCTCAAATTTCAGCTTTTTAGGATGTGTCCACTTTGAAAATTCATAAAATATTATATATTCATTTAAAAAATAATCCGAAAGAATGAGGATAAACTACATGGTGTTAGCTAATTTATCACTATTGGGATTTTTGAAATTCTAAAAAAAAGTTAATAAAAAAGGGGGAGCCCTCAGGGACTATGTTGTTTTTTTTTTTATAAAAAAAGGACCTGTTTTGGCCCCCTACCTTTTTGAGACCCTTAATCTTCATTATTTTTTTAAAAAATAGTAGCTTAAAAACTAGACTCGGAGCACTTCAACTTTTGTTCTTACTGCATCTTGAAATTTTGAGCGTAATTATCTTCATTTTCTCGTGCAAATCAGATTTTGCCAATTTTAGAAAAATAAAAATAAAAGCGGCATCTTAAGAGCCAAAATTGTGTCAAAAATCCATGCACTTACCCTGGATTGTTGTTGAAGTGACACAAATTGCTAAGATGAAATAATCTATTATTAAAAATGTAACTATGCAAATTATATTGTTACCAAAGTCACTTGGAACACTCCTGGTCCTTGTTAACATGAACACAAAGCCAAAATATTCTTAGCCACCTTTTATTTTATTTTTGGGTGATGCAAGCTTACTTGTGAACCCAAGTGCTCCTACATCATATTCTTGTTTAGAAAATCTTCCTTTTTAAACTCTACATTGAGACTATATCTACTTCTTCCAACCCCATCCTATTTTTTGTCTCATCTATGATAAAAATAGTACATTAAGCATACCTTTTGGTATTGCTTATTTTCCACACAAACTTGACATTTGATCTCATTGCAACTCCTTACTATCTTCAATTATCTTCTTGTTTGGAAATTCACATTGCTTGTTTTTTAAAGCATCTAACAAAACCAAATTTAGAAACTTGGAAACAAACCATTTTTTAGCATTATGAAAATTAAGATGTCTTTCTATGTTTTCTAGTCTCTTGGAAGTTGTTTTTCAAACACTCTATTGTAACATCATGTTGCAAAGGACATATCTAACTCATAATTTGTAGATAATCCTTCAACAAAATACTAATATTTAAAATCTAATCACTATTGTATAAGAAAAATCCTAGATTCTATAGAAAATCAATAAAAAATTTATAAATAAAAAACTCACAACAAAAAAATACTTCCCCTCTTCCATTATGGAAGATAATAACCTCTATTCCATTAAGGCCAAATTGCATAACAAAGATTGTATGAATAAAACTTAACTTACAAAACAGATGAACACTAAGTTGTGAAAGCATAAGATAGGCCTATCTATGTCAAATTAAACAAATAATAATAGCAAGATGTAAAGACCATTGAAAGTACAATGCCTACAATACCTAAACAAATAATATAACAAGACGCAAAGACCATTGAAGATACAATGACTATAATGCCTAAACAAAATAATAATAAGATATAAAGATCATTGAAGATACAATATGTACAATACCTAAGCAAATAATAATATAAGATGTAACGACCATTGAAGATACAATGCCTACATTTTCAAATAATTGTATATAAGCCCATACATTATGGAATCCCCACTCATTCGTAACATTCTTCATTTTATAAGTAAATGAAGATACAATACCTAAACAAATAATAATAATAAGATATAAATATCATTAAAGATACAATGTATATAATACCTAAACAAATAATAATAACAAAATATAAAGACCATTAAAAATTCAATACCTACGTATTCCAATAATCTTATATAAACCCATACATTATGTAATCCCTACACATGCGTAACATTCTTCATTTTATAACTAAATGCCTTTCTCAATTACAAATCAAAGCTCATGGAATGTAGAAGGCTTCTCCTTCACTACCTAGTCTTAAGAATCTTTGCATAAAAGTAAAATAGTTAGCCGGTCGCTGTGGCTACAAAATTAAACGAGTATATACTTAGACGCCAATATGCACTCGGGACAATATACAGAAAACCTTCGGCACCGCACTGTTTCTCAGACCAGTGTGCTGCAGGACTTTGTAGCAGGATCCCACATGGCTGGCAGTAAAAACTGACGCCCATTAAGTCCATGCGCATTGTAACTCGCCCCCGTTGTTCTGTCAACCAAGACCTCCCCAGGGAAACCCGGGTACGGCCCTTTTCCATACATTCCCGGGCATGCGGTCACCGCCTCTAATGGCGCACCAGCGTCTCCTTGAAAATATCCCGTATTAAATGGATTTGTCACCGCTCCCGCCACAACATTCGCGATGTTGATGATCATTCCGTCGATGCCAACGTCAGCGTTGGGGGAGAGCAAAGGAGGGGTCTGAGGGCCATACAGTGGTTGATGAAACGGCCACGCACACTGCCCCGGGCACTGACTTACTGCGTTCCCTACCCATGCATACGGAAGACGGGATCGTAATATGTGGGCATGGTATCCGCAAGAGCTCACGCATAACCCCTCCACGGCCACGTCCTCAGAAGTCAGTACCAAATAAATTGCGTTTGTATGGCTCGCCGGCGGTGGCAGAGCTCTGGATTTGACGGCGCTCTCGACCAGTGCGGTAATGTCTGTCCTCTTCAACAACTTGCCGAGGGAATATGAGTCGTCCATCTTCTGCTTCCCCAGCCTTGCAATGCTCAGAGAAGCCTCATTAGAGGCGCCACCCTTGTATTTTTCAATAGTTTTCCACCAGGTGGAAACAGAGGGCTGCTTGTCCTTCCCCTGCAATTTTTCCCCAATGGACTGCAAATAGTCCACCACAATGGACCGCTGAACGGGATTAAATTTCCCATACCAGATGACATGAACATTGATAAGCTTTGTGGAGAGCAGGAGGCCGTTATGGTAAGTTAGAACCAGAGGCTGCTCCTTCACCAAAGCAGCATCAACACCAGTTCTACACAGCTCTATAGCAAATACAAGCACTAATACCCTAACACTAAGATGCCACAAATCAGACATTTTTTATATACCACAATGTGTATACGAGGAGCAATGTAGGCGAACCAGGGTTGAACTTCAAACCTAGAAGCAGTGATGTGTTAAGCATGATAAGCATCTGATCTTATATAGAGGGAGATTTGGCCCAAATTTACACTGTGGTTCCCCTATTCCATTTAGTTTGGCTTCCAGAACACGCTCCCTGTTGGCTCACTGTTTAAGAGCTTTTACATCTTGAAGAAGCCTCCAAAACTCCCACGGCACGTGCTTCAAGCACTTGTACTGTTTGCCCCTTCCCTCGGATTACAAATCTTGGTTTTAGTTTAATTTTAAATTGATTATCAACTTATTGCCCAATAGAAGATTTTTTAACACGTCCTTTCGCAACTTACTGATGGAGAAAGGGGGGCATCAAAAGGAAACTTTCCTTTGGTAATGAGATCATCCCAGATATTCTTTATTAATTTAATATTCTTTAGAAAAGTGTTTTATATTTTTCAATCACAACTGTAACATAAAGTTGGAGTGTTCATCTACTAAAGTAATCATCAATATTTTATTATTATTATGTTACATAATGCAAATTTAAAATATCTTCCTCGTTTCTGTTGTCATTAACTTTTGTGTGGAATGCTGGTGTACATGATACGACTCAAATGTGTGGAGTATGATGATGAGTAGGTGAACTCACGACGGGCGGGCAATTACTTGGGTGTAAAGTTTTCTTGTTTGCATGTTTATGATGTTGTGGTTTTCAAGCTTTAATAAATTATTTGTTTGGTGTACTATTTTGCAATGAAAATGTCATACTTTCTAATCATAATATTGAAGCGTGTTAGATGTTATGATATTGTTATCAGGATTCAATGTGTAGTTTTTCGAGTCAAATTCATTGATTCATGTTTCATGAGTAGTGGTTCACAAGAATCCATCTTTCATGATAATGAATGGTCCACTTAGCACTCATTACATCTAGGTAATAATCACACAAAAGTGTTAGATGATGTTTATCTTACAATTATGAGCAGGGTGAAGACAATCTATGAAAACCACCACTTCAAATTGAGCAAAAAAAGAAAAGTTAAGTACAAGGAACAAATTTGCAAAGAGAAAAAAAATTTATTGGAAAAATGCATAAATCGAAAAAAATATATATACAATAGAAAAAGAGAGTTTGAAGGTAGCACTTCCAAATATAGTAGCTTGAAAGTAATAAATTCAAGTTTGAATACAACTAAAACTAAACATTACAAAGAGTCAAAAAAGAACAAATCAACTTATTGTATTTGAATATACTTTTCTCAATGTACTATCATAAAATTTAGTCAAATTTTTGTTACATGAAAAATGATACAAAATATATGTAATAATTTATTATATATTATTTATAGAATAAAATTAGTGAAATATTTTTTAAAGCAAAAAATTAGAATTAAAAACCATGTATCATAGTTGAAATTCTATCTTCTCTAAAATTGATTACAATTAAATTATGTTTAATTTATTTTTGATGAATAAGACGTATACTACTTTTTATGAATAAAAAAGATAATGATAAACTATTCACAAAAAAATGATGTCTAAAATTTTGAATTTAGCATTATCGTTGACCTCAACATGAATGCACCTTAAAAGGTGTATTGGAATTGGAATACACTTCATAAAATTTGAAAGTCTCCATCATGAAAAGGCAAGTGGCTTAGTGGTGAAAAAACTCACTAACGATAAGTAAGATCTAAGTTTAAGTGTTAAGCATTTCTAATATTCTCATTAATGTACCTATAATTCCTTATAGAAACAAATACAATCTTTATTGTAAAGTAGCAAAAAAGAAATTAAATTTAAAATTTATGTAAAATATCAAAAATGAATCAAATAACTTTTGTACATGATAATGTACATACACTTCAAGCTCTTGGGAATGAATCTAAACCTTTATAGTATTCAATAATTTGAGCTCCATAAGTGAACACGAGTTCATTCAATATTTAGGAAAGAAACAAACTTCATTAATTACCACTTTTTGGTAGGGATGAATTGTAAAATTGTTATTAGTTATTTGATAATTAAAGAGTGTGACGTTTAAGTAGAGTAAAGAGGGATGAAACACCTTGTACACAAAACCTCTCTACATAGTATAATATGTTTACATCATGATTGGGGTAGTAACATGAAATAACTACATAAAAGAAATATCTCAAAAATTATATTTTAAACTTGAGGTCATAAATTGACAACATCGATTAAAATAATGACATTCAATATTTTTAAATAATACTAAAGTTGAGAATAAAACTAGTACAACAAAAAAGAAGATTAAAGTTGAGAATGAAATTAATATAACATCGATCAAATTATTGCAAAATATTTCCATAGTTGATCAATTGTTAGATAAGGCATAAATGCATATTTTATTTTAAAAAGTTCCTCACCCTTTTGACATTGGGCAACAAAGGAAGGTGGTGCAATTATCTTGTCCTTTAAGTGTGATCCTCTCACACAAGGAAGGTCAATGACACTAAGGATATTTGTTTGAGCATGATAATACAAAATACATCATAAAATATTGATCAAAGTCAAGCTCAATACATTGACAAAAATATCTCTATTAAGAACTATACTTGTGTATTTCACCTATATAAATATTTTCCCCAAAAGATTAAAAAACCAATTCTTTCAAAGACAATAAATAAAGAAAGAAAATAAAAGCTAAGGAGGAGCTCTTTCATTGGTAAAAGAAAAAACTTCATCATAGTGAAGAGAGGTTTTCGACCATCCACATTATCTCCAAGATAGTCTTTCCATCTCTTGTTTAAATTGCGAAGCTACAAAGGAAGGTATGCAACCATATGATCAATTAAATTATGTTATTATTTGGGCATCTCTACATTGCTTATGATCATTACCAATTATAGATTCTTCAAGCCTTGTCACATTATAATATCTTTGTGGGGGAAATTACTTTGATATTGCACTATAACACTTACACTACATAGTTATATACTTGCATAACCTAATCATGTTCTAAGAGACAACATTAGAGGCATCGTACATCATGCCTCCCCTCTCACATCTTGTACTCACATGAGCTAATTATATTCTAAGAGTTACACCAAGGACATTACAATCCTACCCTACTTTATTGACTACATGGTATGTCATGTATCAAGATCTTCCTCATCTCTGTAGACACGTCAAATTAGCATTATGCATATTCATCCGCTCATTGAATTGATCAAACGCAACAAATCCATTCATCAGGTAAATCAGGTCAATCCAAAGGTTTAATCAAATAATATCATTTCATCTCTCATAAATCATTTCAACCTTCATCTTGCATCATCTCCATTTAATTAAATAAATCAGGACTTTATTTAAATCAAATCCTAAATCATACTTCATCCTTTTCTGATTTAAACAAATCAAATATTTAAGTCATAAAAGTCAAAGCATCCTAATCATCATCCTAGCTAATTAATCCTGATTAAATCTAATGCTAATCTCACCCACTTGCATTCTCTAGATTTGGCCACTTGCACATGAAATTGCATTTAAACAATTTATCAAAATCTTTATTTTCAACTTGGCATAAAGGGAGAATATTCTCCAAGTTTGAATCTCCCCCCAAGTGGACATGTACACCAAACAGAGCATTTATGAGGCCTTACATGTCTCTTACATGTCCCCTTCCAAAGTCAAACTCAACATTCATTGCTCAAATTCAAATTCAAATTCTCCCTCTCATGGGCACTCTTCCCAAATCTTGCACAACCATTGGCCTATCACCACTTGACAAGTGTCCTTCTTTCATTGGTCCAATCTTAGTCCCACATTGGTCCATTTTCAACACTCTTAGTATTTGAAAATCTATAAAATAGAGGCTTCATCTCTTATCAAACCCTTCACAACCTCCACAATCTCTTGCAAGGTCACTCTCTTCATTTGAGATTTGATCTTGTCCATTTCACTCCATCATCTCCATCATTTACACAACTTGAGCTATTGATCAAGGGTTGGGAAAGGGTCACTAGCACATGTGACACCAATCCACTATAAGATGCTAGTTTGATCATTAGAATGATGCATTTCTATGTTTTGCTTGTTTCTTTGGCATCATTCTTGTGATTAGATGAATCTTATAGGGGATCTTTTGGTTTGCTTTGGTTTACTAACAATACTAATGGTTTTTGTTTTTGATCGAATGCAGATTTAGGGTCCTACAATCTCTAGGGGCCTATTGCCTTATTTATACTACTATGTGCTCATGATACCATACTAGGGTATATGCCTTTTCTAGTGCCTTTCTTATATGAGTGTTCCTAACCACCAAGGGACGCACCACATTTCATCATTTTTTGATTTTGGGAAAACTCATTCTTTGATATCATCTCCAACTCATGTGCTTACCATGATTACCATTTGAACATGATCTACTTAATACACAATGTTTTCTTTTATAATTATTACTAAATACAAGATTTACATGCTTACATGCTATAGCCTACATTTATATATTTCATGATTTTTTTTTTCTCTCCTAAAATTACTTTTATCTTATAAATACAACCAATTGTAAGGGAACATTATTTTTATAACAATATCATACTAAGTCTATATACAATCACAAGTGTTTATACAAAGAAAAATCATAGTGACTAGACAGAGTAATACCACATGACAATCCAAAACCCCACATTATTTTCCATCCCATGAATACCAAGTGTAGTAGAGAATTACCAATTTTCATACTCTCTCTTTTCTACTAATGATTTCTGATAGTGATTCATATTGTATTCATTATTAATTGCATTAGAAAGTCTACTTATTGCATAATTTTCCCTCTATGTTGTAGGTTCTCATGTAGAGTGCATGCCAAAGGATGAACCCACATGATAGAATTCAATAGGGTCCATTACTTCATATGAACCCCTAGATAATCCTTTGATGTTTAAATACTTATTTATATGCATGTTTGTGAGTGCAATATATTTTGAGATACATGATCATTCTAGGATTCATATGCACCTCAAAGTGGGAGGGAAAATGTAATGATACAAATTTCACACCCATTCATTTCCCATTTAGTTTTGTGCCTATATTGAGAGAATCACTTAATACATTTACATATTGAAAAATATGCACTATTGTGCAAATTTAGGCTACTTCCCCATGATCTTTACTTATCTACTTGCACACATATTCATACATTTACCCCACTTTATCTATGTATGTACACATTCTTTAATATATTTATCCTATTTATAGAATAATGATACATATTCATGCACCTATCCTTATACATTTATTATCCACCTTGATTTGAGACTTTTCATTTTCTAGTTCATCTTTGTGGATGTAGGTGTAATGTCTCATTTTCAATTAATTTATGTTTGTCGACCAAAAGGCCATTTCCTATTTCTAGTGAGCTAAGTCTATTGGATCCCAGTCTCATTGGTGTAAAAAATTTGAAGGGAAAGAAGTGTAAGCGTCAATAGGTTCTATTTTTTTGGAAAGTTAGCGAATTTGAAAAATCATAGAAGTGTGATAAGGATTTAAGAGAAAAGGTTTAATTTACTAAAAAGTTAAATATATTTTTTCTAAGTTTGTTAGTTCATGAAAGTGTGACAAGGTATGTAGGCTTGCTAGTTCGTTGAAAGAGTGAAAAGGTTTGCAAGTTGACTAGTTTGTTGAAAGTGTGACAAGGTTCATTAGTTTGCTAGTTCACCAAAAGTGTGAGTGTGACAAGGTTCACTGATTTGCTAGTTTGTTGAAAGAGCAACAAAGTTCACAAGAGGCTAAACATTTTGATAAAGAAGAAGATATTGACGAATTCATAAGTTTGCAAACTCATTAAAAGTGTGACAAAGTTAGAAAATGTTGGAATACATTACATCAATAGTTAGATTTTAGTTTAGACTAGAATATATTAAATAAATAAATAACATACAAATATTAATTTATATATTGTTTAGTTAATAGTTAGAATAAATAATTATTAGTTGTTAGTTATTCCTGTAAGGAAGTTTGGGTATTACAAGAAAATGAAAGGCTTTAAAAAACTAATTATGTTGTAATGTAAAATATTCAATGTGTATCAATATATTATTTTATATTTTATCTTCCTAATTAATAATAGTGTAGTCATTTGATTTACCAATTTTCACATGGTATCAAAGCACACTAATATCTATATGCATCTGCAATGATGAGGTGTAAAGAATAAGGAGAAACTAGTGAATGACAAGTAGGCGTTTTAAGATTTGTTGAGGTGTTTTAATTTCTACTGAAGTTGCAAACTGTATTCATAGTAAAACTACGACAACTTTGTCATTTATTAACCAAATTTCAAAATTCAAATGATTTTGGAAAGTTGGTGAAGAGGAGAACAAAAGCTAGAAATGGTTTGAAGATATTCTTAGTATTGAGTGAGTAGTGTAAATAATAAAATATAATTAAAAATGGCTTCATAATTGTTGTTTATTGTTGTTGGATTAAAGATTTTAAGAGTAGGTAGTAGGGGTGTAAAAATTATTAACATGCCATTTCATAATTGTTGAGGTATTTTGAGGTTTTGATAAGGGGGTTTGAGGTGATATATGATTTTTAAATAGGTTTGACAGTTACTGCAAATAGTATTATTATCATTTTCTTATTTCCATTTTCACATTTGCTAGTTGAGCACAACCACTTTGAATTTAACAATTGAGTGAAATTTGCATATAATATAACTTAAAGAGAGTGTTAAATGTATTTGCCAAATCTTCAACCTCTTACTTGTGACTATTCTGCATGTAGATTTCATCATTATTTGTGAAAATAAGTATGATTTTTTTGGTATGAATAAATCTTTTGTTGCAGAAGATTTTTAGTATAATTATGAAGCTTGATTGCCCAAGCTCTGCATGAAGAACTTGGTGTGAAGAAGATTAATTTATAGATTGAATAAATAAATATCAAAGGAAGGAGCCATACCAAACCATACAACAATTAGCATCATTCTCTAGATGAATTTAGAGCACATTTCTACAACTCTAGGGTTCAAGTAAAATGTTCCAAATTGTATTTATTTTAATCACTTTAAAGAAATTTGATTAGGCACACATTCAAATTCTTTTTGCCTAGTCAAAATTTGGTTTTTAATAATATCGGGGCACTCCATATTTGAAAGAGCTATAATATTATAGTTTGAATACAAACAAGATATAAATTGTAAGGGATTAATAAGGTGTAAACATGGGTTATAAGAATAATTTGGACAATATTGTATAATAGGTGTGCTTTTGGTTGAATTTGATACCTTTAGGTTTGATAATGTTTAATTACATTATGTTGTCAAATTATTGTGCTCTCAGGGCTATTCACATTACAACTGACAAAGTTTCCAAAGATTATAATGATGCTTGTGGCTACTAAAGACTAAATAAACAGATTGGAGCTTGAAGGCATTGGAGGATGCAAGTATTTTATCATTTCGATCTAGCTTCTCGCTTATAGATGATTCTTTGCATGATAAACACCATTTGACATTGTGTCCCTTCATGGAGCAAGGGGGCCGTGGCATTGCATGGTAGTACTTGTGGGTGTAATTAATGTATCTACATTGGTTGAGGTTCTTTTGTACAATAGAGAAGGGATTGGTTTCCACAACATTGGAGGAGAGATATTGACACACTCAGAGGAGATGTGGAATTTTAGAGGAAAGTTGTTCTTTCATTGTGCAAGGATAGTAGGGATATTTTATGTTCTCTTATGTTTTACATAAGTTTTGCATGTTTTAGAATCATGAGATCCATTGATAGAGTCAGTCTAGTGTTTCCTAAATGAGCAAGGAGAATTGGTGGAGGTGCTTCATCAAAGTCTTCAAAAGGGTTGTTGTGTTCAACTCTTGTAATACTCCACCCTTTGTTCAATAATACATTAGAAAAATAGTCCCCTATAACAACTGAAGCCATCGACACAACCACCAAGAAATGCCTCCACAAACCACACATACAATACAAAGAATAAAGAGCATTGATGACCAATCAATCCTCAAAGACAAATTATTGAGAATAATTGTAATCACCACACATGTGTAACATTCTTCATTTTTTAATAAGTAAATACCTCTCTCAATTACAATTTGAAGCTTATGGTATGTAAATGCCTTCTCCTCTATCATCTAGTCTCTACAAATATTTGCACTAAAATAGCAGCGGTCTCTAAAGATAGAAAATTAAAATAAGGAATATATACGCAGACGCCATGAAAAAAAAATCCAAGATAAAAGTGTAACATAAAGTAAGAGTGTAATCATCAATATATTTTATTATTATTCTGACGTTGCATAATGCATTTAATTTATATTATAAGACTTAAATGTGTGGGTAGCGAGGGTCGATTCCTTCAAATGTGAAGATGTATGTTTGCATGCTTATGAAGGCCTCTAATTTTAAATTTGCCTATTTGGTTTTAGATGTTTACTCAAAAACTATAGGCAAGGTAGTTCAAATCAAGCAAATACACCAAAAAAATAAATAAAAATAATTAACTATTTAAATGTAAATTCATAATTAATTATTTATTTAAGAAATTAAATGTGAAGAATGGATGTATTTTATTTTAAAATTTATGATAAAAATAAAATTGATATTATATAAATGTTTTAGTTATATAGATATAAAAAATGTGTATTTCTAATCTATTAATTATTTGGAATTCTAAACATAAGTAAAAAAATTGTTAGTCAATTTTATATCTTTAGTATAATCTTGAACTGCACAAATCCAATCTCTAAAGTGAAGTTTTCATGTAACACAATGTAGATGGTTATGATTTAATTGATTGTGATTCTTGCTTTCTGCAACATCTAAGGACTAGAGATATTTAGAAATGGCTTAGGGAGATTGTTAAATTGTGAGGAATCACATTCTCCTAAGCCAACCTCCTTCAATAGCTTGCTTTATTATCTTAACAAATGGTGACAAATAGTTGTAAATGTCGATATTTGCATGTGTCAAAATGTAGTCTGATGATGATCTAATGAGTCCAACTCACAACCTTTCATGAGTTACACTTCCTTTCATCTTTATCTAACTTGAAGACAATTCTCACTTGTTTTTTAGCCTCCTTATTCAACTATCTCAATCCCTAGGCTAGGTTTTAGGATTTAGTGCATATTTGAAGACCTTTTGTTGAATTTCATGTACAAAGAAGCATAAGTCTTGCCTCCAACCGATTACCAAAACATAAAAACTCAATCCGAAGTAATAAGTATGCATTAGTAGCTGACATGATATAATCACCATAACTAAAATAACACCCACAACGCATGTTAACACATCCAACTATCCATACCTCAAAAGTATACAAATCATAACAAGTGAACCTTATGTCATCAACATATACAACCCATAACATGCAATCACAAGCTCCAAGTGCCAAACTTGTTAATGAAGAACATATACATCTAGGAACTCCCACTACATAGGTAATGTCAAATCTGAAAATGATCAAGGCATCCAAAGATCCACCAATAGCATCACATAGAAGGTGTAACCAACATCATGTAGAACCAAGGAACACCCACAAAGATATGCCAATCTTGCAAACCAATATGTTGCAATACATCTCTCACTACAATTCTCCATAACTCTCCCAAGTTCTTCACACTCAACAAAGGAAAGATATAAAGGAGCATCCATGTCGTCACTAAAGAATAAAAAACAACACATGAACACAAACATAATGATCACCATAGCTCCACACAAGATCTCAAATCCAATGTCGGGTGATCCCACAATATTGGTTTACAATTTTTGGCCAAACTAGACATTGAACTAATTTTTTTAACTAAATTTTCACTTTCAGGCACCTATAACTGCTAAACCGTGAGGAATTTGAAGATGATGCAAACTAGTGATTTGTGACATTTTGTCTGTAGATTCTAGATATATTTTAAATTTTTTTTGAATCATATTGCATTTCTTTTGCCATCTCCTTCAAAAACTAATTTTTAGTAGTAAACACCATTTTTGAAGAGTGATGCTCATCATAAACAATATAATTTTTTTTCTATGAAGGATAAAATTATATTCTTTTCAATTTTAGCTTTATAACTATGATGTCTAGCACGTTCATTTTGTTTCATAGTGTTTTATTGAATATTTTTTTCTTAATCAAGTTTTGAAGTCAAACCAATTACAATTTAGACATATGTGGACCATAAACAACATAAATTTTTTTGTATGTACATCAAAATTCAATTTTTTTTTACTAGATCAAGGACATCAATACCTATCTTGAACATATTTTTCAGATTTTTTTTTATAATCTGCTATTTTTTCACATGTGTAGAACAAAGAGCTTGATTTTCGGTGAAAAACCTACATTCACAAGAAATAAAAAATAAATATAATAAGAAAATTAAATATATTTAAAATTATACTTTTTGGGAAGCTTATTTAATAAGGACTACATACTTACAAAAAATAAATTTTAAATGAATTCATTTGATCCCCCAAATAGTAAATCAAAAGTGGTTTTTTATTAGCATTTTGATAGGTGTAAAAGAGACTCTGCTATAGGTATGGTTTAAAACTAGTGGGGTTCTATCCAAAGGGGTTTGATCTAAGGTGGTTTGATCAAACCATCTTCAATTGGAATCTTGTAAATGGAACTTTTCAAAGCTTGAATCATTATATTTTCTAAAAGTATGTGATTTCAACAAAAATCAGGATGTCAAAAAAAGTGTAAACCACTATTGTGGGATCACCTTGTCATGTGATGTAAACATCCAAGAAGAAGAACACGACCAAAGAGAGAATCATGCAAATAAAAACTTGTAGCATGTCCTTCTACACACAACTCTAAATGCTAAGTTGTGATAAGTATGATCTCCTCCATAAAACCCCAAAGAGAATAAAATTATACACATCTAACCATAACCAAGATGTATGCATCTCAAACCAAATGAATACCAAACCAAATCAATTCCCAAACCAAGGGAATAAGCCTAATAACATCTCCTAAACTCAACATCAATGAAAAATCTCACAATGTATAAGAAGATAAACATGCCAACACTCCTCAATTGAACCCTCTAGAACTAGAAAACCATATCTAAGATCCATATGCATGAGAAGAAAAACCATAGAACATAATGCATCTAAAGGAAAATACCTCTCAAATGATTATTCGTTGAGTAGACCAAGAGTGGGGAATGATAATGTTCCTCCAAGATATCCAAGCCATCATGATTCATCCAAGAGAAATATCATCATAGGTCAATGTTGAACTCATGTCCAACAAAGGTGTTGGCTCCTCAAATTTCTAGCTAAAACCTCGTCAATGAGTAATTGTCTCAAAAAATGTCTATAATCATATGAGATCTCATAGCTTCACCTATTTCTCCAAGTATCCATGAGTATCTATAATCAATCAATCTCTGTTAAACTCCAAATGCAACATAGCACCACATGAAGCTCTTAAGAAAATGACCAATATGCTCAATACCAAGAGAACCAACCAAGATCAAATTCAAAGCCCCAACAATTGAATTAGGAACTCAATCATGGCAACATGATCTCAAATCTTCTCAAAAGATCATATGCTCCAATGAACATATCATACTTCTAAGAGCACCTATATCATTCCAACGCTCTAATGAATGATAAAGAGTCCACCATGACACAATAAAAAAACCATCCTATCAAAACAAGCATCGCATGTCAAATGGAAAATCATGACACCTCAACCAAAGACTAAGAGTCATCCATGGCTAACCAAGATGTAAACATATCCAAACCACATGAAGATAACCATATCATATCAATGCAACCAAATATGTCATTAAACTCTCACTGTAGATGAAACAAGATCTAAGAGCCCGTCCATGACACCAACAAACACTGTAGAAGATCATCCATCACTAAAATCTCCCACTGAACTATGCTACTGAGTTCTCCATCACATCATGACAACAATCTCGTAAATCAAGAAGATACAACACTGCCAAACCATCACTGTCACAAGCTCCCACTAAATTATGTTGTAGACATCCGAATTTGACCACTCCTGTATGGTCAAATTCATCCCCTTTATTCATCTATTTTGCATCCCCCATCGATATTAATTAAATAATTTGTTTAATTAATATTTCCCCTTCTTCTAATGTCCTAAGGTATTTAATTTAATAATTAAATACTTTACCTTTTGTCCCCTTCCTCTCTAAATTAAATAAATGCCTTAATTTATTTAATTTAGTCATTTGGCCTTTTGAATTTAAATCAATTTTTAAATTCATCTTTTTCTCTCTCCTTGTCCCATCTTCCATGATCTCTGTTTAATTTGGATTAGTTTAATTAATCCATGATTAGGATGTGCACACCTTTAATTAGGATTGATGTCACATCCTCCATAACTTGCAACTTGCCCTTAACCCTTCATTACCCCCCTTAATCAACTATTTGCACAACCTTAATTACAAGATTAGGTCAACCTAATCCCTACGCCATTTATGACATACCCCCAAGTCAACTATCATTAATGTTTTCTCCATTTAGACAAGGCACCCCATTCCCCCATGTGAATTAAAAATTCACATTTTTTCTTCCCATGCATTTTAGGAATTTTAAATTCCTCTCCTCTTCTCCATGAGGATATTTGAGGAATTTTTAATTCCTCATGTGTCACATCTCCCACATGGGGACAAGGACCCTCCTTTATGAGGATATTTTTTTCTAATCCCAAGGTACTCTAAAGTACCTCCACATCACCACCCCCCTTTACACCTCATTGACACTTGGCAAGATGTGAGGGCTTGTGAGTCCTCAACTTACCCTATCCCTTCATCTTGTCCATGGTGGCTAAATCCTATCCCTCCATTCCTTAGAGGCCTTTCCCCTAAAATTAGAGGATTTTGACCTCATTTGTATCACTCAACATTCAAGCAATCTAGCAACCAAGCATTCAAACTCTCATAACCATACTCCATTGCTGTAACTTTTGAGCTCATTTTGCATCCATTTTGTGCATTTTCCCACACACCCATCTTCACCATTGCATTCCTCATATCTTCTACATCATTTTGCATCCAATTGCATGCTATTTTCCATCCGAAGGAGCACACAAACGATCGAATCAACATGGCCAACCATTTGATCAACTTGGGCAAGGTAACTAACTCTATTTTGTTTTGTTTTGTTCAAGTTCAACTAGGCCAATCTTGAGGTGTTGTTGTGTTCCCTTGCTTGCATTTTGTTTTTGTTTTTCATTTTAGACTAGGAAAAAAACACTATATACATTTATGGCATAGCCGGTGGGACCCACGTCATGGGTCTGCACTTTTACATTCTCTGTTGTTTGAGTTTTGCAGGTTCAAGTTTACACGTAGGGGTGAATCCACCCCGAATGGGCGAATTTGCACCTCATAGGGGTGAACTTACATCGGAAAATAGGTGAATCTACTAAAATAGGCAAACCTGCTCATAATAGAGGAAAATTTGCACGTGGAGAATTCGCCCATTTGTCAAGTTTAGGAGAATTTTCTTTATCAGAAAGGAAAATTTGCAAGTCAGTTCAGAAACAGGTGAACTTGCTCAAGTTATAGACATGTGAAGTTGATCATTAGAAAATAGGAGAATTTGCTTAGTACAGGGGCGAACTTGCTCATCAAAATGGGCAAATTTGCCTCATACAGAGGCGAATATGAGGTAAACTTGAGACTTGAACTTTCAGTTTTTAGATTCCGTTTGGTTTCATTTTTAGGTGTTGATTCACTAACTTGTCCGTTTGTGAGTGTGCCTAGTTTTCACTAACATTTTGTGCATCTGTTTCTCATTCGTCCAAGATCGACGGTTGGAAACTACTAACGTTTTTCCTATAAAATGATCAGTCCCAACCTTTTTAGATTAGTCTTTATGTTGTTTTTCATACTAGCTAGGCATACATAGCTTTAATTAGAGGGTCAATTTACTTGTTTACTGTGTGTGTGAGTGGACTGTTGATGTATCGAATCCCCTTGTTCCATTTGGCTATCCTGGGTGACGAGAAATCACAGTTCACTCTAGTCCAATCGTGTCTACCTAGGAAGTGCTAGTGCGTTTAAGCTCTCCCCTTGTGCTACGTGTGAGCTTGAGGACCAACTAAAAATGTCTAGTATCTCCTTCCTTTAGTGGGACCAGCCTGGGATTTCATCACCCTGGGGATGATTCCAACCATGTGTTACCGACAGGGTATATAAAGGGGGGAGAGCAAAAGTTGTACCTCAATCCAGTCGCATCATGTCTGGCAGAGCGTCGAAGCTAGGGTGATACCTAGTTAAGACGTGAAGAGTTGGTCCAAGTTTCCAGTACCTCGCTGGGGCTCCCGAATCACACTTGTGATGGGCTGGTGTTCATGGTTGTGCCCCACATACTGTGCGTATATCAGGGACTCACAAGATAGCCTTGTTCAACCTAGATAGAGACCCGTGTTTCAACCGTGGCTTGGTCTAGTGTAGGGGATGCACACCATACCTTGAAGTTACTCACCACATACTCCCTTGGGTTGAGATAGAAATCCTCATTGTGAACTACGATAGTCCTCGAGTGAGAGTGTGAAGGTGATCTTGTGGCGTTTGTTGATGACCCTATGCAATTGGAACGCTAGCTATCCACCTTTGCAAGAAAGGGTGATCCAGAGAACTACCTCGGTATTATGCAGTATTAACCTTGGGTTGTCCACTCAAGGTGGCGGGTCTACATCAAGTTTGTAAACCCATATCACTAATTTTTGGGATTGTGCTGCTTGGCGTGTCTTCATTGTGCTATACCAGTGCATTTATTTTTAGTTGAGTCATCCTTGCCTTCTGTCTGTTATTTTTCATGCTTTTGTCCGTTGCCACAGGAAGCCCTTGCCTTTAGAGGAAAATTTTCCCCTTACATAGGCGAATTTGTACTGTAGATAGTTGATTTTTCCATTCAAAAGGGCGATTCTACATCCAGTCCAATCCAGGTCATCCATTTGGGTGAATTTTCCTTTATTAGAGGCGAATTTTCATGTGGGTCACTTTTTTAGGCGACCTCATTTTCACCCATTTTCTGGAACAAGCGAGTTTGTCAATCTTTTAGGCAAGTCTATAGTCGTTTCCCATCAAATTCACCCATTTTCAAAGAATAGGTGAATTTGCTTCCGTTTGGGGTGAACTTGTTGTCCATAGGGGCAATCCTGCTTTTGGTCCAAGTCGTTCCATCAATCATTTTTTGTCGAATTTTATCATTTTCCCAGAACAGGAGAATTTGCCCCATTCAGGGGCGAACTTGTTGTCAGTTTGAGTCAATCTGTCCATCTGTTTGTCTGTCAAATTCACCTGTTTTCCTTAGAAAGGTGAATTTTCCATATCCTTGGGAGAATTTTCTCCCTAAACGAGCGATTTTTCCTCCTTGTCTGAGTCTTCGTGCATTTGTTTCGAGATTCAGGAAAATCCATTTGTCGAATAGGCAATCCCCTTTTTAGGCAAATCCATTCCCCATCTGTACCATTGAAGAAATAGGCGAATTTGTCACCCTGTTAGGTGAGTTTGCAAGTTAGGTCCACCCATTTACCTCAATTTTAGGCATTCTTGATCTCGTTTTGGGTGAGCTTGTCAAGGTATAGGTGAAGTTGCCATTGTTTTGGGCGAATTTGCTATTTGTTTGGGTGAACCTGCTTCCGGATAGGAAAATCTAATTTTGCAGATTCACCTATTTGTTGAGTCCCCTCAGATTTAGGTGAATTTGACCTTACAAAAAGGTGAATTTTATTAGCATATTCACCCGTTCCTGAGTCCCCTTGAGTTTTGGGCGAATTTGACTCCCTAGACAGACGAATTTGCTAAACATAGAGGAAAATTTGCTCACTGTGGATAGATGAATTTGTGACATAAACAAGCGAAGTTGCTACAAATAGAGGCATATATGTTTCCCATACAAATTCCAGAACGTGAATCCTTTGGGCCCCTAAAAGCTTGTTGTTTTCGAAGTCCTTTGCCGTGATCAAAAATTTTTTATCGCCTTCTGTTCACTCATAATCTTCACTTTAGTCTGTCTGCATTTTCCAAAAGTCATCCGTTGATCATCTAAATCATATAGCTGCATCTTAGAACATCTCTAGATTGCATATCCATCAATTTTTTATTGATCCAAATCACCTAAACTTCGTGTTAGAGGTTGTTATCCAAGTTGGCTTAGGTTCCTGAATTTGATCGTCATCATCTTTATTTGCTTAGGATTGTCATCCGTCCTGAGTCAGTCATCATCTTTGGCCCAATCAATTTGTTTCCATCTTGAGGTGGATTCGATGTCGTAATCATCTATTTTTCCTTTAATCCGATCAATCAACACCTTGTGTCACCTAGTTCGATCTCTAAACTTGGTCTAGAATCCATTCCATCATCCTATCTAATCAATCATCCAATCATGTCAATCGTTTCATCTCACTAACTGATCTAATCCAATCCAATTTTATCCTTTATCCAATCATCTAATCAATCAATCCTTCATCCAATCTAATCAATCCTCTAATCATCACTTAGGTTATCCTTCCACTGCATCTTAGAGTGTAGCATCATCTTAACTCATCTAGTAGTTTTGCACTTTCATGCCTGTTCAAACTCGATCATAGGAAAAGAAGCTAATGGTTGAACAACAAGGTCAAGGTTCCTAGCCTAACATCCCTCAGGATCCCAACAAAGGCACCTCGTAACAATCCAATACCGATGTCCAAAACAATTTGCCACCTGGTGATGAGAACATGGTCATCGAACCCGAGGTTACAGCCGATGAGTACCTCAATGATCTCACCAATCTGCAAATGATTGATCGCCTTCTTAATGAGTGTGGGGACAAAATTCTTGCCACTTTACTCATGAAAGAAGTCAAACCACCTCCTAACTTTAACATGTTGCAATACGTCAACATCACACCTCCTCTAGTGTCTCAGGACCCCCATAATTCACATAACGTTTTGATAAATTCATACGTCCATGAGGGTCCACCAATAAACAATTGGTATCAACCTGGGTTTGGGAATGTTGTGTTGTATCAAGTCGACAATGTTCCCTGGATTTCGATTTCAATCTTGGAAGCACAACTTGATCCAAATGATCCCCTTGCTTATGGTATGCCGCATAATATTTTGCCTCCACCACCTACCATGTCAGCCCAACAAGGTCTGACCCTTGTACCATCTGCACCACCTCTTCCACCCAATCAATCAGGTTAACCACCCGTCAACACTAGGGGCAATCCTTTTCTCGCACTACCGCCACCTCCAAGAGCTACACTTGCATCAAACCTACTACTACTTCCTTTCACGTCTCAGCAACCACCCCAAGGGAATATCCCCGCATTCTAGGAGCCTCTGGTTAACCCACAACAGCCTACTTCATTACAAGTGCCACCACAACACACTGTTTTCCCATCGCAAACACCACCATAGCATACCACTACCACCATCCCATCTCAACCGCCTCACCAACAGCCTCCGCAACAAAACATTTCCATTCCATAACAGAATATTCTAGTCCCACAACAACATACTGTTGTTCACACACAACCCCCTCATCAGGCAACACAGGCTACATCGCAGCCTCAACAACCACCGCAAGGTTCTTCTATACTGATCCCTTAGCAACAACATATCCCATCTCGCCCTCTCTTTCAACAACCACTGCATCATCAACAACCATGCTAGCATACTTAGATTCTCTCACAAATGTAATGCAATCCTCTTACGCAATACCTTTATCATTCATCAAGCACATATGTCGCCTATGCTAATCCATCAAATCCTAACCCCAATCCTATTCATCAAAATCCTCAACAACCATCATCTTACACTAACCCTCAACAATCACACTCCAATCCTCAGTACCAAATATCTAATCCGCAACCACCTCCATATGCCACCCAACAACCAAACGTTGTGTATAATTACCAATCCAATCCATATAACACCCAACGACAACCACCCTATCAACATGGTGCTCCCTCCACCTCCTATTATCAACAACCACCATCATATCAGCAAGGTGCTTCCACCTCCTCATACTACCAAGCTCCTCCACAATACCAACAAGGTGCTCCCTCCATCTCTTATTATCAATAGCAGCCACCATATCAGCAAGGGGCTTCCTCTTCGTATTATCAAAATCCATCATCATACTATCAATCTTACATCAATCCCACAACCACAGCCCACCTATACCAATCAATATCAACAGACACATCCATATACACCTCCACCAACATATGATCAAACTACGTTAGCCCCGTTTTCATCCTACTAGCAATATCCTCCTTATAACCAATCCAATCCATCTAATCTGCCTCTCTCCACACCTACTAATCAAGAGTGGGAAGAAGTAAAAGCTGCATTAAAAGACTTGCAAGCAGGGACTAACAAGCAATCGTTCAAATTTGAAGACATTTGTCCCTATCCATTCGATCCCTCAATCTCATTAGTTCCTTTTCCAAAGCATTTCAAGATGCCAAAATTCGATAAGTACAAAGGAACTAAAGATCCCAAGACCCATCTTTAGGAGTTCTATTCCCATTTTCAAGAAGTCCAACACAACGAAAATTATCTCCTGCGATTATTTTTAAGGAGTTTAACGAGGATATCCCTTGAGTGGTTTATGGGTCTCCAGAAGGATCCATCAAGTCTTTTGCAGATATTTTAGAAAAAAAATTCTCCCACTTCTCCTTCAATTTGGAGAAGGGTGTCAATACTTTGGATCTTCTAAAAGAGAAGCAACGTGAGGGAGAAACTTTCACAAGCTACCTTCAAAGGTGGCGAGCTTTGGTTGGTCGGATGAAATCCCTGCTCAGAGAAAAAGATATGGTCACCCTTTTCGTCCAAAACTCTCACCCAGACATGGTGCATAATTTCAAGCTCCACTTTGTCACAACCTTTGCCGAGATAGTGGAGAAAGGTCCTATCCTTGAGAGAGCACTTATTGCTAAAGGGCTGGTCAAAATTTATAATCCTGACAAGGAAAAGTCATCTAGGGATAAACCTCGCTACTAGAAAAAGAATAAGAATGTTGTCAATGATGGTGTCACTGACACCAAACATGTTCAAGTAGCTAACACATCTTAGAGGCAACAACACATCTCTAATCAACCATCCGTTCCTAATGCCATATCAGTGCCATAGAGGGCACCTCGTCCTCCCCAACAGTCTAATCAAAATAATCAAGGGAACAATAAATGTGAATTCACTCAATTAGGAGAACCCTTAAATGCCATGTTCAATAGGATTCTTCAGGATAATTACTTGATCACATACCTTGTGACCAAGTATCTTGATGAATCCAAACCCAAGCCAGCCTGGTATAAAGAAAACGAGTATTGTGATTTCCACAAGATCAAAGGGCATTCATTAAATAAATTTCAAGGCTTAAAAACTTACATCCAGGATCTTATAGATCGGGGTGATATACATGTGGATGCCAACCAGGCCACCTCATCCAATGCTCAGCTTCAAATATATCAAAACACATTCTCAAAACATAACCAAGGAGCTAGCATGTCAAATGCAAACCCATGGCCCAGTAACAACAATAATCAAAGTACTAGCACAAATAACATCAGTTACAAAAATGTACCATTTAATTACGATGGCATCATCATGCACATTAGTCAAGCCGAGCCGTGGGTGTTTATGATACGTGTAAAAGGAAAAGATCCATAGTGTGTTGTTATGACTCGTCACACTCGCATCACTGTTCCTAGAGCCTCTACATCAACCCAACTGTTATCAACAGGAGTGCACCCGAATGTGAAAGCAGAGATGCTTTGCAATCCTGTGTAACATGGGAATACCTTTTGTTGGAAATAGGATGCCATTTAATTGCAATCCTAAACATTATTTATTTCATGTATCTCCTAAGTCCTTGGAATGTGTTTATCAACACTAGGATTAGGAAGAGATTAATATTTGATGAAATAGTCATGTTAATTGACATTTGTAATTAATTATAAATGTTAGGAGCATGTGAGGGCATCCATTATGAGTTCCTAAATAATAGGGGAACATGGGGCACCCACATGGTAGGTGACACTCACTTTGAGTTTAGTTAACTATTCAGAGTAAGAGATAACACTTTTGAATGCATGTAAAGATCCTAAGAGTTAGGGTTTGATGTTTGCATGCATGTTCAGTTCAGTTCAGTTCAAATCAGTTCAAAGTTTAGTTTAGAATCAGTTTTTTTTTAGTTTTCAATTCAATTATGGTTTAGTTATCTTCAGTTAGTTTTAGTTGAATGCTTGTTGACTTCAGTTAACTTGCAATGCATGGCTAATGACTTGAGTTACATGAAAATAATAGGGACTACCTTCAGTTAACAGGGGATGACCATTCTTGCATGAATGGTGTTGAGAAATGTTTTAGTTAACAAGAAATAACTTGGACCCAACTTGGGCGCCCAAGTTGGCTTCTTGGAATTAACTCCTTCGCATGGTAAGATATTTCAGAAGGCTAAGTTAAGTGGGACCACTCTTGGGCACCTACTTTGAGGATAAAGCCTTGAAGATATTTACAAAATAAAGGTTGAGTTGGTACTTCAGTTTGCGACGCCCAAATGCATGAAGATGAGGATTTGAGATTGTTCTTCATGGTTAAACTCTACTTGGAAGAGATAGGCATACCTTTTAGGGATAGGGCTTGAGCATTGTAATTGTAACTCAATTGGAGTTTTTAAAGTTAATCAAAACCTATTTATCTCAAGCAAGTTGAAGAGAGTTAGTATTAGTTTTATTGCAGGTTGTGAAGAAGTTTTGGTGAAGGAAAAAGAGGCATTCACAAGCAAGAATTGGAGCTATCGTAATCTACTTCAAAGATTGAATAATAGATTAATTCTTGGTGAAGTTTTTTCCCGAAAGGGTTTCTCTATAGTATATGCTTGTGTAATCTTTCTAATATCCTCTCTACTTCTTCTATCAACGTCTATCTACATTTTACAAATAGTAAAATGGATTAATCAGATAATCATCCACAAAGAATTTGTAACAAAGGAAAAAGGATATTTAGATCAGCAATATTAAAGTTTTGCAAAAGTATTAAGCTAAGAAAACACCTCAATTTTCAACACCTTTAGGTTGTGGGTACCCTATATGAAAGTAAACCTCTGGATTATAGGTCGAATTCCTATAAGATATTCCGATAATTGTTTGAAACTTGGATAGAAAAGGGAAGAAAGTTTGAAATGAATGCATAAAGTAAACTTAGAACTATGGATGATGCACCTAATTGATAGAAACATGCAACTCTAACTCACAATAACTTTTAGAAAATCTATCCACACAAACCAATTTAGCAATTTGATCACAAAAATGATTCTAAGGAAGGCTTGAATAAATTTCGTCTTTGGAGGAAAATTGGGTTCTCACAGCATGAAAAGAAAGGATTATTTCATTACACAACCTAAGACCTATGATTTTCACTGCTTTTTAATGCATGCAAGTATAAATGAGACAATGATTTTAAAGGTTCTAATGTTAAAACATAGTAAAATCTCATCCAATCATTCATAAAAACCACACAATGATAAGGTAGATACTTCATTCAACTCAAATTAAAGGAACTCTTGCATAAAATGGAAAAAATATAACCTGTAAGACCTGCTGCTGTATATTAAACTATCATAAAATTGAGTTACAAAATATCCTCTCTCAAAATCCAAGAGAGTAAAAATCAAGAACAAAGGAAAAACTAAGTCTTTTCCTCAATATATATATATAAAGGCATGCATAAAGCATCCAAGAGGTGAAACTCCATGTGAACTGAAAGTGAGAAAAAGCATCATGCTTCTCACGAGCAAAGATAAAAATTCCTGAAAAAGAGGCCCTCTGATACTGTGAACTTAGCTCAAACAACAAAAAAACTCTACCTCATACTGCATGTCACTTAAGTGTAACTCAAACTGGCTCAAATGTGCATGGATATGGCACTGAAATTGATAATATCTCCTCACGAGCAAAGATGAAAACCTCTGAAAAAAGGGCTCAAAATTGGAGCGAACTGAACTCTCATCGTCCCAAAATAGTCATGCATGCAAGTTGACCAAAAAGTGCTCCAAAATTTACTCCAACTAAAGATGCAACTCAAAAACGTCTCATGCATGGGAGAGTCTCAAATCCATTTCGTTTACTCCATTTCACATATGCATGAGCAAATTTTTTATAGATAAACCCCCTTTTTGATAATAGTTGTTTCAAAAAATTATTTAAAACATATAATATTGTTTTAATAATATTTGAAAATCAACTTTACAAAGCATATATTAAACAAGGGGGAAAAATAATCAAGTGTTTTCACTAAATAAAGTCTACCCCCTATATCGCCCCTTCATAATATGCGCCACACACTTAGCATTATTGATATTAGGCATCATGACTTAGAGTCAAGGCCACATGGAATAAAAGACAACATGATTATGTTAAAAAAGAGTCAAAAATTCCCAACGAACCTTCATGCAAAAAGGATTAGGGATAAGGAACCTTAATCATTTAGTCATTTGACTGTCAGTGCTTGAGAGAGGAAGCTTCAAGGATAAGCTTGTTGGCCGCCATGGAGAAACTGTGATGAAGCTTTTAGATGTGGATTTTGACACTATTTTTGTTGATTTATGCAACTTGAAAGAGGATAAAATAGGTATGCTATTGATTTGATCATTTTGAGCCTCCTTTATCTAAATCTTTGAATGTATTTTGCATTTTAAAATCATTAAAAGGCCGCCATTGTTTCTTGTTTGTCTCCTATGAATGTATACATCACTCGACCTTTGTTCTTTTGAGATTTCCATTAAAGAACAACTGTGGAGGCTTTTCCTACAGTCATATTTTGTTTTTGTTGATTTTCCTATAGAAAAATACAAGCCTTGCTCGGCCTGTGAACTCTCTTAGACACCACTGCTATTTTTTTACAAAAATATGTAGAGGGTTTTAAAACCTTACCGCCTATGAGAAACTCTTGTTATTGTTTCCTTTATTTTATGTATAAATAAGAAGAAAAGGATCAACCTTCTGTTCCTTCCATGGCCGTTGTGATGTAACTTTCCTCATTATGTGTGTAAAAATGAAATGGCTCGGCCCTCTGTTGTTCTTTGATCTTCACAAAAATTAAAAGGGTTTGAAACCTTGGCCACCATGGAATGACTTTTCCTCTGCTCCAAGTAACATGTATACTACACAAATTGTGTGATGAGGGTTTGAAACTCTAGGCTGATACCATGCTTCTGATGTGCAACATTTGAGACCTCTACATCTTTTAGATGTCGTGATCTGAATCTCCATTCTTGAAGCTTAATCTGATATGGTTGAGTCGCCCTTTGTGTATTCTCTACAATTTTTTAGCTAGCACAAAAAAGATAATGCATTGATTGTTCTCCTTTCATTGCATTATTCAACTATGGTGCACATTTATAATGCTGCTCTTCATCTCTGTTTACATGATGAATCCTTGTGAAGTTGGATTTATTGATTCAATCACTATTTATGATGCTCATTTTTAGCTTAGTAGCATACATTTGTAGCTTCATTCATGGCTGCCTCCTTGATGTTGTTATAGATTACTCTGTTATATTTGTTGCTTATGTGGATTGCCTTTTTGATGATGGTACTCTATTTTTATGATGTAGACCTATTTCTCTTTGAGCCTCTTAAATACTATATATGTATTTCAAAAGTTGTTTAGAAACAGTCTAAAAAGGATTGATACCCTGCTCTCCCTTCAATATAAAGGAGCTGATACCTCAGAAAAATGAAAAAGAATGTAAGGTAGAGCTAAAACAAGATAATAATGAAATTGATGATCTCTTAACATGTTTTGATCATTCTTTTAGCATGATGATCAATAAGATGCTTGCTCAAACTATTTTCACCATATTGAATTAAAGGCTGCTCTTTAAAACACTATGCTTGTTGTCCCATTTGATGAGAAAACTTATGCATTCAATATGGTTATGATGATATCCAATATATAATTTTTCTTCTTTGTTGCTTTGAGTTGGCACTTGAAATATGTATGCCTATTCACTAGATAATGACGCTCCATTGTGCACATTGAAATTCTACTATACTCCATATATATCTTTTGTTATTTCTTTGTACCTTGTGAGCATGTTAATGACTTGTAATAGTTGCTTACAACTCATGTATGAGTTGCATAATGCATGTGCTCAAGTGAAAAAAACTGGGTATCTCTTTTGCTTCAACTACTATGATGAATGTTCTTTGTATGAGATAGTTTATTTATCATGCCGATAATGGTTGCTTGATCAATTGTTCATTCATGGAGAATGATGATTACTTTTATTCCATACTGTTGTCCCATATCATTGTTTATGAGCTGGGATCAACCCTTGTGGGAGCCACATTTCTCATCACTCATAACAATATTTGTTGGTTGAAATGATTTGATTATACCTATACCTGCACATTAAAACAAACAAATTAGAAAAATAATTGAAGCTGAAAGCTTCCATTGAACTTTGTGCTCCCTAAACATCTACTTTTTTTATGACTTAATCATTTGATGAATGCTTGATAGGATGTAGGTTACATTTCTATTGGTAATATAGGCATGAGGAAGGATGTGGTTTATCATTGCTCTAACATCACCTTTCAACACTGTTGATGGGTGTTTTATGCACTTCTCAACACAAGAAATGCATAGATGCACTACCTCTGTTGAAAGGAAATCTCCAACAATGAGTTGTTGAAAATCAACCCAAGGTCTCTCGGGTGTCAGGTCATGACAAGCAATTTCAGTTGGTTTAATAGTTTTTGCTGGTAATCACGGTAGGACTTATGGGGTTAGCTGGGAGGGAGTTGGATCTGCAAATCGATTTCTTGGTGGAAATTGGTGTTACCCAATTCTTCGAGTTCAAACAACGATCTTAAACTCTAACTAGATTTGGCTTTACAATGCAATAAACCTTAGCATAGGTTCGTTATTAAAGGAAAAGGCGAGGAGAGAGTTGAGTTTGAAACTGGCAATGAATAGTGATCATGGGGACCTGTTGTAGTTAACCTTCTGGTATAATTCCGCCAGTTTACTTCAGGTCTCATGGAATTTGTGCAGAAAACTAAGGAATCTGATCTTCAACCTGTTCATTCACCATATAGTAGATAAAGATGAGATTTGAACGCTTTTAGTTTCTGTCGGACTAACTTTGCGGGTTGTTTACCGCCGATTAACAACTAAAGTATGGACAAAACTCAACACGATTATAATCTTCATCGGTAAACAACACTATTAATCTACTAAAGCAAGCTACGACATGAAAACAAAATAAATCTGATAATTGCTTCTTTCTTAGGAAGGCCATATGACATGCAACTAAAACTTAGAATTCACAAGCCGTGAACTATTAAAATTTCAGTAGCATGCCTTTACAACAACTCAACTCCTTGAAAATGAGAGGAAGCCCCCTATTTATAGTGTCCAAAAATCAAAATGAATGGCCAAGATTGATTTGCATTGTGTGGCCAAGATTCACTACAAACTAGGGATCCCCAAATATATTACAATTTAAAATTACATTCTTGTCCTTTCCCTATTTTGTCCTCATATGGCAGGACTGTAGCTCTTTTGTCTTTTGTTGATTTCCTTTTTGTTGTAGCTACATTGTGCGGAACTCATCATCAATAACAGGGTTTCCTTCACTTTTCTTGATGGTGGCGTATTCTATGAACTTTAGGATCAATTCCTGGAGTTTGTTCCATTCCAAGATATCAGATTGAATTACTTGAAAATTCAACCTCCTAGATTTGTTTGTGATGGCATCCCAGTCCCTGTCATATTTTTGTGTGTTCTCCACCACTTGCTAAAATTGGGCGAAAGATCGTGCAAAAAAAGCCATGAAATCTGGCGTCAGAGCATCTGAAGTCCCATTTTCCATTTTCTTGTGGAAATATGGCTTTAATTTCTCTGCATCCAACTCACTGGTGGGCACATCAATATCTGTCATCATTTTTCAGATATTCTGCACAGTCCATCCTGGTTTCCCTAACCTAGTCAATATCCAACTCCACTTCATGTAGCACTTGTTCCAACACCTCCTTTATGTGATCCAAGCCTAGCTTCCATGTTTTTACTAGCCAATGGTCATCTTTTACCAAGCTAAGCTCCTTCTCCTAGGATTTATTTGGTATCTTGAGAATAGCCTCAATTTTGGGATACGTGATCATGTACAAATTTGGGAAGTCAGTGCAGAACTTCCTTATACCCTCGAGTATCTTTAGCACTTATAGGAACTTGTTTGTTGTCTTGGCCGCATGACCAACACCTATGTTTCTATTGTAGAGGACCTGTCGGGACCAATCCTCTGTGGCCTTTGTCCAATTTTTCCTTTTCTCAAGCTTATCAATTTGTTCCTTGGACAACAGTTGTGGTGGTGCCAAGGACATGGTGGGGAGCTCTTCCACTGATGACCATTGTTGAATATAAGCAGTTAGATCAAAGGATTGTTCCTTCAATTCCTCCTTAGAGGTCTTATCCTTGTTCATTTGGTGCATAAGAGTCGCGACAGACCCTTGGAGATGGTCAATCTTTTTCTCTCTCATGGCGGTGCCTAGATCGAGGGTAGAAATATTATAACTCACCCCTGCTTCACTCACCATTGGGGTGGCTATTTACACAGTTTTGGATCTGGACATATCTATTGTCAGTTGAGACATAACCTTTGGCTTCCTCTCTTTCTTTATGCTGATTTGAGCTCGAGCCAATATGGCCTCCAACCTTGCTCTTGGGTCCTTTGAGAATGGGGTTTTCTTCTCCAACTATTTCTCTAGCCACTCAGGCATATGAGATTCTCCTTTTGGTGATTCATGATCACCTTCCTCTTCATGGGTGTGTTGGCTTTCCATCACCTTATCACCCGAAGCTTCTTGTTTGTCCTTCCTTCCTCCTCATCGAAATCCTGAATGAATACAAATTCTTTCTACAAGGAGTCAAAGGTTATGTGCTCTCTGGGGTTGTCTTCCCCTTCAGTAGTTTTCTTTTCTTCTTCTTCATCATGTCCATGCTCCTTAGATTGTTCCATTTTTTGGCTCTTATGAGCTTCAGACTCTTCTTAGGGCCTATCTTCTTCATGTTGAGGCGACATCTTTTCATCATGCTCGAGGCTCTCTTCTCACTCCTACTTATCTTTCTCTTCTTGCTCTTTCGAGAGAGGAATTTCTTCATCATGTTTGGGGCTTTTTCCATGTTCCCCAGTTGGAGGTTTAGTATCTTTCTCCATTTCCTCTTTAGTGTTCTTTTCCTTGTCAGAAGGTTTCCTTTCTACTTCCTCTCCAACATTCTTAAGTTGTTGAGCCAGCTCCTCGTCGAGGTCGGGATCAAATGTTTCCACAATGTACTTGGCACCTAGCTCATCTATGTCCTCCATTGATGATTGTGTTTCTTCCTCCTCTCCCTCGTGCATCACTTTATCAATCGTCAGATGCTGGTACTCGGGGTGTTCATGGTAATCATCGGCTTCCTCTTCCATCTCTTTTGTAGCTTCCCTTTCTTGTCTCTCCAACTCTTCTGATATTTCCACATGGTGGCCTTCATCTCTGGTGGCTCAGTTGGAGGAGTATGGACAAGAAGATTGGCAACAATTTGTGCCAAGGCAGCTTGTATGGTGGGGTTCATCAGCACCCCAAACAGCTCCATAGGAATGTTTTGCATATGGCGGGAGAAGGCCTCCGGGAGTGAGAGAACGGGCATTGGTATTGTTTCTATTGCTAGCGGAAGAGATGTCATCAGAGACATGGAGGAAGAGGAGAGTGGAGAGGTGGTGACAAAAGAAGAGTCTATTATCATTACTTGGGTCGTGGGCGGGGTGGAGGTAAGGTGGACTGAGATATCCACCGCAAGTGGAGAAGTAGCAAGCATCGCTTGAGAGGTAGGAAGGGAGGCAACATCAATATCAATGTCAGCGGTAGCAGTGGTTGTGAGAGTGGAGGCAGTAGGTGGAGACTTTGGTTGCTTGACCTCTAGTTCTTCTCCCTCATCGAGGGGGTCCTCCTAGATGGTAGGCATTTTTGTGAAGCTGCTTGATTTCTTCTGTTTCTTGGGAGGTTCTCTTTCCAAAGCCTTTCTTGCATACAACTTAGGCTTGGGATGACTTTTAGCTGTTTCTTTTCTCTTCCTTGACCTGGTGGTTGGAGGGGATTTTGAGGTTTCTCCAATTGGGGCAGTACCTGTCCCACTGTCAGTTTTGCTTGCCAGTTCATCCTCAAGCTCCCCATTCAAGGTGACTCCTTGTTGCTTCACTTGGGAAATTTTCCTATCAATCCATTCCTTTGTTCTGGCCTTAGTGGGCTTTGTTAGGATATTGAGGTCATCAACCTCTTGCTCATTCCAAGCAATCAGTGGTAGTGAGATATTAGCAACTACATTATACTGAGGATCAATTACCATATTCTCATCGTCCACTACCTGGTCCAACATAGAGAATAGGTTGATCTTCTTAACAAAGTACGTGGTCATGCACATGTAGTGCCTCATTCGTAATTCATTGTCATCCTTGCAGTTAGCCCAAAAGCGCTCAACGTTATGCAAATGGGCGTATTTAGCAACAACCATCTTCTTAAGTTTACCATAGGGGTCCATTCGCAACCGAGTAGTGTGGAACTTTAGGTTATACTCCACAAGTTCTTTATCTAAATTGTTTGCACATTGAGATGTGTGGAGTTCATACAACCCTTAGCCGAAGGAGAGGGGATAAGGAATCCCCGCCTTATGTTTGTTGTTTAGGAGGGCGTGTGCATGCCGCAACTGTCGAGAGAGTTCTAGCAATATTATCCGGTCATTTGGGTACTGAGGCAGTTTGTATGGTTTCTCCAAGAAACCTTCGGCCCGAATGTAGGTAAACTTTGGAAATTGTATAAATAAGAAGGAAAATTGGCGAAGGAAATCATTGGTGCTATGGGAGACCCTTCTCTCGAAGTCACCCCCAAGCAATCTGATAATGTGGCCTGTGAAGGCGTCATTAACTCTACAATAATCCCTCTTGAAATTCTTGTACTGTAGCTGAGGGTACCTTTAATAGACCTTTAACACTCTACCTAGAGCCTCATCGGGAGCTCTAAACAAGCATCTGTATTGTGTCTTATCAGCTAGAAAATAGACAAGGTACAAAGTCATGTAGAAGCGCGAGGTCTTCTTGACAGCCACAAATTTCTGATGCAAGCAATTGCTAATTATCCCTGCCCAATAGAACTTGGTTTTACCATGGATGATCTCTTCTGTAAAATAAAACATCCACTCCTAGAAGTAGGCCATGGTCAGAAGACCCATTACTCTGCTTAGTAGGGTCACCAAGTCATGGCAATCCTCATAAAAATCACTGCGGAAGAGTTCATAGGGTACCTTTGTAGCACTGCCCCTCTTTTCTTTTAGCTAATATTGATTGATGACCTTTTTGTATTTGAGGGGGTCCTCATCCCACATTTTTTTCCCATACTCCATGGATGCTTCTTCCATTTCTCTGAATGTAGGGATATGAAAATCTCTCTCTATTGACTTGGCGGATTGATCAGCCAATATGTTCCCATCTTTGTCCATAATGGTTCTAGTTTCCTCTTGGTATGCCTCTCTGTAGGCCATTACGAGTTCAGGAGCAACAAGAGCAGGTGGGAAGCCTGCAACTTTAGCCAATCCATTGCTTCTGATCTTTCTTTCATTTTTTGTTGTGGGGTGAATTCAGACCCTTTGCTTGAATTCATCGACATCTATGTGCCCGATGTTTGTGTCTGAGATTTCTTTCCAATGTGTTATGACCTTGGAATTAAGGGGTTCCCCTTGGAACTTATACTTCGTTTTATCTTTGTCTTATTTTCCATGGGGTGCTTTGGCCATTTTTTTCCCTTATCTTTCTCCATGGCCACCTCCGAGGGTCCTACACCTAGTTCCATATATCCTGTGGGCGAGAAAGAGGTAAGCACATTCAAGCATGAAAACACGGGAAAAGTTAGCCAAAATCCTGCAAAAAGATGTTAGATTAGATAATTTTCATCATTTAAGAATCCTAACATATCTTCTATATTGACATTATTCTTTCGTAGGAAGGAGTTTGAGCAATTCAGGCCCAGGGGTGCAGACTTCCCTGTGTTGATGGCCATTTTGGAGCAGCTGTAGGAGGGACGGTATTCAGCGCACAGCGGCTTTCCTGTCCCGAATCGCCTTAAGATTTGGTCAATATGTGGGGTCCACCAAGGAGGTTGCCCTATTTTGGCATGTGGGTTGAGGTCATTTTCAAGATTGGAGGGCATTAAGATCATCATTTGATCAAGAAAAATCACAGGGAAGCTTGGCTATTCGAGGTCCACTGTTGAAACGACACTGGTAAGACGGTAGCCTGCGAGCGGAGTTCCGCCAGGCAGGACCCGCAACTTCAAAAGGTGGCAACATAACTCATTTGATGTTTGGGATTTTTGGGTCAGAAGGAGCGGGATGCCATTTACGATGGAAAAAGCTAGACGACAGTCTGATAGGAGAAACTCACCGTATCGAGTTCCCCAGGAGGTGGAGGCCTAGGTTTCATTCATTTATCATTTGAAAGTTTAGCGGCAAAGGGAAGGCTGGGTTCTGGGTAGTGGGCGGAGATGGTTACTTTCCATTTGAGAACGATGAAGATAAGATGAAGCTTCGATAGCAGTGGCCCGCGAGGAATGACCCGCTTCAGATTTAGCACTTAGTCATTTTCATTATACACAGGAAACTATGGTGGGGTCGGGACCTGAAGAGCGGAGAGGTGGTCATTAGGAGCCATTTAGGACGGCGGTTCACCCCGACGGCCTGCGAACGAAGGTCCACTAGGAGGGGACCGATAAAACGTTTTTACTGGTTGTTTGGAGTGCAAATGGAGTTGGCCAACGGAGGTAGACTCAGGATCGAATGGTCGAGTGAACGAGCGACAAAAGTTGTTTGAGACAGCGATGCATAGATGGAACTCCCAAAGCGGAAGTCCGTAGGGAGGGACCCATGGTGGATCAGGACTTAAAATTTTTGCAAGAGTTTGAGCTCATAGGCGATCAATGGGGCGAGACCCGACCTCTGGGATATTGTGCGTGATTAGCTGTTTGAAATGGCAAAGCCATAGTGCAGTTTGCAGACGGAGATCTGCGCCCGGGGACTTGAGAGGGTTGACGACTCTTGATTTTCACTTCATGAAATTTATGCTAAGTTCGGAGCGGCCAAGGAATGGGGTCCTCCCGCGAGGATGGACCCAGCGGAGGAGTTCTTCATTGCTAAGTTTAACTCCATTTTCAAGGTTGGTGATGGTGATGGGAGGGTGTGGGCCCACAAGAGGTGAAAGCCTTGGTTGAAGAATGGCGACAGAGAGTGTGGGTTCTATGGACGACGCATAGATCAAATTTGAAGGTTTATCAAGATTTAAATAGGTGGGTTTTGTGCGCCCTAGTTAACTCTAAATAATTTTCAAGTTTCTAAATAATTTTCAAGTTTTCTCCCTTAAATTCATCAATTTTGCATTGAAATAAAAGAAAACACAAAGTAAAGCGCACTACGAAAATCTCACCTCAAGAACCCGATGAATGCAGATGAGGTATCAGTTAGCAAAGGCCTCAAATTTTTAGTAGGGCTCGTTGGGAGCGAAGGCGCTGCTGGAGGTTGGCTCTGACTCTTTTCTGATCAAGCTAACGAGTGAAAATGAGAGCTGGAAGTTTCCTATTTATAGTAAATGGTGCATTAAATGCACCCTATTAATGATCGTACGACAATGTTGGGGTTGGTGAGTAGTCATTTGAAAATGGTGGCGGGAAGCTCAGAGTCCATCAGGCGGACGACAGTCGATGCTCGGTCGTTTTGTCGTTCGGCAAGGAGAACAATGATCAACGAGGCGGGTACCAAGAGGCAGAAAGCTGCTGGAGAAAGATTGTTTGGAATGACCGCGGGGTGAAGGAAACTCATGCGGGGCAGCCTGACAGGGCGGACCTGCCTAGCTCCTTGGACGCCAGTTCTGAAGCAAAGGAAAACAACTAAGGGAACTTCGCGAAGGCCTAGAGCCTTGAAAATTTGAGGGGGACGAAACATGGTCAAATTAAGATGATCTCTTTGGGACACATAGAACACTTAGAACACCAAAATAGGGGGCACACAAAACGAGGCAACAACAAAAGTGACCCAGTGAAGTGAAAAGAAAGAGGGTCCCCATTTCGAATAGGGCGTGTGTGCTAGGGGCACAACAAACACTCTTACAAGAAACCATGGAGTTTGGAGCCGAAATAACCTGGAGACACTCAGACACAACAACTTGAAGACATAAAGTATAAAATGATTCGTCATTATAGGCAATGACAAATCACTCCCTTCTTCATGTTTACATTATCTTCAGTTGTGTAGTTTACAACTTTACTTTGTATTCATTATTTGATTATTTAAATCAAATTAAGCTACTCCCACAACTTGTGTGGGACTTTGGTTTTTACAATATGAATAAAGCAGCAATCACCATGCAATTTTATGATTTTTTTTGTTACAATTACTTGCATAATAATACTAAAAATTCAAAAGTAATCAGATTTGTTTAAGATCAACGAATACTTAGTAGGAAAATTTTGATATCACTTGTGTACCTTTCAACATGAATGCAATTCGGAACTCAATTGCTTTTGGAGCTGCAGCTAAAAAAATAGTAACATTCAACCAGTCTCTGTAGAAGTCTTAATATAACATATTCTTGATCACTCTAGGAGAGACCCCGCCAAATATCCATTTTGGATTTGTCAAGTCTTCTCCCCGTGCACCGCTAAGAAATTCTTTAACCAAGGCTTTACAGGATACCCACGTCCCTAATGACATTGATCCTACACAATTCCAAGCATTGGTATGACATCTCTCAACCACATATTAGCTAGGCTTTAGTGAGAACGAGATGCCTTGTATAGATTCCAACCATAATCGTCCCCTCTATCTTGAGGTCCTTATAGCCAAACATAAAATAAAAAGGGTCTTGGTAGTTAATGGCTCTGCACTAAACCTTTGCACATTAAAGTTCATAAAATAGGTGGGATATACCCACACTGATTTAAATAATTAGGTCATCACTATCAAGGCATATGATAATGTAGGTTTGATTCCAAAGGGAACCATTGTTTCCAATTCTAGTTGGGCCGACAGGCAAGATAATCTATCGCGTCCTTGATCTGGACCTCCCCTATAATCTTCTTCTTGGACATCCATGGATCCATTCCATGCAAGCCGTTCCATTCACCTACCACCAGTGCTTGAAGTTCCCCTTTAATGGGATGGAAGTGACAATACATGTTGATCCTCAGCCATTTCAGTATTGCCACACCCTAGAAGCTTCCTTTCCCCATTCTCTACATTGCCTAAGAGAAATGGGCTTTAATCGTACATTTTGACCAAATTTTTCGACGACGCTTGTTGGAAATTATTTATCGGCCGTTTCGCCGCCGGCATTTCGCCGACCAAACTTAAATTTGAAACGCTTGGAATTCGCCCGACATCCGGGTTATTATCAAAAATTTTGACGAGCCGCTGCCAAAAATTGGTCAGCCGTACCGTTGGGACCACCTTAGACATCATCATCCTATCCATCTTCCAACACATTAGCCACCATGTCATCCACTCCATCATCCACATCTAATTCCACCATTACCAAGGTCTAGATCATCAACAAGGGATGTGGTGAGTATGAAATGTGTACCACTTTTGAATGTGGAAACCATGCCACTTGCACCACATACATATGTCCAATCTTTCATTATTATGTGCTGAAGCAAGAAGAGAAGACAATCACCTTGAGCTATAAGAATGTGGGATCCAACATTTTCCCCTCCCCTAGGCTAAGACATGATACACCAGAGGATGACATTAGCCAATGGTTATATCATGAGGAGCTCGAACCTTCTCCCCCTCTAAAGGATTATTTCTAGGAGACATGTACTTATGCCTCAAAGATAGTAGACATATATAATTATCAAGGGGGAGGCCTTGGCATCGAAGAGCAAGGAAGGAAACAAATTGTTGATCCCCCAGTGTGACCAAGATACTTGGGTTTAGGCCATGACACAAAACAAAAGGGTCCTATGCCATCAACTAGCGCTTCTAACAATGTTAGTGTGGACAATGGTCTCCTCAAAGACATACCCGAAGAAGAATCCATCATACATGCGTATGATGATGTGGATCATGTAGATCTATCCTCCATGTTTGATTGCTTATCCATCTGCTCCATTAGCCTTTCCCTTTGCCACCCCGAGCTCATTGACTGGGAACTATGTGGTAGTGTGCATGTTGACACCTTTCCCTCAATGGATGCTTATGTAAATCTTATGGGATTGGGGGAGGATGAATGCCCTAACTACAAAAATAAGAAAAAGCAAAATAAAAAAGGGTCACCTAGTGAAAACCTCCCTGAAGCACTTCTTGACTCAGAAAAAGTAAAAATAAAGGGTGTATCTAACAATGAAAACCTCGACGAGGCACTGGAAGATGGGGACGTTCATCTTCCCCTTGTGGGAACTCAACTATCTGAATGATCTTCTATTCTCATCGAAGAAACACGGGAAGTGAACTTGGGAACCGAAGAAGATCCAAAAATCACGTATGTAGCCAAGTCTTTATCAGAAGAAGAGCATTCCATCATTGTTCAGCTCCTCAAAGAAGGAATCATCAATTTTGTGTGGGCCTATTCAGATATGCCAATTTTGGATCCTGCTCTAGTCGTACACCATTTGGATGTCCACCCAGATGCTAAACCCATCAAGCAGAAACTCAAGAAAATGCATCCTCAAGTAGCTTTGTTGGTTAAGAAAGAGTTGGAACAACTATTAGAAGCTAGATTCATAAGGCACATTGAATACTCTGATTGGATTTCCAATATAGTACCAGTTTCCAAACCCAATGGGAACATAAGGATTTGCACAAATTTATGGGACCTCAACAAAGCTTGTCCTAAGGATGATTTCCCCCTACCAAACATTGATATGTTGGTTGTTTTAATTGATGGAAATGAGATGCTATCCCTCATGGATGGTTTCTTTGGTTATAATAAAATCAGAATAGCAGCTGAGGATCAACATAAGACTGCCTTCACCACCCCTTAGGGACATTTTGTTACAATGTCATGCCCTTTGGCCTCAAGAATGCAGGGGAAACTTATCAACGTGCAATGACAACCACCTTTCATGATCTCATTCACATCATCATGGAGGATTATGTTGATGATCTGTTGGGGAAATCCAAAAATAGAGAAGAGCACCCTATGATCCTGAAGAAGATCTTCGAGAGGCTAGAACATTACAAGCTATGTCTGAATCTGAAAAAATGTGTATTTGGGGTCACATCAAGAAAGCTATTAGGTTTCATCGTCTCCAGAAGGGGCATAGAAGTCGATCTTGTTAAAGTCAAGACAATCATGGAAATGCCTCCATCATGCAATCTAAAATAGTTGAGGAGCCTCCAAGGCAAGCTACAGTCCATTAGATGGTTTATAGCTCAGTTGGCTGACAAGTGCCAATGGTTCACCCATCTTTTGAAAAAAGATACTTCCTTCAAGTGGGGTTCTGAGTGTCAGCTGGGTTTTGACAAAATCAAAGAGTATTTGGCTCATCCGCCTATCCTCATGCCTCCAATTCTAGGTAAACCACTTTTTTTGTATATTTCAGCTACTTCAGTTGCACTGGGGGCATTGTTAGCACAAAGTGATGAGTCATCCAAAGAACGTGCAATTTACTACATTAGTCAGACCTTAGTGGGCTACAAACTCAATTATTCTTCGATGGAAAAAGCTTGCCTAGATGTAGTCTTCAATTCACAAAAGCTTCACCACTATATGATCAGTCATCCCATTAAGCTGATATCAAAAGTTGATCTACTCAAGTATTTATTATCCAGAACAACTTTGATTGGCCGCATGGCTAAGTGGGTTATGCTATTAAGTGAGTTTGATATAGAGTATGTGGACCAAAAGGTAATTAAAGGGAAAGTAATAGCAGATCAGTTGGCAGATGCTCCCTTGGTAGATGCTTATCCCCTGATAACAAAATTTCCTGATGAAGAGGTTCTTACCGTCATAGAAGTAGCTATGTGGACACTCTATTTTGATGGGTCATACACTCATAATGGAACTAGGGAAAGTATCTTGTTTGTCACCCCACAAGGTGATTACATCTCAAATTCATTCAAGTTAGCTTTTCCATGCACAAACAACATAGAAGAATATGAAGCTCTCCTCACTGGTCTTAGGATCGCTATCCAATAAAACATCACTCACTTACGAGTCTTTGGTGATTCATAATTGTTCATCAAACAGGTTAATGATGAGTTTATAACAAGAGATGATAAGTTGTTACCTTATAAACACATGGTGGATGACTTCAAGAAGAACTTCACCTCTATCCAGTTCGAGCAAATCCCTAGAGTCCAGAGTAAAGCAGTTGATGCAATGGGTACAATTGGTTCCCTAATTGACATGCCAAAAGATTGAACAGACTGCAAGTTCCTAGTTGAACAACTCTTAATCCCTGCTTATGACATCCCTGAGAATGAAATGGTGTGTGAAATAGTAGGTCCCGAGTCCCCATGGTATCACGACATCTACACCTACCTTCATTATAACATCTTACCCCTTGACCTTACACGCAACCAACGGAAATCTTTTATCCAACGCACCTCCTGTTACACTATTGTAGGTGATACAATTTATCATCGTGGGTATGATGGAACTCTTCTTAGGTGTCTGAATGAGGCCGAAGCCCACACTATGTTGACTAAAGTGCATAGTGGTGTTTGTGGGGCCCATTCAAATGGCATGGCCTTAGCCAAGAAAATTCGTAGAGCTGGTTACTATTGGCCTACACTAGAGCATGATTCTTGTGAGTTCATGAAGAAATGCTTACCTTGCTAACAACATGTAGATTTGATACATGCTCGTGCTCAAGATTTTCAACCTCTCATAGCACCATGGCCCTTCTCTCAGTGGGGTTTTGACTTAATCGACAAGATATACCCTCCATATTTTGATGGCCACACCTTCATAATCACTGCCATTGAGTACTTCACCAAGTGGGTGGAAGCAATGCCACTCTCTCAAATAACGGGTACTTAGATATCCAAATTTATCCTTTTCCCTTTTTCTCTATGTGACACCTTTCACATTCAACATCATTGGTCCACACCCTATTACCACCAAGGTAATGGTCAAGTGGAGGAAACCAACAAAACCTTGATCAAAATCCTTAAAAAGGTGGTTAACAACATTGGTCGAGATTGGCATCTCCATCTCCATCTTGCCCTTTGGGTCTACCGCACCTCCATCCGCACTCCTACTGATGCCACTCCATATTATCTCATTTATGGTGTCTATGCCATCTTGTCGACTGAGGTTGAGATCCTTTCATTGAGAATATCTTTGAAGAACCACATCAGAGATGAAGATGCTCGGGTTGCAAGACTCAGTCAGTTGGAACTCCTAGACAAATGACGAATCAAAGCATACAATCATCTTGAAGCATATTAGAATCGTCTTAAGAGAAGCTACAACAAGAAGTTTCGTCCTTGCCAGTTCAATGTTGGTGATTTATTCCTTAAGGAGAATCAACGTACCCAGTAGGACTGAGACAAGAAAGGGAAATTTGAGGTAAATTGGCTGGGTCCCTATGCTATAACAACGAAATATGGATCTGGGGCATATATAGTTGCCACACTTGAAGGAGAGCCCCTAGAGGAGCCCATTAATATCATGCACCTGAAAGGTTTTACACCTAAGTCAGTTGGGTTATCCTATCCTACGAAAATCCAAAAAAAAAAAAGAAAAAAATTAAAAAAGGTAAAAAAAAATTCAAAAATAGTAAAGAGAAATAATTCATCCTATGGTGAAAACCACCCTTGGTGCCGCCTTGGATAAGTACATTTGGTGAAAACCTAGCAACAGGTGTCATTCGTAAAGGGCTTAATCATTATCTACCTTGCATCCTAGTTACTTTATGTTTTTATCCATCCTACCCTCATATCTAATCCTCACATTTTTATTAGATCCAATCCTTTCATCCATATCCCCTTATTCGTCGCTTGGTACATTTTGGTTGAGCATTGGATGATTTTCATCCGCTATCCGTAATTCTAAGATTTTTCATCCTAATCAGTGCTTGTGTCATCTGTCCTTGTTGTCAGTCGGTCTTTCATCTCCATCTAGGATCCTTTGTCGTGTCGGTCCTCATTAGGTCTCATCCTGTCTTTTGTTTGTTGTTCATGACATGACAGGAAGTTATTAAAATTTAAGAGTGACGTTAATTTGAAATATCACGGTCTCAAGAATGATTTTGGATTTGTAGGAATTAAATAAATTCATGTCATGTCGGTCTCCCGCTTCCATCTAGGGTCCTCCATCATGTCGGTTCTCACCTAGGTTTCATCTTGTCATGGTGTTTGTAATGAATCTGACTGCATACGCCTTCATCTAGTCGTAGTCTTTCCTCTTTGGATGGATATCCTTGTTAGTTTTGTATTATCTGATATAGTACAGTCTGTATATTGACTTGGATTAGCCCTTTGGTCTTTTATCCATTTTGTCGTGTCAGTCATCCATCCTTCATTTGGTCACTTTTGTTTCTTGTCATCGGTCTTTTTCGAACTACGTTGCCCCTGCGCTTTCACGTAGGCAAGGTTGATCATTTGATCCACCCCTGGGGCTTTTGTTTGTCTTGTCTTTGTCCTCCATCATTCGTCTCCATTGTCCTATTTCAGCTTTTATCCATGGTCTTTTATCAAACTACGAGGGCTCTACACTTTCATGTAGGCAAGGCTAATCTTTGATCACCCCCGAGCCCCTAGGTCCTTAGGGTGTGTTAGTCTCATGTATTGTCTCTTGTGTCTTGTATCATGTCACCAAGTATGTCCTTATCTAGCTAGTTCTTCATAAACAAGATCCACTAGTATCATGAGATTCAATTGGTCTTGAGTATCCTACATCATATCGATATTTTAGTTTAGTCTCCATCTTTGGTCTTAACATGATGCATCCTTCCTCATCAGACCACATCATACCACATCAATCCCATCCCGCTTTTGATCCTGTGGAAAAGGACATTTGAAATTGATTGCTTTCTTGTGCTGATTTTGGCATTTTGTTTATCATTTGAGCTTCCTATCATACCTTGTCGGGGTCACCATGATCCATCATATTATGGTGCACTTTGACTGGTAAACATAGGGGCATATCTTGATCTTTTTTTTTTATTGTCCGCTTGGTTGTCCTTCGTAGTACCCACCAAGATCCCTGTGGTCTTGTGTTACGCTGGGGCATCCTTTGTGCTTGTGGTTATCCCAATACTTAGCCCGACCAGAGTCATCACGACTTTGGGGTATTGGGATAACCTCCTTGTTTGTTGTGTTTGTTTCATGCATTAGACACTAATCTACCTAGGTTCCTCATACCCTAGTGTATCATGTTTTATGCTATAGCAAAAATTAGTGCTCCAAAAATGGAAAATAGCATTAGGATTGCATTTCATTTTCCATTATGTTACATTGAATTTATCCCTCATTCAACCTGTCCCTAACCTATGAATTATATTATGGTTGTGCAAACATTCATCTTCCATCTCCTTTTCCTCATAGGATACCTACGGTTCTTGACAGGTGCAGTTTCACACCCATCCTCCCTTAATTTTATAATGATTATAGGGAAAGTAATTTCCAATAAGCTAAAGCAAGTATGATACACAAATAAAGCAACCCTCTCACCAACTTCCATCACTATGCAAGCCCTTATTTACAATCATGCCCATGTCCATTTAATTTAAATATTAATGTTTATAAGGAATTTAATTGCATCCCATCATCCATGTAGGTTACATTCATCTCATCTCGCATGGTAGGTTCGTTACATTACATTGGTTATTCATTTTAAGTTGTTTAGATTAATCTTAATTGGTTATTCTAAGTATCTTATGTTTATTTCATTATCAATTCATTGCATTAACATTTTTCTTATTGATCCTTCTCGTTACATACATTGCATTGTGTTACATCAAAACATAATAAAATCCACTTTATTATCTCATGCATACATCGTCACCTGCATCACAACCCATTAGACTTGTTTCCATAGCATACAATATCATAAATCATTAATCACATCCTGCATCACAAGTGTTAGGCGTCATGCATTTCATTCATATCATCCACATAAGAAGAAACATAAATCATCATAAACATATGCATAAATCACATCATCATCATAATCATTCATAATAAAATCACATATATGTACATGTGCATACATAAATAACTCATCCATCACATAAGCACAACATGGTGCCAATAAGGGCTATCACATATCATATAAGTATCAAAATGTTCGTTACAAAGTCCATAATAAAGTCCATCATATAATCAAAATACATGTCCATCATATACATCAATGATTATGGAATAAAATATAGGTACACGGCTTTGATCAAATACAGAGACTACATCAATGACTGGAATGAGCCATGGCTAATATGTGTTGTGGAACCTATGGCCTCTGTCCTTGTCCCTTGTACATCCATCCTGCACTTGTCAAAAATCAGGATCTTGTCACCCTTCTCATCTCTACCCTGAGCTACCTGCATCTGACCTCTGCAGTGAATCCGGCATTGGCCCCCTGCGTGGAGGTGTCTCTCGATAGTTGCTATATCCCCATGTATGCATCCCTAGTGACTGTGATGGTGTTGGCATTTGTGGCAGCGCTCTGATGTAGGGAGGTACACATCATGTAGCATTTGAAACCTCTTTGAAATAAGACCCCATGTAATAACTAGACTCCCGCATGTACTCATCCCACTCCATCGCCTGTATCTTAGTTGCACCTCACTCCATCCTATACCTGTCCCATGACCCCGTCAAATGTCTCCTCTCCTACTCCCAGGCATCCTATGCCAGTATCAGCTGGTCTATCTGTGCATGCATATGTGTCATTTGATCTACCACTGTGTCTCTCTCACTCTACAGAGCATGTACCTGTGCCTCTGCTGCATCTCTCTCACTCTACAGAGCATGTACATGTGCCTCTACTGCATCTCTCTCCCTCTGCAATGCTCCCATATTGTCCGCTATCATATCACTCTCATCATGTAGAGCATGTACCCATGCCTCTGTTGCATCCCTCTCACCCTACAAGGTCTGCATTTGTGCCATCGCCATCTCTGCTCTCTCTAGCAACAACCCTGCATCCCCTATTGTTTGCTCTGCCACCTTTGCTCTGTCTTGGAGCTCATCTCCCTCCCTCCTCAACTCAATCCTCTCCCACTGCAGCTCTACTAGTTGTCTCGCTAGGTCCTCTCTCTCCCTCTCGACATCATGTACCTGTAAAGATACATGGTTTGCTAACTCCCCATAGTTCCTCTGACCCTCTGCCTCTAGTCTAGTCACCTTGGCCTGCAATCTGTCCCTCTCTGTCTCTAGCTCATATACATGTCCTACCTCGTATGCCAAGGTCCTGTAATCCCTCTTCCCCTCTGTTCACACCCTATCCATCTCGGCTTGTAGTCTCTCCCTATCCGCCTCTGACTCCCCGAGTCTCTGCTTTGCGATTTGCAACCTCGCTATTGCCCCTGTCAATAGTACAGCTGGGTCCTCTGGTATCGATGGTACATATGGTACTATGGCTAGTGGATCTACCTCTAGGACATCTACCTCCATCACCTCCTCGGGCATGTGCAGGATCATGATGGGCCAAAAAGTGGCAATATGATGGGTATGTGGCTGGCGACTATTTTATTAACAAAAATTGATGAAACGAAAAGGGTTTTTAAATGAGATTCTCAGCTTTCCATCGATATAAATTATGCTTTACTTTGAATTTAATAAGTAATTATTATTCATTTTCTATTCAAATTGTGACTAAAGTCTTGATTGATAGGCTGATTGAAAAACATCTATAGCTTTCAAACGGTATCACATTTTTTGAATCCAAAACATGTGTCACATTCTATGCTTCGTATACTATAGGATTAAAAAAAGAAAAATTGAATTTCATGAAGTTTTAACCAAGTTAAGGTGGTTAGACATACGAAGTTTTATATTTTTAAAAGTTGTAATAAAAAATTCATAATTAATTATTTACTTGGAAAAAATTACAAAAAAATATGCATCACATCGGGCATGAGTCCTCTACTTATATCTAAAATATTATAAGAAAATATTATCATTTTATTGTGGTTAGGGTCGTGATAGACACCTACTTCTTATTTTTCCTTAAAATTTAAGTACCAATCGCATTGAGATTTCAAATTTTCACCAAATAGATTTTTTCTTTTAAACAAACCTAGTAATTTAGAAACTACATTCAATTTTCTACAGATTCTATTTTTACATATTTTTGAAATAATATAGATAACTTATTCAAATTTTTACGTCAAGTTGCCTAACTTTGATTTTTTTGATTTTTTTGTCACTTAAGGGCTTGTTTTTTCCATGATGATCCTGCACATACCCCCCCTGTCCTCTCCGTTGTCAACCATCCCTCTCCTCCTCTGCCTCAACCTCCCTATCTCCACCCTAGCTCTGTCGGCCTCCTCTCCTCCTCACCCTCCTCTATCCTCCCAACCTCCTCTAATCTTTTGAACCATAGCACAATGCCCCTCTGATCAGGCGCACTATCATAATTCATGGTGGTCAGTGATGTGCCCACCACGTGGAGTATATAACTATCATCCCAACGTCCGCCTCTCCTCCCCTTCTTGGATAGGGTACCTATTGTAGATCCTCCCACAACTGTTTAGCGAACTCCATGATTAGATCACCCCATAACTGCTCTCGAGTGATCCGCCTAAATCTCTGTGGTCTCGAAGGGATATCCTACTATATCTTGAACTGTCTAAACACTTTGTCCACCCTATGAAGCTCCATAATATGTGGATCCCTCCTGATCAAGTAGGATACTGTGAAGAAGTACCCTCTATGTCTCCTCTCATCCATCCTCCAACCCAAGAACCGTCGCTCCATGTACGGTCTCCATACTATCTGGTCTTCCTGTAAGTCATCTAGTCTCCTCCTCCATGCCTCCAGGTCATTGACATCCTAGTAATGAAACCGCTATCCGTACTTCGTTCCATACCAGTATGCCACTAGTAGCGAGTCATCCTGTGTGCCTACTATCAAAACTCTTGGTCTGGCCACACTGATGTTCTCCTAGGCCCATACCTGTAGTAGAGTCACATGTGTCACATTGAGTGCTCGCCGATAGCATACTACATACATGTCGCTATGTAGCTGCGCCAGTACGCATGTGCCCCATGCGAACTTCCCCTCCCTCCTCTCCATGATATGTCTGACAACCTTAATAACCTTGAGGCTGCAAAATCTCTCACTCCTGTCTAGCATCAAAATACCACTGATCAACCCGTAGAGGTGTAGTGGTAGTTCTAGCATTCCCAGTCCCAAACATCCATCCAAGTCTAGCTCCACTCGCTCGAAGATGGCCCATAAGCTCCTGTCCTTGTCCCTCCCCTCACTCCATGTCGAATTCACTAGGTGCCCTATACTTGGAAATCGTAAGATCCTCCATACATCCTCGAGCGTAACTGTCATCTCCCCTATTGGGAGATGGAAGGTAGATGTCTCCGAACTCCACCACTCCATCAACACTGTCAACAGTGTCTAATGTTCTCTCACGGTAGGGTAGCCCAACATGTGTAGTAGTCATGCATGTGCTAACGCTGCATGGTCATGCACATCCATCATCTCAATCGTTGCCTCCAGGACCACTGAACGCCTCTCTCGTGTCTGCAATGTGTCAAAGCTCTGTATTCACACCAAGCAACATGTCAGTCATCTTTCATCCAACCTCATCACTTTCATTCTCGTTCTATCCCCGTTTCTTCCCTGCCTCGGGTTTTTCTCGTTAAAATTCTTCCTTTTCCCTTGTTGGGCGAATTCGCCTCTTTTTCCCATGTTTTCCTTTTCAAGCAAATTTGCTCGAATCTCGTCTGTCCCCTCTTTTCAGGAAAATTCACCCATTTCTTGAGTGAATTTTCCTGTTCCCTTAACTTGCCACCTTTTGGACGAATTCGCCCAACTTTTGGGCAAATTTTCCCATTCTTTCTGCTTCTCCCCAAGTTGGGCGAATTCACCCAACTTTTGGGAAAATTCATCCATTCTTTCTGCTTCTTCACCTTTTGGGTGAATTCACCCAAATATTAGGCCAATTCGCCCTGTCCTATGTCATCTCCCAAATATCGGGCGAATTTTCCTCGTCCTGTGTCGTCACCCTATTTTGGGCGAATTCACCCATATCCCCTTTCATCACCCTTTCTGGGAAAATTCGTTGAGCCCTATCGCTTTTTTGCCTTGGGGTGAATTTGCTTGAATATTGGGCGAATTCGCTCGACCCCCCTTGTCATCCTCCCCATTGAGCGAATTCACCCAACCGTTGGGCGAGTTCGCCCGACTATGTCTTGGTCAGGCAACTCCGCCCGACCGTCGGGCGGGTTCGCCCAAATGTCCCCCGTTTGGGCGAATTCGCTCGGCCAACGAAAAAATTCACCCTGATCGCCACCTTTGTTCGCTTTCTTCGGGCGAATTCGCCCCTCTTCACGCCAACTTCGCCCTCTTGTGGGCTTTGTCCCCTTCTTTGGGTGAATGGGCCATTAACAAAGGTGAATTCACCTCCCTTTGGTCGTTGATCGAACAAGCAATTTTTCCTAACAATTTGAGCGAAATTGCATTCCACCGACAACCCATTTTTCTAACCTACCCAATCTCCAAAACCCACATTTTTAAATGCTTAATTTTTTTCAAAATCTAACTAAAAATCACAAAGAAAGGTTTTCGAGCTAACTTAGCAGGGTACCGTGTGCTCATGGTAGAATAGGCGCACCTCCTCGCCTTGGTGGATGATCTCGTCATCTACAAACCCCTCGTTCTCGCTTGCCATGTTAGCTATCCTCGCCACCTTCTTCTTCTTTTCTCTCTCACTCAACTGCTAGGTGTGCAAATGATGAATAGTAATTTCTAAAATTACTATATATAACCATTTCCCTCTCTTTTTAACCTTTTAAGTTTTAGGTAGTTTTACCCATTATTTAACCCTCTTTTTAATTAATTAATCCTCAATCTTCCGCAGGCTGCCATTTGCACATTGTGTGTTTGTTTTCCTCTATTCAAAAGCCATTCTTCATGGTTTTTTGAGCTCTATCCTGTGGTACCCTATGTTTCCTCATATCGAGAAGTCGCATGAGGCCCCTTTTTCTTCCCCATCTACCCTCTCGACGAGGCATACCTTGTCATTTTCCTCTGTTCCTTCGTCATGTCCACTTCCTTGCAAGATCGGGGTATCTACCTTCATTTTACACCATTTGGGAAGCTTGCGCAACTTTTTCTCGCACCAGGGCATCACTTTCTAGTCATTTCCTCTATCGAGTCATCTGCATTTTATTTTTCTTCGAAACACTATTATTTTAACAATATTTTGAAGAGGCGAAAAATGTAGACATTTAAATTTGACCACTCATGTATGGTCAAATTCATCCCCTTTATTCATCTATTTCTCATCCCTCATCGACATTAACTAAATTATTTGTTTAATTAATATTTCCCCTTCTTCTAATGTCCCGAGGTATTTATTTTAATAATTAAATACTTTACCTTTTGTCCCCTTCCTCTCTAAATTAAATAAATGTCTTAATTTATTTAATTTAGTCATTTGGCCTTTTAAATTTAAATCAATTTTAAATTCATTTTTTTCTCTCTCCTTGTCCCATCCTCCATGATCTCCCTTTAATCTAGATTAGTTTAATTAATCCATGATTAGGATGTGCACACCTTTAATCAAGATTAATGTCACACCTCCATAACTTGCAACATGCCTTTAACCCTTCATTACCCCCCTTAATCACCTGTTTGCACAACCTTAATTACAGGTTTAGGTCAACCTAATCCCTATGCCATTTATGGCATACCCCCAAGTCAACTATCATTAATGCTTTATCCATTTAGACAAGGCAACCCATTCCCCCATGTGAATTAAGAATTCATATTTATTCTTCCCATGCATTTTAGGAATTTTAAATTCCTCTCCTCTTCCCCATGAGGATATTTGAGGAATTTTTAATTCCTAATGTGTCACATCCCCCACATGGGGAAAAGGACCTCCTTTATGAGGAGATCTTGTCCTAATCCCAAGGTACTCTAAAGTACCTCCACATCACCATCCTCCTTTACACCTCATTGACACTTGGCAAGATGTGAGGGCTTATGAGTCCTCAACTCACCCTAGCGCTTCATCTTGTCCATGGTGGCTAAATCCTACCCCTCCATTCCTTAGAGGCCTTTCCCCTAAAATTAGACAATTTTGACCTCATTTGTGTCACTCAACATTCAAGCAATCTAGCAACCAAGCATTCAAGCTCTCACAACTATACTCCATTGTTACAACTTTTGAGCTCAATTTGCATCCATTTTGTGCATTTTTCCACATACCCATCTTCACCATTGCATTCCTCATATTGTCTACTTTGTTTTGCATCCACTTGCATGCTATTTTCCATTTGAAGGAGCACACAAATGATTGAATCAATAGGGCCAACCATTTGATCAACTTGGGCAAGGTAACTAACTCTATTTTGTTTTGTTTTGTTCAAGTTCAACTAGGCCAATCTTGAGGTGTTGTCATGTTCCCTTGCATTTCATTTCTATTTTGCATTTTAGACTAGGAGAAAAACACTGCACACATATGTAATCAAGCTATGCATGACATCGTGATAAAAAAATCCATAAAAAATGTCAACCAAATGCCCTCACATATTCAAAAAACTCAATTGCAACACTAGGAGCTCTCAAAAGGATTTAACCATGATCCTCAAACCAAGAAGATACACCACCATAAATAATCAAGAATCAATCCAACTCCACCAACAAAAAAATCCACATAAAAAGTAATGTCATGCCAATGTTCCAAAGGCATAAGGAACATCCATGACACCATGATCACCATCAAATATACAAAAAAAAATTCACTGTGTCACACATGTTTACATCACATAGTCAACAACATAGGTCCCACATCATGACTATACCTGGTAATACTATCTCTCCACCTCAACTTGACAACCAAACCAACAAAACAAGTGACTAAACCAAGCCAAAAATCTGGATATGCATCAACACTGAAGCATCTATGGGAATATACAACCCACATCCGAGTCATATATGCAACCTACAAGTATAGACAACCTATAACACTGCACAACTTGTAGATCCAATAATTCAACATACCGTTCAGCCAATGCTGGGTAACCGTGTGTCCGGTAGGTAGTCCATACAATGAGCTCCCGAGCACCCGTCACCCGAGACCAGAATAGCCCAATTCCAGAGCTGCAGGAATGCCGCCGGTTGAATTAAACAGGCCGTAAACGGCAGATGGAAGCCAGTAAAGGAATGAACAAAGGCAATGTCAGGCTTCAGTCCACAGTGTAGGGGCTGGAACGAGCATGATCGTTAGCAAGTCCGAAGAATTTTGACTATGCACGCACGAAGGTCGCGACTCTCCGAATACCAGAAACGGCGTGGGTGCGTTTCGGCAAAATGGAGATAATGGGTACGACCGCACTTACCGGTGAAATTGCTCAAAACACGCTTAACGGCCATGGTAAAAATGAACACGTACGGACGAAGTTAAACTGGGAAAGGGTTGCTGTTGGCTATAAAATGGAGTGCGGGTCATGGGGTGATGCGATGCGGCAAATGCCGCTGGAATACGGCCTGCATGTGACTGATCCATTCCTCAAAATTAGTGAAGTTCCAAATTTTGCTTATCATATTATTTTTGGTGCGGAATTTAAGCCATACCTAGAAGGGTACAGGGTTGGCTCCCAACCCCATGGGAGGAATGGGTACAGGGAACTCAAGCCCCAGCCGTGCTGATAAAAGCTCATCATTGATGGGTAGTGGATGGCTGTCACCCGGGACATGTTGGCCACCCCTCATAGAGGTAAACATGGCAGATGGGAGAGTTTTGTAGACTTGCCACTCCCTCCTCCCAATTCTTTAATTTTTATTATTAATTTAAAATAAAATTGCATAGGGACTTTTTTATTTAAAATAAAAAATTTAAAACAATGCACGAAGTTTATTTATTTATTTATTTTTAAATTTCCTTTAAAAATAAATTGGATAGTCATATGACCATACGACATAGATAGGTGGGTATTTTTTTGCATTCTTTTCCAATAACCAAAATAGGCCAAAGTTTATGTCAACAATCATCTGAAACAGTTCCCCTACATAGCCCTCATGGTGAACACCCAACAAAACCCTTTTTCCAACAAAGATTCATAAATATAGATCTGCAAGAAGTAACCATAGATTTGCAGCCTCAAAACCCTAAATTTGCAAAAACAACTTACACAAAACCCTCATATCTTGCAATGTCTTCATTCTTTCATGCAAAGCCCTAGATTCAACTATGCACCAGATCTACTCCAACAAGGGTTATAGAAACCACAACCATAGCTCTGATACCAAATAAAAGGGAATATGCATCCACCCAAGAAAATTTCCACATAAGCCAAACAAAGAAATCTATGCAAATTAATATTCAAAATCCACGCGTGAAAGAATAGACAACATACCATCAAATGTGACACAAGATATACCCTAGAAAAACCCTCAAGAGGGAAAAACCCAGCCCCCCAAAAGCATCCATCACTCATGTACATTATTCGTCAATAAAAATTACAATGTACATCCACAAAGTCTCTATGAACACATTTGAAACATCAAGCCATCTACAAGAATTCCATGTGAACAAGCATGTAACCACACATCCCATGTCATGCTTTAAATATCACAAATTCCAACAAGAGATGCTCTCAACCCCTTATTCAAAATGATCAATTAGCCAACCTGCCAACCTTAGACAACTACCCACATGCTTTCTTTTATCTAGACATAAGCTCACACAAAACCACCAAGAGGTATTACATAGAACCATGTGACTAATACCATGAGCTTACAAAACCATTAGCCCACACATTTAATTTTTGGTATTAAGTTTTCTCAATATTAAATATTTCCCCAATGTGCAACTACACATTAAATATATCACAATGTTACATACAACACATAAAGTGACCCCAAGAATGCTAACCCATGTGATGCACACATCCCTATATACCTTAGGTGCATAAAAAATAATAAAATATTACATTATAACATTATGCAAGGTGGGTGGGAGAGGTAGATAGAGAGAGATAGGGGGAGATGGAGTTGTAGAGCCTGGGAGAGATAGAGGTGAGATAAAGAGAAATAGAGAGGGAAGGAGGCAGGGAGGGAGAGGGAGAGAGAAGGGGATGGAGGAATGGAGAGGTATGTAGAGAAAGGGAGGGATACATAGGTAGAGAGAGAGGGAGATGGGATATAAAGAGTAGAAAGAGAGAGGAGGAACAAAGGGAGAGGTAGGGAGGTAGAGAGAGAGGTAGGGAGGTAGAGAGAAAGGTAGGGAGAGGTAGTTAGATAGAGAGGGAGAGGGTAGATAGAAAGAAGTAGAGAGGGGATAAGAGGGTCAAAGAGAGGGAAGTAGGGAGGGAGATGTATGCAGAGAGAGAGGTATAGAGGGAGGGAGACATAGGTAGAGGGAGGGAGAGGGGATATAGAGAGAGGTAGAGAGAGATAGAGGGAGGGAGAGAGGGAGGGAGAGGTAAGGAGGTAGAGAGAAAGGAGGGAGGGAGAGGGTAGATAGAGACAAGTAGAGAGGGGATGAGAGAGATGAGATATTGAGAAGTAGAGAGGTGAGAGAGAAGTAGAGAGGGAAGGAGGGAGGGAGGGAGAGGGAGAAAGAGAGGAAAGGAGGGAGGGAGAAGTATGTAGAGAGAGAGCTAGGGAGGGAGGGAAAGGTGGGTAGAGAGAGGGAGGGGGATATCTAGTGATTTAACTAGAGAGAGAAGAGGATGGAGGGTGAGGTAGAGAGGGAAGAGAGAGAGGTGAGATATAGAGGGATGGAGGGAGAGGTAGGGAGGTAGGAATGGTGGGTGGGCGAGAGAGAGAGACATAGGTCTAGAGCTCAGGGGAGATAGAGTTAGTGAGATGCAAAGAGAGAGAGAGAGCAAGAGCGAGATGATAGGAAACTATTGATTAGTGATCTATTTGACTAATTTTGAAAAATTATAAAATCTTCAAAAACTTGGAATATGTATTATAACTCCTAGATAATTGAAACCATTCTCAAACATCCATAAACTATATGCATGAAATATAACTTAAAGTATAAGAAAAAATATCCATATATAAATGTCACTTATACTAAAATGTTTATTTCATGTATATAATATGAGGTAGAGAGAGATGGGGAGAGAAAAAGAGAGGTTTTTTTATTGGAAATGTAAGCACATTACTTTATAACACGCTCCTGTTATGTTTGGTCCCCCATCTTTCTACACTTACCCATATTTAAGTCTTCATTCAAATCAAAATTATAATCTTCATTTGATGATAAATCTTGAAGAATAAGTCTAAAAATATATAAATAGAATCAATCAAATAATTTTTAAAATATAGAAAAAAGGGACCATACTACTGATTTTTGCTACCATAATTCTAATACAAAGTAAATCTTTAAGGCAACTACTCATCCCTTTCACTTTACATTCTAATTATAAAGATAATAGCCTCATCATATTTTTTAGAATATTAATTCAATTCCACTTCTATTAGAATTATTATAGGTTATTGGAATTAACATGACCCTTAAGATGCATAAAATAAATAATGATGATGAGAAATAAAATTTTCATTTTTTCTTGCACACTAACACATAGTTGTATAGTTCTTTGTGAGTAAGTATAATAGAATCACAAACTATACATTAATTCTATGCATTTGGAGATTTACATCTTTACAAAATACAACTTCAAATATTCTATTAATTCTATGCATTTGGAGATTTACATCATTACAAAATACAACTTCAAATATTCTACATAATTTATATTGAAATTATCTAATAATTTTATTGTAGATGTTTTAATCATTTGAATATAATGTTATTAAATATTACGATTCTATTAATCATTCTTTTTAGATTATTGTTACATATATAAATATCATCATTTATCATAACATTTAATTATATGATTTTTTAATTATGAATATAAAATTATATAATTAAGTTTTTTCTTATGAATTCTATTTATCCTAATGAAAATGTGTTATTGTTTAACTTTTTTCTTACTTTAATTAAACTAGGAGACATTTTATAATGATATCAACAGAATGGTATATCATGATCATGTTAAAAAAAAACACTTAAACACTACCAATATATATTATTTAAAAAAACTTGAACTATACAATAACTTTTAAGTAAATAAAATAACTCTTAATTAAATAAAATTTCTCAAGTACATAAAATAACTCTTAAATAAATATAATAACCATTAAGTAAATAAAAATAGGTCTTTGTAAACAATGTAATAAAATAACTCAAGATTGATCTCTTAGCATTTGAAAGATCTAACTAGAAAAACAAATGTTTATCTCCATAAAATAAAAAAACAAATGACTGATTGAGAATACATATCTAAATTAACTAATACAACTGTTTGACTCCAAATCATGATCCAAAACAATGTACATAATATAAAATAATGTATGATGACATTGGTTATTATTGTATTCTAAGAATTTTAACTTCTCTGCAATGATACAAGATGCCACTAGACTTTAGAAACATCACTTTCTTTTAATACAAAAGAAAAATTTCTACAAATAATGATGAATATAACCAATACAAATAAAAAATATTTTATTATTTTAAAAGAAATAAACATAATACTTATGTTGCATACATAAAAAAACTCGTAAAAAAACGACAAGTTTAAATTCCATTTGATTCTACCTTTAAAACTTCCACAATAGTAATGACTTTTAGTATTGATAGCTTTTCTCTTACTTTAAAAAGTAATAACTACAATCTTCATACCATCCTCTTGATACTATTTCCCACCTCCAAGCTCCATGGCCCTCCTAGTCTTCACCATCATGCTCAATACCCAATCCCACAATACTTCCACCACACTTCCAATTCCAATCTTTAGTGTTCATATTTATAATAATCAAATTAAGAGAGTTTTAAAACTAAGTCTTTGTCTACTTCCAATTACAATCCAGTATCTCATTATTACACAAAACAGACCTACACATTGAGGTACAAAATGAGCGAACAATGTAGGCGAATTTTATCTTACATTTACTTTCACAATTTTATATAAAGAGCTGTATGTATAAACATTAGTTAGAAAAAAAAATCACCATATTTTAAGGTGAAAATTCTTCAATACAAAGTACACGGCCATCATTAATTCTCTTTAAAACCCTTGCAAGATTATGGTATCAAGAGGGCTTCTCCTCTCCTACTTAGAGAAATAATGAGCACGTAAGTAACCGGTCTCCACTAATGCTTTAAAATTGAAAGGAGTTTATACACGTATGCGCACAGCTACGCCGTTTGTGAAAAATAATAAAGAATAATATTATTAAACTTTACACACTCAAGAACATATACAGAAAACCTTCGGCACTGCATTGCTTTTTAGACCAGTGTGCTGCAAGACTTAGTAGCAGGATCCCACATGGCCGGCAGTAAAAACTGACGCCCATTAAGTCCATGCGCATTAGAACTCGCCCCTGTTGTTCTGTCTACCAACACCTCCCCTGGGAAACCAGGGTAAGCCCCTTTTCCGTAAATACCCGCACAAGCCGACACAGCCTCCAGCGGAGCAGCGGCATCACCTTGAAAATATCCCGTATTAAATGGGTTTGTCACTGTTCCCGCCAGTACAGTCGCGATGTTGATGATCATTCCGTCGATGCCCACGTCAGCGTTAGGGGGGACCAAAGGAGGGGTCTGAGGGCCGTAGAGTGGCTGATGAAACGGCCACGCACACTGACCGGGGCACTGGCTGACTGGATTGCCTACCCACGCATACGGAAGACGGGATTGTAATGTGTGGGCATGGTATCCACAAGAGCTCACGCAGAACCTCTCCACCGCTACGTCGTCGGAAGTCAGCACCAAATAAATTGCATTTGTATGGCTCGCCGGCGGTGGCAGAGCTCTGGATTTGACGGCGCTCTCGACCAGTACGGCAATTTCCCTCCTCTTCAACAACCTGCCAAGGGAATACGAATCGTCCATCTTCTGTTTCCCCAACGTTGTAATGCTCAGACTGGCTTGATTAGAGGCGCCGCTCTTGTATTTTTCAGTAGTCTTCCACCAGGTGGAAACAGAAGGCTGCTTGTCTTTCCCTTGCAGTTTTGCAGCGAGGGACTGCAAATAGTCCGCTACAATGGACCGCTGAACTGGGCTAAATTTCCCATACCAGATCACATGAACATCGATAATCTTTGTGGAGAGCAGGGGACCCTTATGATAAGTTAGAACGAGTGGCTGCTCCTTCACCAAAGCAGCATCAGCACCAGCTGCGCACAGCTCTATAGCAAATACAAGCACTAATATCCTAACACTGAAATGCCACAGATCAGACATTTTTAAGAACCGACAATGTGTATATCAAGAGCAATCTAGATATAGCCTGTAGATGAACGCAGTTTGAACTCCAAACAAAATTGGTAATGCGTTGAGCATGGTCAAGGATTTGATGTTATATAGGCGTTTTGGCTCAAATGCACGCGGTAATTCACTGTTCCGTTTAGTTTGGAAGGTTCTAAATTGCTTCTAGAAAACGCGCCAGTTGGCATCTATTGTTCACACTTCTTCGAGAAGTCTCCCAAAAGCACGCTACATGTATTAAAAACTGTTCGCCCACTTGTCGACATCCTGCCGCCTTTCTACTCGAAGCTGTACAAAAATAAATATTATCTTGGAAACAAAAACTAAGAGTCGTTTCCTAATCTCTTGCTTGCATTTCAAATTAATTGCCTGCACGCTCTTTAGCAGACAATTACCACGACCTGTGCCACTTGTATTGTTGCCCCTGTCTTAGATTACAAATTCTGGTTTTGGTTTAATTTTAAATTCACCATGAATTGTCCACTAAAAGATTTTATTTTCTGTTTGAAATCGATTAAGCTAAAGTATACCGTAACAATGTGGGTCTGATTATCCCAATTATTCTTTATCAACTTTAAGATTATGTTCCGAGCATACTTTTTAAAGTCACAAATTGAAAAGTGTAAACCAGAGTAATAGTCATCTACTAAAGTAATCATACATTTTACTCGTTGCACAATGCATTGAAAACATATTCCATGTCTCTGTTGCCGTTAACTTTTATGCTGAATATGATTGGTGGGCAATGAGTGTGTAAATCATACCACTCAAACGTGTGGACCATGAAATGAGAGTGGGGCGATTCCAGCGAAGAGCCCTTCGTTAATTGCGTTGTATGGTGAATCAATCTTACTGCGGACAGCCGCAAGTGAATATATCCTTTCCATTTCTCCATTGTCAGTGTTCACGAGACCAGTATTGTGTAAGGCATTTTTTCAAACATTTTCACGTGAATTAGTATGCTTTGATAAGGCGTTTTTCAAACACTTTGCATGCCTTGTGCATTGTTTCTACTTTAATTGTCTTTAAGCAACAAGCGTTTTTATTTAGGAAGGATTTAACACTTCAAATTTTCATTTGGATTTTTTTGAGAAATGGTAGTTTATTTGTATTTAAAAATAAAATTTATATTAAGATTTACTTAATGTCTATATATATGAAATAGTGTTAAACATGTTCATAAAAAGGTGGGTGAAAATAGTCATATTCCTGAGGTTATATTTCAAAGCAGAAAATATTGAGATTTCAAAGATTTAAAGATTAAATTTTCATTTATTTTGGGTTCTAATAATCTAATATAGATTTTAGTAGAGCACCCCATAACAAGCATATAGAATTCTACTAGAAATTGTGAAGTATGAGTTATTAGTGTATGTAATTGTTTATGTACTTATTTTTCTAAAAAAAATGTATAGACTTGAATAGAGCTTTCGAAAAAAACAAGTAAATATTTCATAAACTAGAAAAGTTGACATATTGTAGCATCTTGATGTTTTCCAATAAAAAACCATTCAACCAAGAACTAATTTTAATAGAATATTCATGGAATCCCTTCCCTTATTCTAGTTCTCGTAAACCATAGCATCCGAACAATACGTTAACCATTATAACCAGATTGGGTTTAGACGATATATTTGATGGAAAATTGACAAGACCTCCTTAGACCATCAATCATGCCCGTACCCATCAACTGTTGCATTGCATAACACCAAATATTTATGGGACTCGTGGAGCAACAATGAAAGAAAATTGTGTAGCAAGCTAAGACTAGTTTTTCAACAACTAAATTCTATTGCACAACAACTATAGGTTTAATATGTCTAAGTCTTTAGTTATTCCACAACAATATTTAGTTGTGCAATAGCTATTTTTCACTTGCTATGCTAATTAGGGTTATATGTATTTCCTATGTGACAACTAAGTGTTTTTTGTCATGTGGTGGATTGCATAGCACTGGGAAGGGTAGTATTGTGATCATGAAAGGCTTTGTTAATTGCAACAATACCACATGCAATAAAAGATGGAAGAGTACTTGGATGAGTGCATAATTTAAAGAAAAGAAACCATTGAATAATGAGTAAGCTTTGGCTATGGGGTCATCTCCATCATGGAACAAGTACAATGATTTTTCATGTCAATTAAGATCAAATTATTTGGAATCAAAAGAACATTCGAATCAAAGTAAGTTTAAATATAATCCTCATGGAACCCCTTCCCCTATTTTAGATCTCATAAATTAGACCATCCAAACATGTTAACTATAGTAATCAAACTAGACTTAGACCTTACATTCAATTAAAGAAAAACAAGACCTCATTAGAATATACGTTGTGTCCATATTATTTAATAATTATATTGTATGACATCAAATTTCTAACAAACTTGTGCAACAATGATAAATAGTTGCACAACAAGTGAAGATTAGATGTGAAGCAATTGAAGTTCTTATAGATCTAAATCTTTAGTTGTATAATATTATGTAGTTGTGCAACAATAAAAGACAATGAGGATTGCACCTTGACTCATCAAATTAACTCACATAATGTGAGAAGTGCATCTTATATGAATCATATCCTTTTAACACACCAATTGAAGCATTGCACCAACTCCTCAACTTTTATTAAGTCATTAATATAGAAACTTGATATGGCTTTGGTAACACCTAATGATATGATCAAAGGTCGTACCACCAACCATCATCCACTTAGTTGATGACATAAATAATGCAAGCAACAAACCTCTTAGTTGATTATAGTGAAAACATTGACATAAAATATTTAATAGAGAATCAAATAAACATCACTTTCTAGTATAAAAAGAAAAATCAAACAAATAATCATGAATATGACAAATATCATACAAAATATTTTATTATTTAAAAAAGAAACATAATATTTCTATATGTATAAAAATATATAAAAAATAACAAATTTAAATTCCATTTAATTCATCTACCTATACAACTTCTACCTTATTTCTACATTAATAATGACTTTTATTTTGTTTGGACTGTAATAACTACACAACCTACATGCTCAACATCCTCTACACATACCTTCCTCTTGATACTATTTCTCAATTCCAAGCTCCAAGGCTCCAGGGTAAACCATCAAACTCAATACCCAATTCCAGAGTACTTCCACCACACTTCCGATTACAATCGTCATGTTCATATTTATAATAATTAAATTAAGAGAGTTTTAAAACTAAAGTGTCTTGACTTTGTCTACTTCCAATTACAATCCATTGTCTTATTATTACACAAAATAGATTTAGGCATTCCTTTCATTAATGGTACAAAATGATTTCCGAATAGTGTTTTGCGTTTTATCTTTCTTACCTTTACTTTCACAAATTTTAATTAAAAACTGCATATATTAACATCGGTTTTAAAAAATAATTATCATATTTTAAGATGAAAACACAGCTACGCCGTTTGTGAAAAATAATAAGGAATAATGTTATTAAACTTGTATACACTCAGGAACATATACAGAAAACCTTCGGCACTGCATTGCTTTTCAGACCAGTGTGCTGCAAGACTTAGTAACAGGATCCCACATGGCCGGCAGTAAAAACTGACGCCCATTAAGTCCATGCGCATTATAGCTCGCCCCCGTTGCTCTGTCTACTAACACCTCCCCTGGGAAACCAGGGTACGCCCCTTTCCCGTAAATTCCCGCACAAGCGGACACGGCCTCCAGCGGAGCAGCAGCATCACCTTGAAAATATCCCGTATTAAATGGGTTTGTCACCGTTCCCGCCAGAACACTTGCGATGTTGATGATCATTCCGTCGATGCCCACGTCAGCGTTAGGAGGAATCAGGCAACGTCTATCCAGCCCTAGGAATGCACCTGGGGCATGGATGCATGGGCATGATGTCCATGGATGTGCCCTGCCTCATTTCTCTCGCCTGCTGTATTTTATCTGCAAACTTTCTGCTGCCCCACAGTGTCGTGCCTCTCGTGCCTTGTCAAATCAACCGAGCGCATAACTGGCAGCAAAAACAAAAAACACGGTAAGAAATCTAGCAGAAGATACCTGCTAATTAATTAACATTCACTATAAACTGAGCAGTTGAGGGAGGGATTATTGGTCGTTTGTAATGCAATACATCCAATTATTAATATTTTAATATTTCATATTATTTTTTTATTTTTATATAATTTTTTAATTTATATTCTTTTATTTTTTAGTTTTATTACATAAAAATAATGTCAACTAAAATTTTAAGGATAAACATTATATGTAATATTTACATTTAAATTTATTTTATTTAGATTTTTTTATTTTTTATATATATGTTTCTATATATAAATATTAACAAATTTCAAATCATTTAAATATTTTTAAATCTTAAAAAGATGTTTTATATTCTAAACTTAATTATTTATAAATTTTTAAAAGATCGAATTTCATAAAAGAAAAATGACTAATTTAAGTTGGTCAAATTTTTATTTTTTAATAAATTAAAATGTCAGATTAAAAATTCATTCACAATATTTTTAAATTTTACAAAAATCACCCAAATATGCATAACGCCCATTCATTTGTCATTCTTATATCTATAACTTGAAGAGAAATTATATATTTTTCCCCTACTTAGGAGAAGAGAATGACACCTTTTCACCAAATTTATTTTTTTTTTTCTAAGAAGTCCATAAACTAAATTTAATTTATTAGAAATTATATTACACCCTTTTTCAAATTGTATAGATAACTCATTCAAGTTTTTATATGAAGTTACTTTTAAGTCTATTTTTTACAATCTTAATTATCATTTAAAGATATTGTTTGGTTCATCATGATCTCTTATTTGCCCAAGACATAGAGTAGAAATAATTGAAGTAATGGTGATTTGTATAATAAATCAACTAAAGATAAAGTTGGATTTCGATTAGGCTTAGGGTTAGGGTTAGGAATTACAAGTTAATCGAATGCCTCATTTTTACCATATATATTTTTAATTGTATTAATCTAAATTATGCATTTTTTAATTATATTAAGTTAATTATAATAAATAATAAAATAATAATTATAAATTATATTATAGTATAAATATATTAAAATGTTATTTAAAATAAAAACATACAAAATAAACATATTGATAATAAATCTACAATTATTTAATCTTTCATTTTTTAAAACACAAAATGTTTTGAAAATATGTGTTATGTGTTTTTTATTTATGATTTTCTATATAATTTAATAGATTTTGATAAACATATTTTCGATTAATAGTTTGTTCCTTATCTTGACCTCCATACACTTGTATCTTACATACACTACATAAATCTATTAACAATATCATAATTTATAAAAGAATGAAATAATGAATTTCAAACATAATCTTTTTTAAATAATAGAATTAGAAAGTAAATATTCTTTATATATTGAAAACATTGTTTGATATAATAATTTATGTATTGTCTAATTTGTTCCTGTCAACTATGAAATTTTTAATCTAAAGTATTTGTGATTAGACTATTGATTCATATATTTAATGGTCTTGATCATCAAAATATATATTATTTAAATATGTTTAATTTTTTTTTCAAAAATAATAATTAATTAAATTTACAATAACCACAAAATTTATAGTAAAATTATGAACTCAAACTTAATACATGTTTAAACTGCAACCACTATTTTGTCTTGTCAACTATGAAATTATTAATTTAAAGTATTTGTGATTAGACTATTGATTCATATATTTAATGGTCTTGATCATCAAAATATATATTATTTAAATATGTTTAATATTTTTTTCAAAAATAATAATTAATTAAATTTATAATAACCACATAGAATTTATATTAAAATTCTTGACATAAATATTAAAAATGTTAAATAGACATGTCCAAAATATTTAAAATAACTATCATTATTTTTATTCAATCATATGCTTTATTTTTATATACTTTTAATTTATAATAAAAATAAATTTGAGAATAAATAATTAATTTATATTTCAAAAATAATAATAAATAATAATTACTTAAATTAATATTATAAAATATATTATATTTTAATTATTAAACTTATTAAATTATACAAATATTTTTAAAACCATAAGAAAAATATAAATAATTAATTTATATTTCAAAAATAAAAATAAATAATGCAAGTATTGGCATGTGTGTGATGGTTTATAGGCATTGTTGTTCTTGCCACTTAGTTCAAACTCCCTGGGGTGGTATTGTTGAATGGTTGTATTCGGTTCATAGCTCCACCAAAAGCTTTACCCTTGAATAAAAAATAAAATAAAATAAATAATAATTACTTAAATTAATATTATAAAATATATAATATTTTAATTGTTAAACTTATTAAATTATACAAATATTTTTAAAACCATAAGAAAAATATAATATCTTTGCACTCTATATATAATTATTTCTTTTAACTCTAGAATTTATTTAATTCAGATCATCTCTTTATAATTAAATAGTAATTTTTTATGAAAAAATAAAAATAAATAATAATTACTTAAATTAATATTATAAAATATATAATATTTTAATTGTTAAACTTATTAAATTATACAAATATTTTTAAAACCATAAGAAAAATATAATATCTTTGCACTCTGTATATAATTATTTCTTTTGAACTCTAGAATTTATTTAAATTTGTATCATCTCTTTATAATTAAATAGTAATTTTTTTTAATGAAAAAAGCAAAGGTCACAGCTGCTATCCAGTGAAAATAATGAGAGGGAAAATACATTTGTAGAGGAAAAAACATCAGACAGAAAATATATTTGTAGTGAAAAAAATGACACGAAAAATGGGTAGAGTTTGCACATGGAAGTTTGACGTCAAAAGAAACGAGGATTGACAACGGGAGAAACAAAAAAACTGCAGATGCTCATCCATCCATGCTCATGCATCCATGATGCCTGGTGCATTCTTAGGGTTGGATAGCTATTGCTACGTTGGTATGTTCTGACTTTTCTTCTGCCGCCTATAATGTAAACCACACGATTAGGGGAGAGGGGCCCAAAGTAGGGTAGGTCAACTTCGAAAGTCCACATGGACCAAAAAAGTTTAAAAATTTGTCTATCATGTCACCCTGCCACTTGTAAATTGGTCCATATTTAAAAAAAAATTCAATCACTCCACTTGTCAAGTACCATTTACGCTAACATGTCCAAAACGAGCTGATTTTTCCCTCCACTCAAAACTGGAGCCCATCTACCTCCTTAATCAGTGAGCACATCTACGTACACTAGATCAGATGGCGATGTGTCCATGACAGCCTCATCACCCTGAACAAACAGTTTAGATCATTAAACGCTCATCACCTCCTTCGTTTCCTCCATTGACCAACTTCCCTTACATGTCACTTCACATTTACTCAGATTATCAGGCACATTAATCAAAGATCAAGGTTCATTCAATGCTTCACATTCTCGCATATCCCGTTGACTCTCATTCCTTTTGTTTGCAAACATTCTCAACTGTTCGTTTCGTTTTGTGCTGAAACTTGTTCAACTCTCCGTGGATGCTTCATTGTTTGGCTCTTGGCACTTCTTCATTCGGCTCTACACTCTCAACAACTCCCTTTCTCTTTCAAGTGTGGTTTATAACCTCACTCAGCCTCTACCAGTCTCAATGAATATGATGGTATTTTTCCATGCACTTAGTTCTTTTTAAAAAAAAAATTGTGAATTTTTTTCTTTCAACCATATGCATAAAATGAAATGTGGGGAGGGTTTATGTGGTTTTCTTTTCCTCTATACTCATCCATGCACTCCTACTATTATGTTCTTCATTGCACAACATTTACTCTGCATTGTGCATTTCATATTTGTTTCCTTATAAGAAATATGAAAAGTGAGAGGGAGAGAGTAGGAGAGTGTAGAGAGAGAGAGACTTTGAGAGAGAGAGAGGTGAGTGTGACATTGAGAGAGAGAGAGGGAGTGGGAGAGGAAAAGAGAGAGACCTGGAGTGGGAGGACTTGAGAGAGAGAGACTCACGGTGACTAATAGCACCCTAATTTATTACATACTTTACCTCAATAGATAGTTAGATTTATTACAAGTGATAAATAAGGTGATTTTGAGTGGCAACAATATTGGATATCATTCCTTTACTTTATGTTTAATCGTCATCACCATAAAGGTGTTATGCAATCATAAATTATGGAATATGAATTGAAATTATAAATAGGAAGTGAAGGAGGGTGTTAACCCTATTGGGTTAAAAGAGGGATATATTATTAATATCCAATCAGTTATTTTGTGACATCCTTTTTAGTAGCAAGTATTTTGGTGGAGTAGAGGATAGTATTATTTAGTTAATTTTTCAATTAAATGATAATACCATTATTGAAGGAAAAAAAAAGAAAGGGTGTATTAATTTAATAACACCAATATCATAAAGTTTTATTAGTTGATCAAAATATAATATTCTTATGAATAAGGTTCAATAGCTAAATTATTAATAACATTACTAATGTGTATTTAGACTAGCAATAATAATATACAATTTAATATAGAAATGTACATAAGGGTTTCAAGCAAGAAACAATCATTGTTAATTATGTTAATTTCCACCTTAGGGATTATTTTAATTATTTTTTAATAATCGAAACTTGTGAATATCTGACATCCACTATCCTTATGATCGCCATAAAAGATAAACACTTCTATTAACGCACCTTCAGATATCTAGGATTTGAAATCTAATGCCATGATTGATACTGGCTAGAAATATTCAGACTACCTTAAGTAAAGTTGAGTTGGTTGGTTGTTGGAATTAATGCAAGATCAACATGGAGATTTGTTAATGGTTGTAAATTCATAATCTTCTATACGGCGCTACTTTTAAAGAGACTTCCCTCTGAGGGGATGTGATCAGCATTCAAATGATAGACATTATTCATGTATGCAATAATGAGTGCGATGAGAGCTTTTATTGCACCAGTTTCTTTGTCAAGTCTACAGCCACAGATGCCCCGAGTGGTAGGTGGGAAGAGTTAGTCTCTCGGGGGAAGAAATGAAAGGGGATTGAAATTAAATGTCTGATATTTTGGGGGGGCTTAAATTTGGGGAATTCTATGAATGGAAGGGGAAAGACAATCATATATTCACGCCTCCTCCCAAATCTTCACGGGGATAGTCTGCATAAAAGTGTTGGCAATCACTGTCAAAATGGGGGGGAATGTTGGTTGCACATCTGGGAGGTTACATTTTCAGAAGTTAGAAAAGAAAATAAGAGAGAACTGGGAAGAATAGAAGGGGAAGTTATTAAGTAATGAGGCCTTTTAATAAGGTTGGGGTGTGCGATAATGGGGATGAATTGCTTCTTTCAAGTCTAAAAAGACTGGGATCACCCTTCGGTGTTTGACAGTATGGAATGAACAGCTTGGTAGGGACTAAGGAGGTGGGCAAAGACGTGGGGACTTTTGGTGAGTTGGGAATGGCGTTTAGAGGCTTGGCGCAGTGACTTGGGTACTCGTTTCCTCCATCTGGTCTCTCATTCTTTCACAAAGTTTGCGCTGTCAAGTAGGATCTCTTGACCATCCTATCATTGGAATAAATGCATATGTTTATTAACAACATTGGACTATACATTTTTTATCCAGATGCCTGTATTTAGTTCCATGTCTTTATTCATTTATTTGTTACTTGGAATCTATTCATACGTAGATCATATTGTGTTGAGCTTTATGCCAGTACAAAACTATTCTGGTTATGTGTAAATGAAAGCATTGGTCCTACCATTTATCTAAGGTTGTGTTCATTTATGATAAAAAAAAAATATATCAACCAAAGGTAACTTTATTTTCTTTCCCCTCCTAATACACTCATTTTACAATCAGGCAAGCATAGTCGTGGAACATTTCTCGAGACCCCCTTATCTGCTGTTTATTTTGTTCTAGTGCAGAGAAACCCAATTAAGAATGTTCACTATTTGTATCTTGGCCGATATAAAAGAATGGTGTGGTGACAATCCCTTATTGTAGTCTCTAAACTGCATTTCATCTGGCCCTGGCATTATTAGATACACACAACCATACAATGCTTCGCCTACATAAAAAGAAGAAACATAAGTGCAAAAGAAAAATTCTTCAGAGTAGGAAAAAAGACAATTCTATTTTTTCTTAAAAGACTCTAAGTCCATATACAATGATAGGCTAAGAAAAAAAAGATGGAGTGCTTCACGCAATTTTTGCTGCTTCTTGCATTCTGGTAACGCCTATTTGGCCATCGAATGGCGGTAGTATGACACCCCTAGAGGAAAAACAGTCCATAGATGAGATTAATGGTAACCCTCACTGTGATGCGTAGCCCTCATCTAATGTAAAGAAATCATTATATATTATTTATTTAATTTGTGGTAAGTTTGATCGATGTTGGGTGAATGAGAAAGTGGGGCGTGTGGGTCTGCCTTCGGACATGGGAATTTGTATTTTTTCATTTACATGTACTCGTCATCATCACTTGCAGACTTGAAGCAAAGTTAATTAAAATAAATTCAGTTCATTGAAGTTCAGTTTGAGACTATCTATTCCGGTAACATCTTCAGACGTGTGCCTACTCTATGCAAGGATATTTAAATACAGTTATGAATATTAATGTTATTTGTAAAGTGGTTACGACAATATGGAAATAATGGTATTATTAGTATTATTATTCGGCAGAGTTCAACTTCATATAGACTCTAACAAACATTAAAGTAAATAAATTATGATATGCATTATCACAGTTGAAGCATTAACATTTGCACTGTAAAATGATATTAATATGGTCTTACTGAAATATTAATAAGAAGGCAATAAGATTAGATCCAATGTTGAGGAAACTAGCTGAGCGATGTCCAACAAGGACTGTCAGGCCCAATGAACAAATATCCACAAGTTGTCTCTGCACTCAAGGAGAAAGCGTCCAACAATCAAACTATTTATGATTATTGGATGGATTGTCTGACCCTGTTACAAAGTTAGCAATTTGACACATTTTATTTCTGATAATGTAATTACAGTGGTTGATAGGGGTATCTCCCGTACCAGTGAATAGTAGTGAGCAGAATATCTTCATATGTTAAGTATTTTCTTTTAACAAACTTTTATACAAGTCTTTTATTCATATAAATGTTGGGCTTGCATCTTATAATGACTGCATTCTAGGAGATCATATCTCTTGAAGGAAATTTATTAATTAGTTCACATACCATAAAATTATGGTTTAAGTGTAGAGACTAAATTTATTTAGATGACTTCTTTTTCCTAATTTTATTCTAGGGACATTTGTATTTGAATGCGAGCCCAGAAAACTATATATTAAAAGAAATAAAAATATTAGATCTACTTGATAAATTTATTTGGATTTACCTTGAGAAATCCATAGTCAACCATGTTTTAACTTACAGATTTAGTTCTTTAGAAATATATATAGTAATATTTAAGTACAGTTTCTGTGTTATGAATGTAGAAATGGCTGTGAGAGTGTAGCCACACAAAGATTAGACGAAGTTGGAATGGTGTGAAGGTTATTGCCTAAATATTGCTGTTTGGTTGGCCTTCGATGTCATCATAGGTCTTCTATACTAATTTTGG
>VDFB02000017.1:248914867-249232547 GCA_007258455.2 Sequoia sempervirens
ACTAAGTAATTGCAGAATATAAAAATGATTGAAATAGTACTACTATTAACAGCCTTACAATGCACAATCTGCAGATTACAAAGTGTTACAAACTGTTAAACCAAAGCAACAACTGATAGAATGCTGTTCCGACTTATTTGACTTCACAATATTGAGAAAATAACACATGAACCGAACTTCTGGAAGTCTGATATAAAATCAGCAAATCTGGAAACATCAACCAGCAACACAGTAACCCACTAAAAAGCTCATAACTCACTCAAAACCCAACCAAATCACTTGAAACTAGATGCAAACGAGAGCTAGAATGACAATGAAAAACTGACTGAGAAATGACTATCAAAATGCAGTATTATTTTTTGGCACACTTCCCAAGACAGCCCAGAATGGTACGGCCAAGGAGAAGGGCGATTTTGAGAAGATAAAATCATAGACTCAATAATAAATTCTGAAACTCACCAAAGAGGGGCGCCCTAGGATGAGAAAGCCAAATGTAAAGTACCCAGAACCAACAAAAATTCATGCAAAGACTTATGAGCAGATTTCTACTTCAGCCAAACCCTAACCAGCAAATGCAAAACTGACAAAATCTTTGAAATCTTCAACCTTGATGCTCTGTCTGCTTGTCTGGATGAGAAGCAGTCTCTAAAGCCTTAGCTAGGTGCTATCTTTCAAGCACGAAACCAAGAGAAATGGCTAGGAGGTATGCATCCCTCGAAGTAACTCTGAAAGTATTTCAGTAGCATAACAGTATGATAGAAAAATAAGATGGCAAATGAAGAATAGAAGCCTCCTTTTATAGACTTGAGAAGAATCTTCCAGAAGCATCTAGAAGGGCGCCCAAACCAAGGTCAAAGCATTTCAAATTTGAAGTTGACTCCTTATCCCTCCAAAGTGGCGTCCCTTTTTTAAGGCAAAATAAAACATTTAAATAAAATATTTCTCTCCTTAAGTTGGCGTCCAATTTCCTCAAGAGCAATTTGACTTTAGAGAAATAAAAATATTTCTTCATGAGAAAATACCCCTCAAGGTCCCCTTCTTTAAAACAACTTAAAGTCATATTACTAGGACAAGGGGTTATTTTATAAAATAAAACATTATTGTCTTTAAAATACTTATTTCTCCAAAATGAACCCCTTAAGCCAAAAATCAGAATTACCCAATGAATTGCCAGAAGAGGAAAGTTGACGGAGCTGGTGCTGACTGGACCACTACTAAAAATAGAATTTACTAAAAGCCAAATTCAAGGAAATTGCTGAAGTGCAATGCATGCACCATTTGCGAAGTTTTAAAGAAAACCAGAAAGAATCCATGATCAAAATCCCAAACTCAGGCAGGCAGATCTTCAAAGAACCATCAATGATCAGAGCCTAGTCTGCCATTGACTAGCCGACAGCACACTGGGAATAGGCTATCAATCACTGAAAAGTGAAGTGCTAAAAACGGGGACATTACAAGGATTAAGAAGCCTCGACAACTACTCATAACAAAGAAGAAATTACCATCAATGAAAAATTCTTTTATTATGAAAGCATTCACGACAACTTCTTACAAAGTATTCAAAGGGAAGACTTTCCTTCCTTTTCAATCTAAACTAAACTATCAAACTATTCTACTTTCTATTCTATCAATTTCTCTCTATTCCTTCTCTGCTATTCTAACTAGATACAAATGAGGGGGGATGCCCCTTTTATAGTTGGCCAAGTCCAGTGGACAACTTAGATTACAATCAGCTGGATGGCCTAGATCGAGCCACCTCATCCCTAAACAAGATTCACCCTAAAAACTGCCACAAAGAAGAGGGGTAATAAATGAGCAATTAATGGCCACCATCTTCTAGAAGATTCCTGTCTGGAAACGCGTTCACGCTATTCCTTTTTCCGACTGCAAACTGCCTGAGTTTGATCATCATGGCTTTAACTTCTCGAGAGGGTATGGCAGGCACGTTCTCGATCTGACTCCAAGGCGACAACTTCTTTTTCCTGCTTGACGATGATTTTCCTCCTAGATGTTGTTCTTCAACTTTGAAGTTCTTGAGGATCATTTCTAACCTTTGGGCCTTCATCTTTTCCTATCTTGGACTTGATTATTTCCTCCTCGCCACCCTCCTGACTGTGTTGGGTGCACATTGGGTCCTTGAGGAGAAACTCCAACACTTAGCCATTTCTTGCAACTTTTCTTCTTTCATGTTTTGGGTGCAACCGAGATCTCGTGGAAGAGCTCGAAACTCATAACTTTATCTCCCTTCGAAGGTTGTAATATCATCGTGCTTCACCACTTCAAGTCATCGTGCTCTGGCCTTGACGTTCACCCTGCAAAACAAATAAAAGAAGAGCATCAAAACACTTCATCATATAAATTCACCTTACTTACCTTATTTTCATACTTTAACTTCCAAGGGTTCATCGTTTTTCTCTAGCCAACTTTTGCCTTCTTCACGATTTTTCAACACCTGTAGTGTAATGTCCCCGTTTTTAGCACTTAACTTTTCAGTGATTGGTAGCCTATTCCCAGTGTGCTGTCAGCTGGTCAGTGGCAAAATTAGGGTTTATGGCTGTTTGATGGGTTCTCTTGAAGATTCAAGGTTTTGCTTGTTGGAGTTTGGTTGTTTGGATTCTGGATTCCTTCTGGGTTTTCAAAGAGCTTCGCAGAGGTATGACTTGCAACTGCGTCGGGCAACTTTTTTGGACTTACTATTTTTAGTAAGTTATGACGGCTACAGCTTGGAGTCGGGGATTTTGGATTGCGGATTCTTTCTGGGTTTTCAGAAAGCTTCGCAATGGTGTCGCATGCACTTTGATCCGAGCAACTTTCCGAATTTACTATTTTTAGTAAATTCTATTTTTAGCAGTGGTCAAATCAGCGTCAGCTCAGCAAGCTTTCCTTTTCTGGCAGTTCATTGGGTAATTCTGATTTTTGGCTTAAGGGGTTCATTTTGGAGAAATAAGTCATTTAAAGTTAATAATGTTTTATTTTATAAAATAACCCCTTGTCCTAGTAATATGACTTTAAGTTGTTTTAAAAAGGGGGACTTTGAGGGTGGTCATCTCATGGGGAATTATTTTGATATGTCTAAAGTCAAAAATACTTCTTGGAGAAAGGGACGCCATTTTATGAAGAGGGGATTTTTAATAAAGTCAAGATTGAACATTATGAAAGGGGGCGCCCAAACTGGAGGGAAAAGGAGTCAATTCAAATTTGAAATTAGGGTTTGTTTTCTAGAAGCTTCTGGAGGGCCTTCTCAAAGTTATAAAAGGGAGCCTTGGGACTTCATTTATCATCTAATATCTTGAGTATTGTTATGCTGCCGAAATGGTTGCTGGACTGCTTCGAGGAATGAATGCCTCCTAGACTTGGCTCGACTTCGTGCTTGAGAGATAGCACCTAGTGGAGAAGTTTGCTTATTGTTGAGAGGATTTTTGTAGTGAGGTTTGCTTGTAGCATTGTTTTGCATTGTAGTTTAGTTCTTTGCATATCTTATCAAAATCTGGAGTTGCTGATATCATGGCTGTTTGTAGTTTTCATTCATATATTTCAAAATAAAAATCATTTCATTTTGGGTATCGCATTTTCCTTTCTAACTACCTTGGGTGACCTCTTGAGCAAGTTTGCAGATTTTTTGATTGAGATTCTGATTTTTCCTTGGCAAGTCGCCCTTTCTTGAGGGCCGTACCAGCTGGGAGTGCTTGGAAATTCGTGCAAAAATATTACAGGGTCTTGGGGTTAGTTTTGGGTTTCATTCTTGTATTTGATCTCATGCATTTCGGGTGGGATTTGAGAGAGTATTGAGCATTTTTGTGAGTTCCTGAGTTGCTGATTTTACATTACAAACTGCAGGTCTGTCATAATCAAATTTCTAAGTGGATCCATGGAGTGAGGTTCCTGGTCTAAGCATCCATATCAAGCAAGGAGATTCTATATATTGTTGCATATTGATTTAACTCTTCATCTTATGTCATGGCAGGCACTTCCTATCTATTGTAAGTTGAACAGTAGTACTGTCAGCATTCTAACTTCTTCTCTTTCATTTACTGTATTTCCCACTGGATAAGTGGAACAGGCTGGCTTGCCGCCTATTTACTTTCAGTACTTGTTAGTTTTGTAATACCCACTGGATAAGTGGAAGAGGCTGGCTTGCCGCCTACTTTACATTCTGCAGTTGCTTTGTATTCCTGTATATCTTCGCCATATGGTCGCCTCATTTCCATTTTGGATTGGGTAGCACATACTTGGTGTTGAGTTACTTCCAGTTGCAATTCTGATTAATGTACTGACGATCCTCTTGCCATATGACAGCCTCTCTCTTGTTGAGATTGAGTGCGCATTCTTGGCAACGAGTTGTTTGTAATTGCTGGTTTGATTGAACTAACCCTAACAGGTGCTTCTGCATTGATGTGTACTTGGCAAAATTTGAAAAAAAATTGGTCCGATTCATTACAGTGGTATCAAAGCCAAGATCCTGCCATCCTATGAAAATATTCAATGATTTAGTTGTCAGATGAGTGACAGAGATACCAGACACTACGTACAAAGAAAGATGACTACAGAGAAGTCTTTACTTGAGTTAATGCAGGAACTGACTACACTAATGAAGGATCCTGACATAAGATGGGGAATCAGAAAGATTTTTGCTAAGTCTGAAAGTCGGGATAGAAAGGTCCACATGTCACATCAGAATGATCGTGAGCTTGATGAAGATACCTTAACAAATGAGGAGTTAAGGGTAGAGCCCCATAATACTTCCCTAGACTTGCATGTAAGAGGAGGTGATGAAAATCAGCTCGGTGAAAAGAACATAACCACAGTCTTGAGTTCTATTAAGGATTCAACCTATGAAGGTCTTGAAGATACGGGCTTCACAAAAGATTTCAGTAGTACTGTTGTATGGGATGAGTTTGCTGAAGAAGAGCAAGTAGATGGAAATACTGTCGGTGCCTTAGAATCAGCCCATGACCATTGCCAAAGTGATAATGTTGGTAATGATTCCAACAGGATTGTACCACCTCGTGTTGAAGATTGGGTGATGGATAGTTTTCCTCTTGTTGCTTTCCAAACTCCTCAAGAGCTTTCACAAGAAGAAATTATGACAAGTGATCAAGGAGACCTCTTTGGTATGCATATGATTGCTAAAGATGAGATCAGAAATATACCTATAGATGGTGGTTACATTGAAGGAAAAGGGGATGAAGTTTTCAAAACAGCTAACATTGAAGATTCTTTGTTTCACTATGACATTGGTGACTTGCGTGAACGTGGGTTTGATCATCAAACTGAGCCCTTGGAGAGAAGGACTTATGAAGAAATCAGTTCAAGTGAGTTACATGGTGACCTATTCAAAGACTCAACACTCCAAGAGAAGCATGAAGAGTACTTTTCTTTTGATCAAAGCAATCAGCCTTTTTCCATTTGGGATCCCGGTTGGTTAACACCAAGGTATGATAAAGAACCTTTGTGGGATGAATTTCCCTTTGATCCGGACGAAGATCGAAAATCAGATTTCATCGCAAACTATGAGGTGGCCATTGAAGAGAAAGTTGTCCTTGAAGAAGAGGAGTGTTCAACGAAGCTCCATAATGATCTCTTTGAAGTGGTTGCAGCCACTAAAGAAGAGTATGTCTCTACAGAAACTTTCCGAACAGCGGACGATTGTGATCCATTGAGCAAGTTGGATGCTGCTATAATGTTTGATTAAGGAGATGATAAGGTGGATGAAGAGCTAGAAGACTTTAGGGCTCTTGAAGAAGAAAAAGAAGAGTATGTCTCTACAGAAACTTTCCGAACAGCGGACGATTGTGATCCATTGAGCAAGTTGGATGCTGCTATAATGTTTGATCAAGAAGATGATAAGGTGGATGAAGAGCTAGAAGACTTTAGGGCTCTTGAAGAAGAAAGGTTTAAAGTGGTTTTAGAATACAAGGTTGATTTACCAATTCAAGAAGCTGATTGCAAACTTGGGGTCAAAGAATCTGCAAAGTATGATGCCTTTTATGATAATGAGCATTCTCCTCTAGTCAATGGTGAAGTTCATGAATGTTGGTGTAGCAATGAGGGCAGCAAAGACAAGGGACAAGGTTCTGATTTTCAGTTGCAGCCTATCAGTAGTTCATCATTTTTGAATTCTCATGATTGGGACAGACAATTCAAGGTGTCCGTTGACAAGGAAGTGCAAGCTCTATCCCTGTTTGATCACACACTTAGCTTGGTTGAAGAGTTGTACTGGAAGGCTCAGCTTGAAGAGAGACAAAGAGGAGTGAACGATGAAGTTGCTCTTCCCAATCTGCAACTTATCAGAAACTCTTTGGTAACCTTGAAGTCCGAGTACTTGCACTTGGTTGTGTTGACGTGGTTTTTGCGACTACACCAACACAGAATAAAGTTGCCAACGGCTACTCTATCCTCTCTTGAACAAAGTTTCCTGCATGCTAAGATTGTGAGATAGATCATACATTTAACTCCAAGGTTCCTTCATGCAATAGAATACCCTCAGTTGGCTTGATGTGTTTTGCTGGTATTTCAAGGGGACTTACACAATTGTTTGACAGCTGACAACAGACAGTAGATTAAGGGCTTTCGCGTGGTTCGAATGATTTGGCAAGTGAGCACAAGTTTTCTAATTCTAGCCAGGAATGAACTGAATTTAAAAGAGTGTAGGGCCTAAGAAGTTTACGTTCTATCTAAGGACGGGACGTGGGATCAATCTTGACAGACTTCGACCAGACTCTGCTTCGCCTCACGTTGGACAACTTACACAAAGTCGGTGCAATCTTCAAAGGAGTGACAAGAGGTTTTCAAATTATAACTCAACATATAAGTACCATCAGAACGACGCATACACATACATGAATCACAATCGAAGTTAAGTTTATAAAGTTTTCCAGTCGACCACACAAGGCAAACTTGCCATCAACAAGCTGCTAGTGGTATGGATAAAAATGAAGTTGCCTCGATTAACTCCACAAGTCCACAACTAACATCTACTTGCATGAAAATGAAAACTACTCTACTTTACGCTACTTAAAGTCGAAGGGATGAAGAAACCTCGCTAGCTACTTATAACAAAGATGAATTCACCATTCAATGAAAGATCTTTTATTACAATAGTTTTTCGCAACAATCTCTTACAAAGTTTTCAAAGGAAAACTTTCCTTCTCCTTCAAACTACGCTATGCTAAGATATTACAACTAAAGTGTCTCTGTTCTATTCTCTACTCTGATCTCTAAGCTCTGCTTCTACTAAAGTACAAATGAGGGGGACTCCCCCTTTTATAGCTGGCCAAGTCCAATGGACGGCTCAGATTACAATCGGCTGGATGGCCCAGATTGTGCCACCTCAGCCCTAAACAAGATTCGCCCTAAAAACCGCCGTAATGGAGAGTGTGGCAATAAATGAGCAATTAATGGCCACCATATTCTAGAAGATTCCCGTTTGTAGACGCGTTCACACTATTCTCGATCTTCTATTCTTTTCTCCATCTTGAGTTTTGAAAACATTTCTTCCCAACACTTAGCCATTTTTCGCAACTTTTCTTCCTTCAAGGTTGAAATGTCATCTTGGATTATCTTCTTCATCACTCAAGTCATCACCGCCTGGTCTCGGCGTTCCTCCTGCAAAACAAGCAAGGAGAAGGGTATTAGAACACTTCATAATATAAATTCACTTTACCTACCAGGATTTTCATGTTTTAACTTTCAAGGGTCCATCGTTTTCCTCCAGCACAACTTCATCCTCAAATTCTTCATGCCTTAGCCAAATTTCAACTTATCTTGTATTCTGCCTGGGTATACTTCACTCTGACATTTCATCTAACTCAGGCTCGAGAAAAATCCTTTCATCAGGAATTTGATCAAAAATCATCTAGGCGATCACCTTCAGATTCATCAACCACAACACTTTATCTCAACAACACACTTATTCTTTGCCTTAGAAAATTTTCAAATTTCCCTTAGGAAGTTCATCAACCTGGTGCCCATTTAAAATCTTTACCTCAAAATCCTTGGCAAGCTGCGGAAGACCTAGAAAACCATTTCTCATCGATAATCTTCAATACCCAGAAGAAAATCTCTTTCAAAACTTGTCGAATTCATGGGTATACAACGAACGGGTTCATTTAATTTTTTGAATTTTGAACCTTAGAAAAATATTTTTTTAGCAAATTTAATCCATTTCTTCACCTCCAGGCGCATTTCCTTGCTCTGACTTGAAAATTTTCTTCCATCTCATGAAGCCGGTACATTTTGTCATATCCACAGCCAATTTTATTCATTCTTGAGAGAATTTCATCACTCAAGCCTAGGCGCATTTGATAGGAGGTATTTTAAATTTCAAAAATTTCCAACGCCTTGAAATATTCCCCACAACTTCTAGGCACCCATAGAGGAGTCCACTTTAAATTTCCCACAATTAGAAATATTTCCAAGGTCAAAATGTTCAAGGCATTTAACTTCAAACTCCTACGCCTAGATTCCCTACTCACCTTGGGCGCCAACAAGGGGTCAAGCTTCAAGTGCTAACACTTAAAATATTCTCAAAGGGACCCACTTCATACAATAGACGCCTTGTATTTTGTCTTCTTGCATGCATGTGTTCAACGCCTTGATGCCTAGTTTTCACATGCTTTTAATGCCTTTGAATATTTTTCAAGTCCTCTCTCTCTTCTAGGCGCATTTGGAGGGGCTTACTTTCAATTTGAAAACTTAGAATTTTTTTGATATTTCAAAGAGGGGCGCATTTAGGGGGTGGGGACTTAAAACTTGGAATTTTAGAAACTCCTTCAACTCAAAGGCACATTTCACCCTATCTGCTTTCACTTTCAAGCACTTAGAAAATTTTAAACTAATCCTCTCCTCCAAGGGCACAAATGAGGTCTTCTACATCAAGTGTTGGAACTTGGTATTTTTCAAGGCCCCACAGGCAAGTCCAGGCGCATATAGGAGGTTGACTTTCAAATTTGAAATTTTAGAATATATTTTCAACCTCTTCCTAGCCAGGCGCAAATCACAGGGGAAGCTTTCACTTAGTGCACTTAATGAATCCAGGCGCAAATATGACCTCCAACTTTCAAGGTGCATATCACAGGGTGAGCTTTGAGTTTCAATGAGTTAGAAAAATTTTAAGTTCACTCTCCAAAGAGGGGCGCATTTGACCCATGAAGCTTTCACTTTCCACACCTTAGGCAAATTTTGAGTCTCTTCAAGCTCAGGCGCATTTCTCATGTCCAGCTTTCAATTTATAACACTTAGAGAATTTTCTCATCCAACATCAAGGGCGCATTTGGCAGGTGGTGCTTCAAATTACGAGTGCCTTAGAAACTTTTTCTTCATCTTCTTCAAGTCAGGCGCATATGACAGGTGGTGCTTCAAATTCCATGACTTAGAATTTTTCAAAGTCCACTCTCCTCTTCATTTAAAGCTCTTTCAAACTCTTGGGCGCAAATCCATGGTCCAGCTTTCAATTTTGTCAACTCTAAGCTCAGGGGCGCAAATAGCATGGGGAGCATTAAGTTTCGACACTTAGCAAAATTTCCAAGCTCCTCTTTGAGGCTGGGCGCATATGAGCTGTGGAGGTTTTAATTTTGACACTTAGGCAAAGTTTGAAGTTCTTCAAAGTGGGGCGCATTTTGCTAGTGGAGCTTCCATTTTTATTGCCTTAGAATATTTTCCCTCATGCTTCTAACTTAGGCGCATTTACTAGGGTCAGCTTTCAGTTTATAACACTTAGATTATTTTTCCCTCTTCAAGCTTGCAAGGGCGCCTATGTGATAGGGAGCTTCAAATTTGCAACACTTAGAATTTTTTTTGGAGTCTTCTTCAAAGTTAGGCGCATATCATACCCTGAACATCAAATTCCCACTCTTATTCTTTATAGGCGCATACAAGAGGGTGGTCTTTCACTTAGGGGCGCAAATAGCATGTTGAGCTTTTAATTTTATCAACTCTAAGCTCAAGGGCGCATTTTGATGGGTAAGGATCCAATTTTCCATACTTAGAGTTTTTCAACCCCTCCACTAGCCAGGGCGCAAATCAATGGTCATGCTTTCACTTTTATCAATTCCAAGTTCAAGGGCGCATTTTGACCCATGGGCTCTCATTTTTCTTACTTAGGCAATTTTCAAACTTCCTTACTCCACCTTGGGCGCATTTTGAGTAGGCAACTTCAAGTTTCTAACACTTAGAAGATTTTCACCCTCATTCTCTCCTCAAGGGCGCATTTGACCCCTTGTACTTTCAATTTAGCAATCTTAAACAAATTCAAGGCCACCTCTTTGTCTTCTCAAGCTTGGGCGCATATGGAGTCCTGAGCTTCAAATTTCTAGTGCTTAGAGAATTTCCACTAACCTTCAACTTTTAAAGGCGTTCTTTACTGGCTAGACTTGAAAATTTATCAATTTCAGTGAATCTTATGTTCTTTGCCTGATTTAGGATGACTCGATCATGCTAACCCTAATTTGCTATTTTTAGAAAGTTTGTCAATTTTGCACTTCAAGCTAATTCCAGGCTCCAAAAAGGCTGGATTTTGCTTTGTTCTGAGCCTCGGGATGTGTTTGTGCTACTGATGCCTGATATTTGTCTGTACCTGCTATTTTTAGCAACTTACTAAAAATAGCAATTGCTCGGAATGCCTTCAAATTTTGCGTGTTGATTGCTTGAAGGGTGTTGATTGTGACTGAATGCTGCTTCTGCCTGGCTGTCGTGTTTCGCCCTTGATTTTAGGAAACCCTAATTTTTCTACGCAGGCCTGCTAAAAATAGTAAGTGTCTGATTTTCCATCCTCTGCAACTCTGTTTGATCTGAAATTCGCGCCATAGGGTCTTCATCACTTGCTTGACCTGTACCTGCTGATGCCTTGCGCTGACCTGCTATTTATAGCATGTTTCTGGAGGTGGCTTACTATTTATAGCAGCTGCTTGATTTTGAGACTTCCACAACTCCGTTTGACTTGAAATTCGAATGACACGCTCCTCACCACGTGACCTACCCGCTAACATCGTCGCCTGATGCTGACTTTCTATTTTTAGCCTATTTCCAAAATGACTTACTATAAATAGTAAGTGCTCCGTTTGCCTTCAAATTTTACCAGCAGACTCCTTGAGAGATGCTGATCGCGGTGGTTTACACCGGTTTTCGAAAATTCTGACATTTTACCTCTCTTTTTAGGTCCCGAAGTTGGAAACCCTAATTGATCTTGCATGCATATCAAATGACCTCCGTTTGTCTTCGTTTCTGTTGCATTGCGATCAGTTTGTGATTCTGAAGTGTTGGGATGCGGCTACCGGAATGTATCTGCTAAAAATAGCAAGTTGCTGAAGGAGTGATTATCTCTATTTGCATGTCATATCATCGCGAAGCTCTCGAAAAACCCACAAGGAATATGCAGACATGCAAAGAAAACGCTGACATGCAAACCCCAAAAATAGCCCCGGAAGACTGAATTCTGAAAATCGTTATCTCGCTTTGTATGTCACACCATCGCGAAGGTCTCAGAAAACCCAGAAGGAATCTCCAAACATGCGCCGAAAAACTCTGCATCTAAGCCCTGAAATTGGCTCCGGAAGCTAAACTGCTAAAAATAGTAAGTTGTATGTTTTAGCTCAAATTTTACCAGTGAGTTGCCTGATATATTCTGAATGCAATGTGACTGTCGGAATTTCAGAAATGCCGATGGAACGCCATGAATTGTACACTTACTAAAAATAGTAAGTTGCCAGAATTTGACGAAACTTCAGTGGAAACCTGTTGGAAGCATACTGACAACAATGTTAATCTCAAATCTCAATTTATTCACCTTGTCTAACCACAAATTGGTTGGAAAGTTCAAAACCCTAATTTTCAGACTCGGCCAAATTTCACGCTTAGGCTCACAGACGGGAACGTCCCCAGAAGGCAGACATCAGAAAAGAGACAGACAAAGAGAGGGAGAGACAAAAACCAAAGCCAAAAGACCAGAATGGAGCAAAAATTAGGGGTCCCCATCTAGAATGGGGCGATGTGTGAAAAGGTCACAACAGGTTGAAGATCGTGATCACACCTTTGAAGTTGCAAAAAGGACCATTTGTGCTTCTCAAGATAGAGAGAGGGAGTTTGATGAACTTTCTCTGGAACTTGAATCAACAAGAGTTACGCTAGAAGAAACTCAAATGGCATTTACAGAGGTAGAAAATCAGTTTGCTGATTTCAAATTTTTCACAAAGCAAGAGAGTGTAAAAAGAGCTGAAGAAATCCAGCAAGTGATTGGAGAACTTGATTGTCTTCAAGAGGAGTTCGATCTTGTAAGCGTCACAAGGAAATCAGAAGTTGTATGTGCAGATTTGGGGCAGCGAGACGAAAGGAATGGCTTCCAAGTCTTTGACAATCCCTTCTTTGAAGTGGGTGCTGAAGCAACTTATGACAATCCTCTCTTTGTTTTGAAACATGAGTCAAGTAGTGAAGTGACCAAGCATGAGGTCAAGCATGAACTCCAATCTAAGGATGCTTTGATTTCACTCTATGAAGATGTGACACAAATTGTGATTAATAATCTTCCGAGGTTGCTTGTTAGCGAATGCATAAGAGGGTTCGAGGATGAAGTCTCTACATGGGAATTGTTGATTCGAGGAGATTTCCACATTTTCGGCATCAAGATGTTGATGCGACAAGTCTTGGTAGCTGTTGGTAACTTTAATACAGCAGCTAGGAGTGAAGATTTCAGACCTACTATCCAGAAGGCATGGAAGGAAAGTGGACCAGAACTTGGTGGTTGCATACTTGATAATCCCTCCCTTGGGTGGAGTGATGTTTTGGTTCATACTAGAAGGTTTTGGGAGTTGAATTTGAAGCCACTCTATGTTTCATACTTCAATGTTGCTGAAGCTTTCATGGTTAAGCTTCAAGGATCCACTGGATGGTACATCAGTTTTAAGATAATGCACATGATTCTCACTAGCACTTGGGAGTGCGTTGAGATTCCTTTTCAAAATGTAGAAAATCACTTTCAGTTGGGTATCCATGCTTGGGATTCTCAACATAGGTTGATGGAGCTTATTACATATGGAAAGGACTTTTGGAGGGATAAGGACCAAATTTTCATTTTGGTTGGTATTGTTCCCTTTTTTTCCAGCCACTTGATGGTTCCGTTTGTTCATCAACAAATGGATTGGAGAGAAATTTTGAGTATGGGTTGGAAAGATGAACAGTTGGTTGCTCTTGGCATTGATCCTTGGCCAAGACAAGGGCAGATTTTGGGACATGAGTTTGCTGGTTGGAGGCAGACCAGCCATCTTACATGTGGAGTTACTTTCATTCAGGAGAGTGGATTCTTCACTTTCGGTCTAAGAGCTGGTAGTTTTCAGTTGGAGGTTGCTCTAGTGTATTTTCCGGCCACTTTGGAGGTGCTACCTTGCAACTCAATGCTCATTTTATATACTCACGCTAGGCAATTCCATTGGTGCTGCTGTTTTTCCTTTTGTGAAGTACTAAAATCAGATTGCACTTCGCTGACTTCAGCCTTGAATAGCAGATATTATTTGTTCCTTCACACCTATCCTATTCTCGAAGTTCATCTTATGGAGGTTTGTGATGTTAACTTTGACAGTTTTATCTCATTGTTGGTTCGGGACAGCGAACTACCTCTTGTTTTGATTCATCATTCTGAGACTCATGAGGTTGGAACTATGAGAGTTTTCTGTAGTCTTCAGGGGGGTATCAGCATAATTCAGTTGGTGCATAGTAGCTCCATGAGAAGACATGAGTATGAGTTTGTTGAGCTCTTGCAAAGGATTGTTTTCCTCTTTGCAAGAAGATTTGAAGATGACACTTTTGCCATCAGGGCTTCGTTTGTTATCATGTGGAGGTATGCTGAGGAGATTGATTTTGAGTTGAGTAGCCTATCTTTCTTCTTGCTTAGAATTGTGGTTGACAGTGGTATGGTTGATACTGTTGGCTTTGGGCATCTTGGACTTGAGGCGTTGCATGATATTGATCTCAGTCCTTTAAGATCTTTCAGTTTGAGTATCGTGGATGGTAACACCTTAGAGTTACAAGGAAGGTTAGTGCAGCATTGGCATGATGTTTTCACAGATATGATCAGAGTGGTGCAAGCGTCGGCATGGTGGGTCCTTCCTGAGACGGACTTGGGAACCTGGGATCATACTTGTTTGGGTATTGATCAGTTTTATATACTCTGGAGTTGTGGTGGAATTGCTTGAGGACAAGCAATTTTCGGAAGGGCGGACTATAATATCCCCGTTTTTAGCACTTAACTTTTCAGTGATTGGTAGCCTATTCCCAGTGTGATGTCGGCTGGTCAGTGGCAGAATTAGGGTTTCCGGCTGTTTGATGGGTTCTCTTGAAGATTCAGGGTTTTGCTTGTTGGAGTTTGGTTGTTTGGATTCTGGATTCCTTCTGGGTTTTCAGAGAGCTTCGCAGAGGTATGACTTGCAACTGCATCGGGCAACTTTTTCGGACTTACTATTTTTTGTAAGTTATGACGGCTACAACTTGGAGTCGGGGATTTTGGATTGCGGATTCTTTCTGGGTTTTCAGAAAGCTTCGCAATGGTGTCGCATGCACTTTGATCCGAGCAACTTTCCAAATTTACTATTTTTAGTAAATTCTATTTTTAGCAGTGGTCAAGTCAGCATCAACTCAGCAAGCTTTCCTTTTCTGGCAGTTCATTGGGTAATTCTGATTTTTGGCTTAAGGGGTTCATTTTGGAGAAATAAGTCATTTAAAGTTAATAATGTTTTATTTTATAAAATAACCCCTTGTCCTAGTAATATGACTTTAAGTTGTTTTAAAAAGGGGGACTTTGAGGGTGGTCATCTCATGGGGAATTATTTTGATATGTCTAAAGTCAAAAATACTTCTTGGAGAAAGGGACGCCATTTTATGAAGAGGGGATTTTTAATAAAGTCAAGATTGAACATTATGAAAGGGGGCGCCCAAACTGGAGGGAAAAGGAGTCAATTCAAATTTGAAATTAGGGTTTGTTTTCTAGAAGCTTCTGGAGGGCCTTCTCAAAGTTATAAAAGGGAGCCTTGGGACTTCATTTATCATCTAATATCTTGAGTATTGTTATGCTGCCGAAATGGTTGCTGGACTGCTTCGAGGAATGAATGCCTCCTAGACTTGGCTCGACTTCGTGATTGAGAGATAGCACCTAGTGGAGTTGTTTGTAATTGCTGGTTTGATTGAACTAACCCTAACAGGTGCTTCTGCATTGATGTGTACTTGGAAAAATTTGAAAAAAAATTAGTCCGGTTCATTACATGTAGGCTGGGGAATACAACACCTGTGCATCATATTTCAATGCCTTAGACAAATTTCATCATCCTCAAGGGCGTACTTAGGAGATGCACTTTTAGAATCATCTTTTGAGAGTGTTAGCTTCAACTGCATCATCTTCAAGGAATTCACTTCACCAGCCGAAGCTCTGATACTCAATTTTATTCATCGCCGACTCTGGAAGATTAGCCTCACGAAGAATTTAATCAAATTCATCTAGGCAATCCATTTCAAATTCATCATCTGAAGCATTTTACCTTCGAAAACACATTTTATTCATTTTGCCTTGGAAAAGTTTAAATTTTCCTTAGGAAAATTCATTATTTCAAGTGCCAATCAAATTCTTCATCTTAAAAGCCCTGGCGAAGTACAGAAGACTCTAAAATCCATTCCTTGTTGAAGATCTTCAATACCCAAAAGAGAATTTCCTTCAGAACGTGTCGAACTCGTGGGTCTACAACGAAGGGGTTCATTTAATTTTTAAATTTTGAACCTTAGAAAATCATTTTTAACAAATTTAATCCAGTTCTTCATCCCTATGAGTATTTTCTTGCTCTGGCTTGAAATTATTTATCAACCTCGCGGCGCTGGCATCCTCTAACTTCTTCTCTAGCAATTTTACTCATGTCTCTGAAAAATTTCACACCTCCACCAGACTTAGGCGTATTTCCCCTAGAGATGAAATTTTGTGCCTTAGAAAATTTTAAAATCACTAGCATAGGCACATTTTGAATTTTTCCGTAGAAAATTTTCATTCAACTTCAATCATTTTGCCTGTGGTCAAGAAATATTTTTCTCAACTCACTTATACAATTTTCTCTTAGATGCCTGTTTTTAATTTCAATGCCTAGCATATTTATCTCCCCTTATCTTCATCTTGCATGGCGCACTTCACACTTAGAAGAGAATATTAGCAACGCCTTAGCCAATTTCACCTTTCATTCACCTAACCTTGAGCGCATTTTATATGTTGAGGTGGACAAACACCAACGCCTTGATAATATTCACCATTTCATCTCTAACATGGGTGCATTCAAGGTAGGGATAAGAAAGTCAACACTAAAATATTCCCATTCTGCATAACACCTTAGCAACTTTTATTTGTCTTCATCCTTACTTCACCCTGCATGGCGCATTTAACATGAGGTGAAGGATTTGACCTTCCAACGCCCAGCAACTTTGACTTCCATTTCTTGTTTTGTCTTTACATGCCTTCATTTGGGCGCATTTGAGGGGGTGTGAGGGATGAACATTTCAAAACGCCTTTGACTCTTTGACCTTGCTTCTTAGCTATGGGCACATTTTGAAGGTGGTGAAGAATTTAACACTTGGAATCTTTCTCTTACATGCACAACGCCTTAGATTCCTTTTTATCTTGCATGGGTGCATTCAAAGGGGTAAGGTGGAAGTCAACTGTTTGTCTTGACCCCACTTGACTTGGGCGCATTTAGCTTGTTGAGGAGGGTTTAAGTTTGCCTTAGAAATTTTTATCAACCTCTTCTTAGCATGAGGGCGCATTTAGGGGTGAGAGAAGGATAACTTCATGCCTTAGATTCTTTTTTTTGTCTTTTTGACCTTGCTTGCACATGGGCGCATTTAGCCTAAGAAGTAGGATGAAACTCATGTCTTAGCAACTTTTGCATGCTATTACCTTGAGGGCGCATATGAGGGGTGTTAAGGGATATTTGTCCAGACTTAGAAAAAATTTCATCCCATGTCTGTGAAGAGGGCGCATTTGATATGTGGAGTAGGATGAAACTTTTACTTAGAATATTTTTCAATCATCTTGCTTGTGAGGAGGGCGCATTTGGAGGTAGCTGCAGGATATTTTAAACACTTAGAAACTCTTCAATCATCTTGAAGGCAAGTTGGGCGCATTTAGCATGTCCAGCAGGATATTTTCATGCCTTAGAAAATTTTCTTGCTTTCCAGTTGAGGTGGGCGCATTTGAGGGTAGGAGGTGGATTTATCTTCAGACTTAGAATTTTCTCCACACCTGCTTCTGCCTACTTATCCATGCCCTACTATATATAGTAAGTCTTCTAATTTTCACATCTCTGAAGCTCAGATTGATTTGAAATTTTAACCATGTGATCCTCATGACCTACTTAGCCCGTTCATACTGCCATCCTGAGCTGACCTGCTAAAAAAAGCACATTTCTGAAGGTGGTTTACTATTTATAGTAACTGCTCGTTTCGAAGACCTCCACAACTCCGTTTGACTTGAAATTCGAATGACATGCTCCTCATCGGGTGACCTGCCCGTTGGCACTGGCGCTTGCTGCTGATTTACTATTTTTAGCCAGTTTCTGGAACGCCTTACTATAAATAGTAAGTGCTCCAATTGCCTTCAAATTCTACCGGTGGATAGCTTGAAAGATGCTGATTGCAGTGGGATACACCGATTTTCGAAAATTCTGACTTTTTACCCTTCTTTTTGGGTCCCGAAGCTGGAAACCCTAATTTGACTTGCATGTATATCAAACGACCTCCGTTTGACCTCATTTTTGTTGCACTTCACCCTGTTTGTAATTATGATGCGTTGGGCAACTGCCGGAATGGAACTGCTAAAACTAGTAAGTCACTAAAAACCAATCATCTTGCTTTGCATGTCACATCATTGCAAAGCTCTCGAAAAACCCACAAAGAATCATCAGACATGCAAAGAAAACCCTGACATGCAAACCCTAAAAATAGCCTCTAAAGGCTGAACTTTGAAAGTCATTATCTCATTTTGCATGTTATACCATCGTGAAGGTCTCAGAAAACCCAGAAGGAATCCCCAGACATGCATTGAAGAACTCTGCATATAAACCCCAAAATTTGTTCCGGAAGCCAAACTGCCAAAAATAGTAAGCTATCCGTTTCAGCTCAAAATTTGTAGACGAACAGTATGACATGTTCTGAATGCAGTGTGACTGTTGAAATTTCAAAAATGCTGAGAAAAATACCCCGAATTGCACACTTACTAAAAATAGTAAGTTGTCAGAATTTGATGAAACTTCCGTGGAAACTTGCTGAAAGCACACTGACATCAATGTTAGCCTCAAATTTCAATTTATTCACTTCATTTGACCTCAGATTGGCTGGAAGGTACAAACCCCAATTTTCAGACTTGGCCAAAATTTCACGTTTAAGCTTGATGACGGACACATCCCCGGAAAGGCAGACAGCAGAAAGAGACCGAAAGAGAGAGAGAGAGAGACAAAACCAAAGCCCAAAAGACGAGGAACGGAGCAAAAATTAGGGTGATGTGTGAAAAGGTCACAACATCTGGTATCCCCACGGGAAAGTGTTGAAAAACACTTTAAGAATTGAACCTTAGCTAGTCTTTCTCGAACCATCACACAGATAGGATACTTACTCAAAAGGGGAGAAGAATCCGATATTGGATCAAAACACCTTCATCTAAGACCTTGTGAGTGTGTGCATATTCATTCCATCTCTAAATCATCTTGACTTCCGGAATCGGCCGCAACAAGTTATATAAATATCTTAACTTCAAAAGCATCCTAGACATTGCCTCGCTGCCGGTCAGGCATCCATAGCCCCGACGAGGTTGTCGCTACAATTCTCACGAATATTGCTCCACTGCCGGCCGGGCGTCCATAGCCCCGGTGGAGTTACTCGCGTGTTCCCAAAACCAATATTTCATAATATTTCTTTCATTTTTCATTTTCTTTCTTTCTTGTTTTTCAAATATTTCTTTTGAGCACATTTTCTTTTCCTTTTGATTCTCCGTCAATTCCATAATTGGTTGGCAAGCAATGAAGCCTCCAATGGGTTTGAGAATTGTAGTGGCGCTGAAGCAAGACGTAAGATTTTCACTTGCCAAAACCTTTCGCAAGAAACCAAAATGACTCAAAATGGAGATAGGTAAGGTACTTAAGGTCTTTAGACTCATTTGTTAAGACACAATAACGGGTTAACCTCCTAAGACGAGTTTGATCGAAACTGGATGATGACAAGAGGAAAACAACCTTGGCTCTTTTCAAAATTTGCACAGGTTCCAGTGGAAAGAAACCACGTTATGAAAATAAAACCATCATCACCCCCTTCGCCATAGGTAACCCTAAAATCTTTGCCCATTCCAAACCAGAACCACTCGAGTGGACAACTCAAGGGAAGAATGCCAAACCAAAAACCCAGAGGGCAACAAACCAAAAACCAAAACGGAACAAACCGAAAAGCAAACAAAAAAGCGAACAGGAAAGAAAACCTAATCTAATTATGTTAAAAAGTAAGTTCCAGGAGGGAACCTAAGCTTGGAAATAATGCCTGAGGAATTTCCCATCGACTAGCAATGGGATATCCCCTCCTGTTCGTGTCCGTAATTTAAATGCATTATCTCCCAGGATCTCAGAAGCCTGACCAGGGTCCAACCACGATTTGTCGATCCGTCTGTTCATAACCCTTTGATGCTTAGCCAAACTTTCCAAAGCTTCATCTCTTTTCTCCTCCAAGTGCATCAACTGAGACAGCCTTGTTTGAATCTGGTCCTCTCCCTCATTGATTTCTTCACATTCTTCCTCTAAAGTGACTTGTTGAATCATCTTTGGGACTTGCTCCAAGGAGATCTTACTCATGGCACCTGTGTTTTCTGAATGGAAAGCATCGTGAATTCTACATGAATGGGGTAACGACAAGTCTTCGATGGAGGCATTTTTTGCCCCTTGCTTTACACCTTTTAACACAGAATCTCTGAACATCCTTTCATTCTCACCCCCACTTGAATCGTTTTCAGTTAATACTTCGGTGGAGGCAGGCATATCTCCTAAAATAATTTCTCCTTCGAGCTCTGCAACATGACAACTTTCTTAACGGGCTTATATGAACCCAAATCAGTTTCTACGAACAAAACATCACTATTTTCACCACATTTTGTGATCATTAATCTGAGCCGTGGTGTACTTTCAATTTTTATTTGATTTGGAACTCCTCTCCAAGGCAACCACATGTGGGAGAAGTCAGTCGCAATGTATCCATTCAATTTCCTTGACCAGTCCCTACTCAATAGCATGCCATAACCATCTGGTATATCCACAACTGATATGTCAATGCGACTCTGAATTCTAGGATCCGCCGCTAACTGCATATGGATATTACTCAATTCTCCGACAACTGGAACTTCAGTCTTATCCAGCTGAGTCACCTTCTTGTTGGTCTAGAGCGGAATTATACCTAACACCTCACATACCTTCAAAGGCATAACATTACTTGATGCACTGGAATCAATCAAACAGTTATGCAATAACTTCCCAAAAATTCTAATTGAAACCAGAAAGGGGGCTGGCTCATCCTTTCCCTGATAAAATACTACTAGCTTTTTCCTTTCATTTGTTGAGGCATTCTTACTTTCATCTTTTCTATTCGATTGAAATTGATTGTGTCGGACAACCTCTTTTGGATTCTTCTTCTGCTCTATGAGAACATCAAGTTGAGCTTTCTCCTTAATCTCTACCTCTGGCTTCTTAGAAGTGTTTGAAGAACCTTATACCATACCTATGAAGTTTTGAGGTTGTTGCGGAGCCTCCCAAGCGTCGAATGTTGCATGAGGCACCTCTTCTACCACATTCGTGTTCTGTGCGGGACGAGACTGTGTGACAACAGGAGGATTTCTTGGTGCACTGGTTGCTTCTTGGGACGTACTTCTCACAACAGGCATTTCATTGAAACTTCCTAGAATTGTCTCCGTTACTTCTTAAATCTTCATTAGCTCATGTAGGGGGAGAATAACTTTTATCCTTTTGAATTCTTCTAGTACATAAGAGCCAAGTCTTTTCACGTCCTCTCTAGGAAGACTCTCCTTTTGTCTTTGCCCAACTTGATGAACTGGCTGTTGAATAGCTTGTTGTCCTCCTCCGCCTTGCGTTGCATCTTGCCGCCTGTACTCTAGAGAATCTCTCAGTAAACTTGGGTTATTGCTTGCGTTGGGATGCGGTGGAGTTGTAAAATTATTTGGAGGTACCGATGATGTTAGAGGTTCACGTTGTTGGTGGTAATTCCTCTGATATACTTTAGGAGCTTCACCTCTGGTAGTCTGAAAATCTTGTACCTCCCTTCTTCCTTCTACCAAGACGCTGTTGGGAGGCAGAAAAACATAACCATCTCTATGAAGAGGCTCTTCTGGTGATGCATACGTGGCGTGAACTTCTGATGGTATTTGAAACTCTGGCATCCCCACGGGACCGTTTGCTGAAGCTGATGGAAATTGGTGATTAACTGGTGGGGGCATGTAACTCTGAAACTCAGGCGGGCAATTGCAATCTTCTATTAACAATGCCTAATCATATCTGGGCGCTGGGACTAATTCATATCCTATAATTGGAGGGTTTTCTGCGGCCTCCGTATTCTTTGCTTCACTTTTGAGAATACCAGCCACAACTTGGAATTCGTGACACTGAAGTTCAAAGTGTTGGTTCGTGTTATGTAGCCTACACCATCCTGACGAGGTAGTTTCGGCCATATAAACTCTATCTGCAGGACGGTTTTCAGGAGGTGGCGGATTGTCCAAAGGTGACGGGACACCTCCATTGTTGGGCCCTGTATTCCAAGACCTCTTCTGAATTCCTTGATTGTTATTTCTATACCCATGACTGTTTTCGTGACTGTATCCTTGATGGGTATCCTAATGATTTGGAGGATTATTTTGATATCCTCAGTTAGCACCTTGGTGTGCCTGATAATTTCGTGGCATAGTTTGTGTCTGATTATTTTGATTTTTGAGGTAAGTAACCTCAGTTGACAACCTCTTCACTTGTTCTATTAAGTCTTTTATTTCATCTTTCTCCTCTTGAGTTTTCACTAGCGGTACTGTGTTTTGGAGATAAACGGGTTGTGTAACTTGCGTCTAGGACAAAGGCATCCCAGGATGGAGAACTAACTGACTTGATGTGCTTGCACTTGATAAGCTGGTTGTGGAATTGCATTTAACGCTCTGACAACCTCAAGATCTCGTAAGTAGCTCTGACTCCACCAGCCAACCCAATAACTTATTCAAGATCTCGCTGGTACACAATAACTTGTTTCGGCTTGACTTAACTTCTTTACTTGAATAACCTTCTTTCTTCTTCCTTGATCTCGTAGGTAGCTCTGACTCCACAAAATCTTTAGATGAATTGGGCGTAGACCTCAAGATCCTCTTAAGCTTGTCTGGCGAAAACGAACTGATACGATCCAGGATGTGGCTGCTTCTTCTATTGGCGGCGCGCGGGATTGTTCAATCCTGAGAGAACACCATCTTGACTCATGATAATTTTCTCCAATAGAACTTTTTGTACTTCAAGCCCTTTCTACTTCAACACAACTGTATGCTGTAGCTGTTAATGGCTCTCCTTCTAGCGCCAATTCTGTTGATGTGATTTTCGTGACTGCACCAACACAGAATAAAGTTTCCCAACGGATACTCTATCCTCTCTTGAACAAAGTATTCAGCATGCTAAGATTGCGAGTGAGTTCATGCTTTCAACTCCAAGGTTCCGATAATGCAATAGAATATCCTCAGTTGGTTTGTTGTGATTTTGCTGGTATCACAAGGGGACTTACACAATTGTTCGGCAGTTGATAGCAGACGGCAGATTAAGGGTTTCACGTGGTTCAAATGATTTGGCAAGTGAGCACAAGTTTCCTAATTCTAACCAGAAATGAACTGAATTTAAAATGAGTGTAGGGGTAAGAAGGTTCTAATCTACTCTAAGGTGTGGGACATGGCGATCAATTCTTGCAGACTTCAACCGAGCCTTGCTTTGCCTTGCTTCGGACAGCTTCCACAAAACCGGTGCAATCTTCAGATGAGTAGCGAAAGGTGTTCAGATTATAACTCAACATGCAAGTACCATCAAGACGATGCATACAAACACGCGAATCATAATTGAAGTTAAGTTTGAAAAGTAATCCAGTTGACCACGCAGGGCGAACCCACCATCAGCGAGCCTGCTAGTGGTATGGGCAAGCGAAGTCTTGCTCAAATCGAGCACCACATTCCACAATTACTAAGTATTTGCATGAAATGAAATCTACTTTACTTTAAGCTACTTCAAGATGCTACGTGAATTGGAAGGATGAAGAAGCCTCGACAACTACTCATAACAAAGAAGAAATCACCATCAATGAAAAATTCTTTTATTATGAAAGCATTCACGACAACTTCTTACAAAGTATTCAAATGGAAGACTTTCCTTCCTTTTCAATCTAAGGAAGAGCTCATTCCAAATCTCAAGGAAGAGCTCGGTACTCAGCATAGTGTGCAGTAATTTCATCAACTATTGGCAATTCAAATTCTGGCCTATGGATCTCTTTTGCTCTTTTGATAAAGGTTGGCTGAAATGGCCCAACCATAAAATCCATAGTGGTTCTGGTGGACTGATTGACATTGTTTGATGCCGATTTTTAGTTCTTGATGTACCTTCATCAACTTTCTATTTTCGAGTATGCTCATATATTGGTCCATTTTTGTAATCAACTACGCCATCATTTCCAACATCACATCAAATTTTCTTTCAGCCCCCTCATGAAAATTATCACCTATTTTAATCTCTTTGTCTTTATCTGCTCTATTTTGCTCTACTTCTTTTGGAACACCCTCTGGGGTCTGATTTTCAGTACTATCTTCAGGAGCTAGCTACTAAGTTGAATTCTGAGGGAACTGAAACTATTTTCTGAACTCTCTCTAGTATTATCTATTTTCTCTGTCATTGGGATGCATGAGATGACAAACTCTGCATGACAAGATTAGCTCTAGATTCAGAGGTTGGCAAGATCACCAGTACTGGTACCATTTTAACAACCCACCCTACTTTTTTTTTTTTTTTTGCAATTTAGAAAATGTATATGCACTGTCTTCAACAATTTCTGAATGTATTTTTGCAATTTCTGAGAGCATATGGTGCTTCCAACCATGCAACTATTCTCAATGAAATGCAAGTACAGAATGATATGGAAGCAAGCCGACCAGAATATGCAGGTGCTAAGCTGGCCTAATCAACACCTCTTCGGCAGATTGCCTAAAATGACACACAGGAGGCAAAGCCAATCTTATCAACACCTCTTTGGCGGATTGCTTGAATGCAATTCAAGCCACTAGTAGAATGTCTAAGCTTGACTCAAACAAAAATGGTCGATAATGCCAGCTTGTTCAATGCCAAACAAGTTGAATGATATGCTATAACAATTGGTGGTAGACCATCCAGTTTTACAATATGAAATGCATGCAATTAAACTCTTCGGCAATAAAACCATTTGAAGTTTAAAAAATAGGTATAAATGCATTACAAATTGATTAAATACTACAAGGAACTACTGCAATATGATTGATATAATATTCTGATCAGAATTAAACATTGCTGCAATTACAAAATTACATCAAAGAAACTCAAAAAACTTAGACAATGAGCTGCTCACCCATCATACATTGAAATTGTGTTGAAATAGCATGGACCAGCTAATGTAGGTTGAATAAATTCATCCCAAGCTTAATACAATGTTGTGAACTCCCTTTGTGCCTAATAAACACTTAACAATAGGTCTGAATAGCATTGATAACACTCTGGAAACTTTCAAAGAGTATGCCCAACACACCACTCAACATGCATAAACTTAAAACTACTCCAAAATACACCAAAACTAAACCCAAAGCACCATGAACACAAAGGACATCAAACATAATGAAAAATCAATCACTTTGCAAGTTTGAAACTGAATTTATTGTTGCTAGTACAGCAGGTGCAGCAGAGTACAAACTTAAATTACCACCAAAATACTTCAAAGTCCACTTCCAAAATGTATAAACTAACATTCTAAGATCAAAGCACCATCAAGGAAAGATATTTGAGCACTCAATATGAGGCGCTTCAACTCCTATATTCCCACGCCATTACTCATGTGGTACATTCCTTCCTCTAGGTGTACGGCCCTTAAAATCTCCCAATTCCAATTAATATAATCTTCAAGAGCTGCCAAAACAGACAAGGAACAGCAGAGGTAACATGTTAAACCCTCAAATTTAAAATGAATCTCAAATGGTACGACTTGTAGGAAAGGTACAGACAGCATGTACTTGTATGGCCTACTCCAAAATCTCCTTCAATTACTTCACAATCTCTCCAAAAACCACTAAAAGTTCAAACAAACAACAAAAAATTTAGCATGTCAAAGTACATCAAAAATATCCATCTTTAGCAATAGACTGGAAAATCTTCACTTGCAACACAGTTGTGCCTTCAAGATGAAATCACCAAACCCAGCTAGGAGGATTTGCGTCTCCAAAACTGGTATTTTTAGAGGGTTTTTCATCCTCAAAAAATATGAGAACTCGGATCTTACTCAAAGCAAATAGCAAATATGCAATTGGTAACCCTTTTTTGTCCATAGCTCCATCCTTTTATAAACTTTTTTGATGAGTATAATACTAATATCTCATTTTTGCTCCATATTCAATTCAATATTTTTTTTAGACATTTTAAAGTGTGCCAAAAGGTCACCTTTTTCCTCCCCTGAGCCTAACGCCTCCGTTTTAGCACAACTTAATAAATAATCAATATAAGCTGTCAATATAAAATATAAAAGGTAACCTTTGACAACTTAATTATTTAAATTATTTTTTCCTTTCTTTAATGTCAATTAGCTTACGAGAATCTATGGGAAATAAGCTAATGGCCAAATAATTGCTTATGTGCAAGAAGGGGACATTACACATGTATCGTGTTTCTTTCATTGATGATTTCTCTTGCAAGACATGGATCTATATCTTAAAGACCAAGGATGAGGTATTTAGCAAGTTTCAGGAGTTCAAAGCTCTAGTTGAGAACCAAATAGGGAAGAAGATCAAGGTCTTGAGATTGGACAATGGAGGAGAGATAACTCCAAGGAGATTGAAGGTTTTTGTGAGGAGGCAAGGATAAAGAGGGAGTTGACAATTCTGTACAACCCATAACATAATGGGGTGCAAAATGGAAGAATTGGTCAATCATAGGGGCTGCTAAGGCCATGATTCATGACTTAAGACTTTTTGATGTTTCTTTGGGTAGAAGCATGTCTTATAGCAGTATACATCCAAAACAAGTGTCCTCACAAGATTTTGGAGGAAATAACACCAAAGGAGGCATTTAATGGTGTGAAGCCAGAAATGAGTCCTTTTTGCATCATTGGTTGTCCGGTATATTTCCATATACCTATAGAGAAGAAAACAAAATTGGAACCTTTGAGCAGGAAGGGTTTATTTTTAGGTTACAATGAGACTTCAAAGGCCTACAAAGTCTACATTCCAGAGCTAAGGAAAGTTGTAGTTAGCAGGTATGTCAAGTTTGAGGAAGACTTTGCAGCCAGAGAATCTCAAGAATTCATACCAATAACAAAGGATGAGGAGTAAGGAGCTATAAAAGTTGGATCTCCAAATATTCCAGTTGTTTCTAGTTTAGGACACCAACCTTTAGGTAAGGAGGGAGAAATTTTAGCCCCTTCCTCTATTAGGAGACCTCAATGGCTTGAATAGACATTGAGGGATGCTCAAGAGCGTGTTGAAGCTGCTAGAGGCACATTTAAGGAGAGTATGCCTCTAAAGAAGTTTCCTAACTACAAAGCATTGGTGAGTAACATCAATGAGTTTTCCAATCTCCAAGAAGCAATGGATCAACAGTTAGCTAATCTTACAACCAAGCCCTTAGCAAAAGGGAAGTTTGAAGCATGTAGAGACAAACTTAGATTGGTGTAGAATTCCTTGCTCACTAAGAGGGAGTGTTAAGTTTTTAGCTTAGTTTGAAACTTCTGCATAGGTTCAACGTGAACATGCAAGTAGTTTGAGTTATTTCTATTTTGTAATTCACTGTATTAATAAAGTGGCATAGTCTTTTATTTAGTTAATTAATACTATGTTGTACCCAAAACAAATTTTTTGCTTCATTAAGGCATTTTGCTTAAAATAGTCTAATCTTTGTAAAAATGATGTCAAAAGTTAGTTTTTGGGCAATTCAAGTATGGGCTTTGAGTCAGTTTGATGTCACGAAGATACTGGTGAAATTTGAAAAAATTGAAAATTATGGTTTCAAACACCCTGTTTTTAGGTCAAAAAACCCTAAAAATTGAAACTTGTCAGAATTGACTGAAAATTGTTTTGATTGGTTTATTTTACTTCACGATCACAATGGTGAAATCAGATTCAGTTAAAACTCAGTTTAAGTTTGGTGGGTAGTTTTCGCTTTTTCAGGTGGAAAGTTAAGAACTCTGAGATCATCAATGGCAGATGGTTAGTTACCAGATGATGAAATCTAAGCCTAAAATGCTCAAATGAAGAATCTGTGGCAAGAAAGATGCAAAATGGTGCTTCGTCTCAAAGAGGATTTTTCACCGAGATGAAAATCATCAAAAAATTTCTAACTCTAGAGCAAAAGAGCCCCTGCTAGCTAGGGGCGCCCTAGATTTCAGAAGCCTAGATTTTGTTTTTGAGGTTTATCACTTCCAAGAAGACTTCTCTAGAATACTGTCAGCTTCACGATGAGCCTACCAGCCAGCTTGAAAGATCTGTTTAGCACCTGATACGCAAGATTTAGCGAGAAACGAGGGAGACGAAAAAATGACACTAGAAGGAAAAGCGCGCCTCTTAGCCAAGGGCGCCCATCTTTTTGAGGGACCAGATGAAGGTTTATGACCAAATGATGCCTAGGATGTTTGTCTCAGACTTGATCAGGCTTCGCAACGCATCCATCAGCGAGTAGATCTGAGTTGCTGAACTGTCGGAATCAGGAGTCAAACATGAGGTCTAATCTTGGTCAAAATATCAAGGAAAAAGCAAAAGCGCCCCTAGAGGCCAGGTGCACCCAAGGTTTTGGAGCCTTGAATACCATCTTTTTGGTGGTCTCAGGTATTCATCATGTCCGTGTTACATCCAGCTTTCCATTGCATATCTCAGTCAAGTAAAAAGACGAGTTAGCAGCCTATAGCTGGACTTAAGTGTTATGTTAGCCAATTGGAAAAATGGCTAAGTTTGGGAAGCGCCCTTGATTTTAACCTACCAGATGATGTTTTTAGGAAAAGTGTTCTCTTGGAGCTCTTGTGCAAAACGAAGCTAGCTCCGCAGTGAGCCAACCTGCCAATTTTGAAGTTTTGCTGAACGCTGGAGAACGCGAGATGAAAGGAGGTCAAAATTACCTCCAAAATGATGAAAATTTGACTGTCTAAACTTAAAGCCAAAAGCACCCCTGGAGGCCAGGGGCACCCTAATTTTTGAAGCCTTAGATCTCAGAATTAGGCTTTGTAGCCTCAGGGAGTTTCTTGTCAGTTTTGATCCTGCTCTTCAATGAAATTGTCAGCTAGTCTTTTGGATGTTTCAGTCAATCGGAATCAATGGTCGAACATGGGCCCCGATGAGGTTTGTGAGATGAATTTTTTAAGAAAATTTCTTTGGAAGAGGACGCCTAGAGTTAAAATTTGACTTTTTGACTCAAGTGCATGTAATCACCCATGAAAGGTGGAGTTGGGAACAAAATTTAAATATTATTTAATATTTAATATTTCGACTTCAAATGAAATTATTTTTGCTTGCAAAAGGGGCGATTTATTTTTGCATGTGTTATTAACTGAAATTGGTCCAATCAGAAGCTAGTGCTCTATTTAGGGTGAATTTTTCATTTAGTTAACTCAATTTTGGGGGTCCAATCAGAGGTTGTCGTACAATTTTGAGGTCTAATCAGGGTGGCGCCTATTTGCATGCATATTGGGACGATTTTAGACTTAATTTTGTTTTTTTAAGTCATTATTGGTGCCATTATTCGCATCATAGGTGCAAGCAAACACAATTTTCTTGAGCAAAGGAAGATCTAAAGGTGCTTCGAGTAATATTTTACAGTGTTCTTTGTGGTGCCAGGTCCAGATTGTTTAGAAGATTAATTTTCCAGACTTTAATTTTTCAATGCATGCAGACTTCATTGAATCTAGCTCAAGTATAGGCGACTTTTTGAGGCAGAACAAATAAACTTCCATCTTCTATCTAAAATTCTTCTATACTTGTCTTAGGTTTTCTCTCACATGTCAAAGTAAATGGCGAAATTTTCAGAATCCGATCATCTGGGTTCGCATATTTCAGCATCAGCAGCAAAACCCATGTCTTAGATTTTTTCGAGAAAATTGCCCCACTGCCTTCATTCTAAAGCACTGTGCTTTTTTTGAAAGATTTCTTTGCATGTGGGCCAAGAACTCATCTTTTCCAAAATCGAATCATCTAGGTTGTCTTAGAATTCCATTGCCTACAAAACCCATGTTCTAAATTTTCTCGGGAAAAATTGCCCCGGGAAGCTCTAAAACCCCAACAGTTCTCGACTGAAAAGCCTTTGCATGCCTTGCTAAAACTCACTTTTTCGAATTTCTGACGATCTGGGTTTTCTTAGAATTCAATTCTCTGCAAAACCCACACTTAAGAAAAATTCCAAAAAAAAATTCCGCAACTGGCTATTTTTAGCCTCATCCAAAGCTTTTTTCAACTTTTTCTAAAAGTTTTCCGAGACTTTACAATCAAAAAATCTAGATTTTCAAAATGCAATTCAACCCCATAGATTACAAGACCAAATCGGTCTTGATGCACAAATTTTTGAAAACCTCTAATTCAGACTTGGGTCATGTCTATCCAGTGATCAATTTGAGCACGTTGGAAGGTACCAACAGCACTACTATTAGAAATCTTGAGCGTTCCGGGTTGCTGGCAGCAGCGTCTATTCCTATCATGATTTTCGATCTCGAGTTTGTTCTTGCATGCATAAAACATTATGATTCATCCACAAGATAGATCAGATCAGCTGATGGGAGAGTTATTTGCAGCCTCAAGCCAAGGGACATGGAAAAGTGCTTTGCTATTCCTCCTCACTTAGATAATTTTACTGTAGTCATTGAGGCTTGTGATAAGATATGGTATGAAGATCAAGAGAGATCGCAGAGGAAAGTTGCTCAAAGATGGTTGAAAGTTCAGAAGACCAACATGCCAAAGAAGGTTGGTCGTGGAGAATTCAAGGATGAAGTTGTTGTTTTGATAACTTTACTCAATCAAGTTATAGGTCAGGAGGAGGCTAATATTTTCTAATTGTGTATGTTCTATGTCATTTCAAGGATCCTCAACGGTACATAACACTTTGACTGGGCCATGTTGATCAGTGAGTGCCTTCACCAGCAAATCACAGGATTCCTCAAAATCCACAAGTTTCACATGGTCTCTTTCCTAGTCTATTTAATCGTGTTTCAAGGCAATTTTAGATGTTTGAAGACCAATGGAACTCTTGGCGTTCAACATGTTCATGAATATTACTCTCAATTGGAGTTTTCAAAAGCTGAACAAGATTTCAAAGCGATGAATGATCACTCTCATGAAGACAGTTAGAGATCTCGACAATGAAATGCACATCAAGATTTCACCAGAGGCAAAATCAGCGATGGAGAGTTGGGCGGATTGGTTCATTCAATTTCCCACTTTCACTTATATCCGAGTGTATGGTTACACCGGAGAACCTCTGATGCTACCAAGGTACCCATCAGACAAGGTCCTTTTCATGGAGTTTCTTAGACAAGCTCAACATGTTCACTCGTTTCTTCGCAGTCGCCATAAGACAGCAATCAACTTTCCTTTTGGATGGGGTATTTTCACATGCAAATCTGTCGTTGATTGCAAGTTTATGATGAACAAGCTTGAGAAATTCAACCTCAAGTATCACATCGAGAGGCATTCCTATGATCCCTTGGGTCATTATGTAGCTCAGTTGGAGTGAAGTATTGCACACAAGCCAGCACTACAGAACTTTTGGGCCAATTGAGAAGACGAATTTGAAGTACGCCAGCGTCATTACTATAGACTTACTATTGCTCAGCTTGCTGATTTCCTATCAGAGGACATTGAGGGTTTGTTAGATGATGACGAAAAGGTGTTGCTTAGCTCATACGTCAAAGATCAAGTTGCTCGCCAGCCACTTCGCCAACCAGATTGGTATGCCAAGGAGAGTACTTCAATTGAGGACCTGTCTAAGTCAGTTATCAAAACTAGCATGCAGTTCTTGGAGAGTAAGAGAAGGCGCAAGACAGTTCCAGTCACAAAGCCACCAATAGGGTTTTGTTCACTACCTTCTACCTCAAGGTCAAGGCCTCAGGTTAAGATTATCTTGAAGCCGCCTGAAGGTGTTAGGGTCAGTGGAAACATGAAGGGGAGAAGTGTTGGCAAGCAAAAGCAGAAGCAGGTTGAAAGGGCACCTGAAGTTCCAGTAGAGACAGTCATACAGGCTTAACCACACCTTTCACCTCCCAGTTCGCCATTTTCACCACAGTCGCCTCCTATTGATATAGACTCCGGGCCGAAACCTCCAGTTCGAGGAGCCTCATAGACAGTTGATCCACCGCAGGTTGATATAGCAGCCACAGTCTCTCCTCGAGCTGATAACATTGCTCATTCATGTTGGCTCGAGAAATATTTGGGAAGACAGAGGCGAGAGCCTTCATATCAGCTTGATTTGTCTGAGTTTGGCGATCCTTGTCAGGGAAGGTCGAACAAGAAAATCAAGAAGTAGGTTCACATTGAGAAAACTCCTGAAGCAGAGATCATCATAGAATTTTCTACGCCACTAGAGGGTAAGAGCCTGGATGAGGTTGAAGTTGGTGATTTCACCTTCGTCAAAGCTAATCTTAGCAGGAGCACTCGACAAACGGACATGAGCCTCCTCAGGGTTGTCACAAATAATCTTGAGGAGCGTGTAATGAAGAACGGAGAGGATAAAGCGCTTCTTAAGGCTGAAATCAAGCAACTCTGGCAGTATATTTTTGATCTTGTTTATGGAAACTCGAGCAAAGAACTTGTTCTTCCACAAAGCACACTTGCAAAATAAAAGAAGTTGGATCAATTAGTCAATCATGGCAAACTTTTGGACAACTGGGTTGAAGACTTCATTGTTACAAGTCGGCATCTTCTCACAGAGTTATATCAGTTGAGGTGCAATGCGCATGGACTTCATCAGGGATTCCAGCAGCTCGAGATAACTATGGCAGAAGGCATGGTGAAGGATCGGATTCTCATATCTCAGTTAGCAGTTGCATATGACGCCATGATAGTAGAGGAAGAGAAAAGGAAGATTTTCGCTTGGAGAGAACAACACCTCTTCAGGATGGAAACGTGCGAGAGAATCTCTAACAGGATGGATGTGCTCAAAGAAAATGTCACTGGAGCTCTCAAACTCATCAACGAGTTTATTACTTAGATCTTGTGCCGTTATCTTTGTGAAGACGGTAGTCACAGTGATCTTGATGCAGTACAGGCCGAGTTTGAGAAGCTAGTTTGTGATAATCTCGAAGGAGATCCTGTGGCGTCCAAGTTGGATCACATCTTAGTGATGACAACTAGTTTCAAAAAGGAAACTGAAGAGGTCAAAGAATATTAGAGGGTGATCAAGGATGGTGACAGGGAGTTAAACAGGCAGGTTAATACCATGGACAGTGTCAAAGTACCAAAGGATGAGGCAATCAACCAATTCCTGGACAAGGTGATAGACCGTGATGGCTTGGAGTGATCAGTCAATTAGGACGTACAGTTATTTTCAAAGATAGAATCAGGAGCAGCAGTTAGACTCGACATCAGTCTTGAGTTCTAATTGCAAATTTTATTCATGTTTATCTCATCCTCAGAGATATCTTGGAGGAGGTGGCACTTTCAGTTAGGACTTAGTTAACTGATGTTAGTGATCAGTTATTTTTATTTCAATAACGACGTGCATGTTTCACATGTCCATTTAGATTAGGTTGTTTCGGTTAACTAATGGTAGTTTTCCAGTTAACTGTATAGTTTCCTTTATTTAGGTTTAGCAATAAACTCTTGCATGCTTGCAAGACTGTAGTTGACTCAAGGTGATTTTAGGGTTGCCTACACCTTTGATGTCTATAAATAAGAGCATTCTTGCTCATTTGTAATTAACTTTTGCACGCAATAGCATACACGCTAAGCTACTTTGCCTATAGTATTGCTATTCTGTATTGGTTCACTTTGATTGGGAATAAGATTGGATGATCTTTTCGTGTTCATTGTTTATGTCTTTGTTTTAATAAGCTTTGTTTCATATCTACGCCTCGGACTGTGTATTTTACCCCCTTGGAAATTTAGAGATGAAGCTTATCGTTTGATGTTGTGCTTAGTAATCTTGTTTGCAGCCTGCACCTCGTACCTTGTATTTTACCCCCTTGGGAATCCTGCAATCGAGCTTACCGTTTGTTGTCGTGTCCAGTAACCTACTTCCATACTACACCTCGGACTACATATTTTACCCCCTTGGGAATCCTGGAAACTAGTTTACCATTTGTTGTTATCGTGCTCAATAACCTTTATTTTAGCCTACACCTCGGACTGCATATTTTACCCCCTTGGGAATCCTGTAATAAAGTTTATCATATACCAATCCCTGCTCCTAAGTCCTCATGCTATGTTTCTTGAGGAAATAGGATAGTTTAGCGTTTAAGCCTAGATGTAGTTAGAGGTCTGCAAAACCAAAGAAAATCCTTAGCTGCAACATTCTTGGTTTCCTTAACCTTGTGCCTCTTCCAACTGAGTCAAAAAGATAGGAGTTAGATTACTTTACTTTTTAACGCATATCAGCACAAGAGGGGGCTTCCCCTCCTAATTTGAAGAGCGGTCATTATGCACTGTGCATAGCTATCCGTTGCCAATTCATACTCCAGAGGTGTGAATTTTCACGCCAACATACTAATAAGGTGTAGATAATCTCTAATGATTTAGACTTATCTTCCAAGTTATCTCATGTGTGAGATCAGATTTTTATTTTGGAAGATTAGATTTTTTAGACAAAATCGTGTAAAGATAGATACAAGATAGAAGTTTGATAACTCAATATAGTGTAATAATTATGTGCAACTTTAGTTGACAGTTGTAGAGGTTTCCTTGTAAGCTTTTGAAGGAATGCAAAGTAGATTTAAAAGTGTAAATTGTTGCGTACTATTGTTCATTTCCACAATTTGAATTTCAATGATTTGTGTGATTAATTTAATGTTTATTTAAGCATTAGAAAATTAGTTGTCATGATTGTGATTTTAATAACTTTTGTGCAGTTGTGATCTTCGATAAACTTGTAGCTAAGAGGAGGAAGATTGGGGCTACTTAGGAGTTTTCCACGAATGTTCAAGCCCTTATTTTGTTCTTTGACCTCCATGGGTAGATAATGCTAAGGAGGGAATGAAATATGTGTGCACCTAGCCTATCTATGTCTAGAATTGGATCAACAAATGAAATGCTATGAATATCACCCCTAGGTTTACAAGGAGCAATAAATTAATGTGTTTGTTTGTTGGTGAACTATCTATATCTAGAACTAGAGCAACAAATGAAATGCTATGAATATCACCCCTAGGTCTACAAGGAGAAATAAATTAGTGTGTTTGTTTGTCAAATGGAAATGAAAATCTCAACAAATACCAAGGACACACAAATGGATTCACAAATGCTATTGATAAATAGAAATAATGAGCAAGGCTTCAACACAATCACTTCACACCAAGAGAGATGAAAAATTATCAAGAACCACAAGGAAGATGTCCTCAAGAATGCAAGAATGCCAAGGAAAACCAAGTTGAATAGTAGAATGCTCAAAAACCTTCAGTATGTTGGTAATATCACTAGTAGATCACATGAGAACTTGAAAAATGTAAAAACTTGCAAAGGAGAGATTGATATTCTTGAAAATGGAGATAGGAGGGAAGATAAAGAGGCTAGGAACCTAAACTGGCCATTAGGAACCCTATCGTGCACTAAATGGCAATGCTTTGAAGTTTAAACCAATGAAAAGAATCAGGGAAGGAGATCCACTCATTTCTTACTTTATCATCATAATGGATGAGAACTTTCTTTTCCTCCTCCAAGATGGTCAAGATAAAGGAATATTTTTGGCCTCCTAACCATAGGAGGAACATACTACTAATAACACCCCTTTTTCACCTCCATGTTTCTTTCTAAGCTCTTTCATTTGAATTGTCCTTTTAATAATCATAGCATGGGATTAGGAGAGTGGGTTAATACCAACAAATCCATTTCCATTATCAGCAGTATCCCCTCATTGTTGAAAGTATCAAGATTTCAAGGACTAGGATACTAGCTTAATACCAACAAATCATACGAATACTAGGTTACACAAACTATCAGCTCCTGCTAACTAATCTTGATTTCCCTATCTCATGTCAAAATTTCAATCACTACACCGTACAAAGGATTGGAGCTTAAGATATCTTACTGGACCTATAAATCACATACTTCACTTGATAGCAGGGAAACCCGGGGATGCGTCCCCTGTCTAAAATGGCATGTCCCTGTCCCAAGATGTCCCGAGGACAGGGGGACAGTTGGGGGACGGTCCCCTGGTGTCCCCTTTTTTTTCCAAAACCCAGGAAACATCCTGAAAACTGGGAAACAGTCAACAGGAAAAAAGGGGATGGTTGACCATCCCGGGGACGGCCAGGGGATGCCTAGACATCCCCGACCGTCCCGGGGATGACTGACCGTCCCCCTTGTGATTACAAGGTATCTTCCATATATTTAAGTTGGTGGATCTGTACATAGTTTACACTACTTTAAAGGTTGCAAGTTTGGATGCTTTCAACTTGATGAAATGTTCTGATTCCATCTGTGTGATTGAATAGGTCACCATTACATTAGACCTCACTTTCAGGCTTTGGATGCTTTTAGCCTCTCATTACATGTTTTTTTTAATTCCATCTATGAGTGAATAGGTCATCATTACATTCAACCTCACTTTCAAGATTGGGGGCAAATCATCACACTCTACCTACAGTTCTAGTTGATCCAATCCAAAAATTGATTTGGAACCAAAAACTTTCTACATACATCCACTCTCAAAGACCTTGACACCATACCGTCTGTAGAAACTTTTGTTTTTACATTCCATCATGGTTAAAGAAATGCTAGACATCCCTTTTGGTTTATCCTTATCATAATAAAATGCAATGGAGACTTGCAAAAACTGTCACAAATGCAATAGAATTGGGAAATATAGCTATGAACATTAAAATGAAATGGGTCAACCACCACATGTTAGATTAGAAAATGACTTGGGTGTCCACAAGGAAGACTAGTTAAAATCTCAAAATGTGAGATAGCATTGTTCCCAACCAACTTTCACTTGCCTCATGAGTTGTAGTATTGAGTGGATGGAAGAAACTCTTCTAGTTTTGCTAAAGATAATGAATCTAGAATCAGATATTTAAATCGACTGCAAAATGAAAATATTAAATGTGAGGTTCAGGCAATGTGAGTGAACAGAGCTCATTATCTTGAAAGCATTTGCACTTAACATGTGTTTCCCCAACATTAGCTTGCTCTTAAATAAAGACCCGAACAATGTTGCACATTAAAAAGTTACTATTCTTGAATCTTATTAATAATTATACTAATATATTGCTTTGTTTTATCTGATGTAAATGATTGTCCTTATATAGAGCACTTTCCACTATCAAAAAACCAGTTATGAATTGATAAGTTAAAAAAGAGGCTTCATTGTTCCTTAAGGGGGATTTTACAGTTTCATGATTCAGTTAGACTCTGTGTTACTGGGATTGCTCAGAATCCAGCCTGTACCTGGAACAGTTTGAACCAATCCCAATCCAGTTACAGGCTAGGCTTGCCCAGGTAGTCTGTAATGTAACCAAGGTGAACCTTGGCTGAGCCCATACCTATATATATAGTACAATTGAACCCAGCTGTACCGAACTAAGGAAAAAATCAGCAAACAGCTAAACTCAAACACCAAAACTGAACCAGCAACTTGGGTTGGATTGCTTGGGTGACTCTGTTGATTTTCACTGAAGTTTTGAACAATAGTAAGTACTAAAGATAGAAGATTAGAAGTCATTCATTCTGGTTATGTTTCAATGTTTCCCACAATCTAAAAATGTACAAAGAAAACTATATGGCAGCAATGTAGCCTTTGGGCATTTTGATATAAGTTTATAAATTATAACTTGGAGGTTGTTTCATGATTCATGTAAATTTTGAATGCGTTTTGACTATTGAGTATTGACAAATAATATTGAACACAAATTTTATATGTTAAGGTTCTATAATGTATATTATGCATGCCTTAGCCATGTTATCATATGAATATTTAAAATTTCCCTATATATTTTAAATTCTCCCTATACTTTATATAGCCGTCTCCCCACCGTCCCCAAATTTGGCCTCAAAATCTGAAAACTTGGGGACTCATCCTGCCATCACCTGTCGTCCCTGTCCCAGGAACTTGGGGTAACACTGCTTGATAGACTTCAATTTACTCCACACTGTGCTTTAGGCAATTCCAATTCACTTGTTAGGACTGATTAAGATCCCCGTTTCAGTTGAGGCTGCCTTATTCCAAATTCAGATCGAATTCCTGTGGCAGCTTCCACCATATTTTGGTTTCTTGAGAAAAGAAGCCTCAATATAAAAAACATTTGATTCTCCCACCAAGCTATTGGGGCAGCTTTCAAAAAAATCGAACTCTTCCTTCGGAAGGATTTTAAGTGAAACGTACTTTGTTCAATACAAAGACAATCTTCTAGAAAATGAGTGGAAATTGCCCCTCGCCATAACAGCGTAACATATGAAAAAAAGTAAATGGCGAATAGGTAAATTTAGGGGCTAGCTAGAATGGAAATGCTCTGCTCAAACAATTTACTCTTCCACCATGCAAAATGCTTCTCCAAACACAATAAAAATATATGTCGACTCTTGAACGTGTGCTTGAGTGACCTACTATGGTCCCTGTTAAGATTGGTATTATATGCATTACATATGATTATATGTGTTGACGTTCAAACGACTTCTAAACAGATCATAGATCTAGTACCCTGGTACCAACTAACTACTAAACACCTTACATTGCACTAGAAAATGGAGCACATTCTATAAGCAAACTCTTCCCATAATTACAAAATATGTATCTGTTAAATAAGCAAGGGAACTGTGTATTCTAAGAGCGAGCGACTAGCTGAGTTGTTAAGTAGACTCTAATTCATATTCAATCTAACTAAATAATAAATTCTAATCTAACAACTGACTACTGTTAATAAAAGATGTTGGGATTGTGTTACGATGACAGTGCTCAAGTTTTAAGTAAATAACTACTCTTAATCAGATGACTAAAATATTTAGGATATTATTATAAATAATCTTAATCATTACAGAGGTTTTATGGTTATTAGTTAATTTTATTTAGTAGTCAGTGTTTAAATTTGTTTTGAGATTTTTTTTTGAATGAGTTGTTCTATATATTTGTTTTAATTTATTTTAAGCAGTTGTATATTTTTTACTTTGGAATGTCTGGATATGTATCATATATTGTAATTGTCTTATGTCATTTTTTTTAAATTGCATCATTTTCATCTATTAACCTAATTCATCAAATTGGGTTAATTCACCCTTTTTTCACACTAACATTTTATCTCATTAAATTAAATAAATCAAAGTATTTAATTTAATCCTCTAATTCATCTTATTTAATTAAATAAACCTTAAGTTATTTAATTAAATATCATTTCACCTTTCCCTTTTCATTAAAACTTTTAATTTAATGAAAATCCCGTTAATTCCTCTAATCCCTTAATTGTGTGATTAAACCTTGTTTAATTAGCAATTAAACTAATTTTCCTCTAAAATGAAATATTCCCATGGAATATTCTTTATCTCTTTTTTTGCACAATTAAACTTTCTCTTAATTTGCAAAATATCTTTATTCTCACCTATGAGAATATTCCAAAGAATATTCTTTCTCCTCCAGTCATCTCACTTGGTTTCTTGAACAAGCTAAACCTTTAACCTTTTGAGCAAGTCACCTGATGACCTGTGTGTGCAAGTCAAAAGTGTGTTTGTTTGGAACAAATGAGCACCCTTGATTAACTTTCATCTTGCATTCTCATCCGTTGATGAGAATCCATGATCCATGCCTCCTATTTCCTCCATCCCTGACCATTGATTAATCTTTTCGATCTCAACCATACATTTCTCATTTGTTTTCCTATAAATAGAACACTATTTGGAGACAAATGGATCCATCTTTCAATTGCAAACTTATGTTGTTGAATTCACTTGCATCTACACTCTCAATTTACTCACTTTTAGCTTGTTTTAGTTCATTTTAGTTGCATAATATCTTAAAGCATCCATTAATGGCTTCCATGTATCCATCTTAGTTTGTGTACAAATTAGAGTTTTCATCTTTTAGTTTAGAATTAGCTTAGTTTAGTTTAGCAATTGCATAATTAGATCAATTTTAGCATAAAATCATGTTAATTTAGCATAAATCAAATTTTTATCTATTTATCACAATGGTTTCATCAATTCTTTTCCATAGAATTGACTGAAACAGGCTCACTAATCATGGGATTGAGAAAGGGTCGTTGTTCCACATCAAAACAACACCAATTCCTAAACAGAATAAGTTTCAAATGGATTAGAATAGGAATTTAACTGTTTTCATAGTTTGTAACTCTCAGTTTTAATAAATGCTTAGTTTAACTTTCAATTTGAATGATATTGTTTGTGATTCAGGTTTAGTGGTCAAACTATACTTCGATTCATCATGGATCCAACGTAATCGATCCAAACTAACAATCCTCGTCTCACAATCATTATAAAAGAAGATTTTAGATTATTCTTTATACTTAATTAAAATTTTATATAGAACTACTATACTACTAAACGTTAAACAAACTTATTAAATAACTGCAAAAAACCACTCTATTACTTAGACCTTTACGCTAACTTCAGCTGTATCATAAATGAAAAAAGGTGCATAAATCCTATACACTACCATGCATATATATATGAATAGTGAAGATAATTCTATGCAAACAAGTGACCTACAATTTCATAGAAATTAATTATTATGAAGAGATAAAAAGAATTCCACAAAAATACTTGGTATTTTCACTTCAATTAGTGCTCAATCAAATCATATTTTCTTATAAATGTAAACTAACAGTGTTTATTCTGATCGCGCAGAGAAGTGGATATACTTGGTATATTCAGGCACAGGAATGCATATGGTACATGCATTGAGCTGTTGCAATCTAAAAGAATTGATGTACAAAAGCTCATCACTCATCGCTTTGGATTCTCTCAAGATGAAGTGATAGAAGGCTTCAAGGTAAGTGCCGGTGGAGGGCATGCAATTAAAGTCATGTTCAATCCTTGAGCTTTATTGGCATTAATTAAGAGATCAGGGTAGCCGACCATGTGGTGAGGACTGTTAGCGAGAGGAAGGCGCCGGTTTCCTAGAGTTTATCTTCCTTGGCGCCGAGGGTGTGGTGGTGTTGTTTTTGGTCTTTTCTTCGTTCTAGATGCGGAAGGGTGAAAGGTGACGGGCCAAAATTGTTTTTTTCCGTTATTTCAGTTACGTGAATTTGTGGTTTGTGGCTTCAAGCTCTTCGGTTGCAGGATGATGTGGGTTTTTTTGGGTTTTTAATTATTTATAAATTAGTACTTGTATTTAAAGGAGGTTTAAGGATTACGTCCATAGAAAATTATATGTATGTTAAAATATTAGAGAGTACATTGTGCATGTCTATGTGACTAGATTAAACAATTAATAATAAGTGTTAAATAATGGAATGAAATAAACTTGAACAAATCTAGATATTTTTTTTAAAGAAATTAAGTATGATTTGATTTTGAAATATTTGCATATAGATTTAAAACATAAAGCAATACAAATGAAAAAAAAACATTTCAAATAGAAATAGAATGTTCCCATTTTGTTGAAAAATCAATATTTATCGGCTTTTACATGATAAATGAGATTTTTGAGGCTTTCACGTGGTATTATGGAGGTTTTTATCATTAAATAGCAGTTGGTTTACCATTAAAAATTTATTTTCCTACGACTCAATATGGTTTGCAAGCGTGAGACTTATTTGAGGCTCAAACTCATACTATATGTAGCCTATCAGCTAAAAATAATATATGTATTTTTTAATATTATTGAAGATGTTCATTAATAAATATAGATATTTTAAATATATTCATTTAAAATGTTTTGAAATAATTATTTTATTTATTTGATATTTATTTTATTTTATTTTTATTTAAAACTATTTTTCTAATATATTTGTTTTACTTTTATATATAATTTTTAATTTTATCTTTTAGAAAAGTGGCCCATTTATCATTTGAATAATTCTTTTATTTTATTTTTACTTTAAAAAATATAATAAATGATTTGTTACTTTTTCATAATTTTATATTAATAGTTATTTTAAAATTTTGATGTCTTTATATTTAGAATGTAAATGCTCACTCTAAATTATTTTTCTTTTATAATTATTAACATTTCTTCTAATAAACATATTATGAAATAAAGAAAATTTATAATTAAAATTTATATTTAGAATGTGAATATACACTTTGAATATTTTTTCTTTTATGATCATTAACATCTCTTCTAATAAACATATTATGAAATAAAGAAATTTTAAAGATAAAAAATTATAAATTCACATAATTAATATTTATAATTTTAAAATAAAATTTGTATAAATATATCAAATATAAAAATATCATTAAATACCCAATCTAACCCAACCTAAAGAATATCTAAATATATATTAAAATATTTCTAAAATTTTAGAGTAATTATAAACTAGCATGACAGTATCTATGACTATTAATAGCCAAAGCCATTTGACATATTGAAATTCCACGAAGATCATAAAATCTTGAAGACAACAATTTTTTTAATTAATTGCCATTCTTCATAATGACACTACTAAAGTAAATGATCATGAATGAATATGTTATACATTATTAGTTTATATAATCTAATTCATTATATTTTTAAAATGTTTTTTTTAATTAAAAATTTAGTAAATTTATTATAAAAAATATAATATTTTAGGTCAAAAAATATAATGAAAATTAATATATATAGAATGGGTGCAAAAATAATAATTTATTATATTTTTTTTATTCAAGGGAAGTTGTATTCTAAAATTTGTTAGTGTAGGAATTAATTTTGTTTAGGAGTGCACTACTAGTTTTAGATTGTTGTTATTCTATATGTATTCCATATTGTAAGTTAATTCTTCATTCCATTCAGTTATTACTTTGCACATATTGTGTTTTTCATTAATCTTGTAGGTAAAACATGTGTTTGTTTGTCTCATGCGGCTCATTAGTACTAGTGTTCTATCTAGAGATCTTAGCAATTTCTACATAGTATTAGAGCCATTATGGAATTTGGGTGTTGGATCGTTTATTTTCAAGTTATTTTTTTAAAACTTTATTGCATGCATACTTTTGTAGCCATTTTTTTTGTTGGAGACATTTTTTGCATCTTTTGCATATCAAACAAGAAAAATATTTCTAGATTTTGTTCGTAGCAATGAAAAATCTTTTGGATATTTGTTAGTTTTTTGCAAATAATAAGTGTATCCTAGAAAAAATATCGTCAAAATAGCATGACATGACTATTTTCCTATAGGTTGAAGTTTGAATTTATATCATACATCTTTTACATGTTGGAAGGAAAAATACTTTCTAGCATCAAAAGAAAAAGTGGGTATCTATTAGTTTCACCTATAACAAGCGAATTTTGCGGAAACTAAATCAAAAGTGTCTCAAACCATTGTTAATGGAAAAATAAAATATTGATAAATTTTGATCAATAACTCAAAATTGAGTGTTGTTTTATTTAAAAGTTTATATTTTTTTAATTTTTGATCCATTGAATCTACTAACATTATAAACTTCACTAAATTATAAAGTACCAAAATCTAGGGGGCTCTCGATTTTTTGGTGCTTTGATAGCATGTTGGAGTTGATAGTTTAACCGTACAGCTCCAAAAAATCACATGCACAACCAAAACACATATCACATGAGAGAAAAAGTCATTGATTGTACTATGCAATCTTAAGAAATGAATTGATCAAAAAGGGATCCATGATTGAGCTTTTGTATTGATTAATTAAGTTGGATTAATACATCTAGATAATTACAACTCACAAAAATCAACTACATCCAAAATGCCTATCATATGAAGAGAGAAAAAGTCATTGGTTTTTCCATGTAGCCTTGAAAAATGAATTGATCCAAACAAACATCTGAATTATGGATGTTGGATTAATACATTTGGATCTAGTGTTGACTTGTCTATGGCTTCTAGTTATTGTATGCACTAGGAAATTGATATTTTTTTTAGATTTGCCACTTTGGGATGTATTTCTATCAGATATATCATTTTTTTTTAAGATAACCACATTGCAAATTTGGAAGAAACTATTGAGGACATGTGTCTTCTATTTGATGATTGTCACATCAATGTTGTTTTCATTCCATATACAACTTTGGATCTTGCTCTTACCTTTCCTACATTAGCTCTTATAGTGATAGATTTTGTTGATATTCATGAGTTCACATATCTAACTCAATCATCATCCATTTTGACATCCGCTATAGTCATATACGATTATTTTTGGTTTAGTTGTCACCATACATATATAGTTCATGTACTTGAAACATTTATGGTACCTAATTCATCCTATCAACATTTGTCATAGTTTAGCATCGGCTTGTAGATCATTGAGCACCATTTGAAGGCATCAACATTGTCTTTAGAGCTTGTTCTACAATCATCTCTACTAGATTTTGGAATGCCATCTTCATCAATGTGGCCTACAACATCTGACTTGATTGTGATAGCTTTCAACATCAAAATGGGGCACTTGAGCATAACTTCAAAGGCATCACATATCTTCATCTTTATTCCTTCATCTTCCTTTCAAGAATGGGGAGAAATATTGAATATGTTCTTGGTTTTGTTTCTTCCTAAGGGGAGGAATGTTGTTCAACGTAATTGGATCATCTTCAGCGTTCAATGGCAGGCATCTACCATCATTGCAAGAGACTCTACTTTGAGGGGGGTTGCATAGCCTCTCTTCTCTCTTATGGGGGAATTTTTTCCTCAAATGGGGTTTTGTTCTTTTCATTCTTCTTTGAGAGCATTTTTGTATTTTCTCTTTTGTAGAAGAGTCTTGTCCCACTAAGTTTTCTCCTTTTCTCCACTTTATGAAATATTGCATTATACTTGGGTACCTCATAAGGCTTAGTTGTCGAAACCCTATTTCTTTGAGACCAACTAAGCTTTGCTTAAGGGAGGTGTTAGTGTAGGAGTTAAGCTTGCTTAGGAGTGTTAGTCACATGCTATTTTTGGCCACACACTTGCTTTTTCAAGTTAGTTCTAAATTAAGTGGTTACATGGCTAGTTTTGGGCACTACCATTTTTAGATGGTTGTTACTCTATGTACTCCATATTGTGAGTTAGTTCTTATTTCATTCAGTTATTGTTTTGCACATTCTATGTTTTTTTATTAGTCTCGCAAGTAGAGCATGCACTTGCTTGTCTCTTGTGGCCGTTGATATTATTATTCTATCTAGAGATATTGGTGATTTCTACATAATTTAGCTTCTAAATTTTCTATCAATATATAACTTGGAAATAAAGATATTAAAAGGGGGCAAGTTTAGAAACTTAAAAAATGCTCTTAATGAACCAATATAATTAGGATCCAAAATTTAAATAAGTGATATGTATGTGCCCTAAATAGTTGAAATTTATAATCTAGTACAATTTTGTGTTAACAATAGGAAAAGTTCATTAAATAGGGGTGAAGAGAACATTGCAAAAAACCTTTAAAAAGGTGAATTTAGGAGCTCAAATTTTGTAAAATAACAAAATAGAAGAATGTAATCATTATATAATTCCTTAACAATGAGCATTTCCCAAGTAATGAACATTTCTCATTTTACAATCATTGTAAAACATATGAAATTAACAATATAGAATAAACAAACTAAACTACATGACTTCTAATTTACTTAATATAATAATTCATACTATTTTTCATATTTAAATAAAAAAGTCAATATCAAACTTATATACTCTCTTCATTTTATCATGTATGAGCAAATAAAATAAATATGCTTTGACTATCACGTATATATGTATATGGTGAGACTAGCAAAAAAATAACTAGTAAGAAAATAAAAACAAGATTTGCTTCTCAAGTCACCAATCAACTTATCATGATAATAAACAACTTCAAATGTTTTTGTTAATCTAAACTATATTACAATAAATACCTTAACATGCAACCTTGAAGGCCTTCACAAATAGCAAATGTAAGTTGAACCTTCTTTTAACCACGAGAAAGTATTTCACCAATTGTTTCTTGTCAAACAAAATATACATTGAGATAGAAGAATAAGAGAAGTAACATCAACGTTAATTTCCTTTTAAGAACATATATTTTTCACAATCAATGAATTTGGGTAAATATTTGGGAAAAATGTGTAAATTATTTTTCATCGATGTTTAGATCACACATGTGATCCATTTTGTTATATAAAAGGGCACCTTAGAAATTTACAAGACAAATAATGATAATATAATTAGTTTTGTAAATAACTTTTTTTTCAAATATTATATTGTTAAAAATATTAATTTGTGAAACAGATAATGACATGATTATCTATTAATTATCATTCGCTCACATTTTCAATTTAGACAATTCTTAGATACATTAAGCGGAAGTAATCAAGAGAAAATAATCATCTTTATACTCAATGACAAAAAAGAGATATATATTTCAACATTATTTCCTAATAAATAATCTTATCCATGCTCCCATTTTCATTTAGTTCACCAAGAAAGATAGATCATCATACAACATTATTACCTAGTCACCTATCATTCATGCTTCCATTTTCATTTAATTCACTAAGCAAGACGGTGCATTGTGCATGCTACCAATGAAACCAAAATATCTTTATAAAAACACTTAAATTAGTTTTCATTTCTCTCTAAATGGTCAAAAATTAATGATTAGTATAAAAGTTACTAGAACTCCAAAATAGTTCAAAGATGTGGTAAATTCATTAACATCATTCTAATATCAAAAGAAATTCAAATCATAATGTCATACATAATCCCAAAACTAAACAAATTTATACACTTTAGAAGACTTTATGTATCATTCCAAACAAGGTGAAAGGGAATATCTAATAATAATAAAAAAATGGATAATAGAATAATTAAACTCAAAAAATTATGTAATTTTTGGAAAGAAGCCACTATCAACTAATGTCAACTCACTAGCAACAAACATGGAGCAGCACAAATAAGCATTTTCTTCTAAAATTAAGATATTCTTTTCATATCCAAATTGTCATTGTTATGTCTAAGCACTTTGACTTTTGTTTTCCATTACAAAAAACACAAGTGCACACATAATTCAAGAATGCACATGTTTTGTTTTGTTGTTTTAGTATCATCAAAAAATGATACCACAAGAAAATAATTGTAGCTACACAAAAAATTACCAACTAAACATCAAGGGCAAGAAGAAATTGCAAAGCGCATCCTTTCAACAACAAAGAATAATTGTATTAATTTTTGTAATGAAATGCACATATTAGGGTAGTTTATTCATTCCAATTAGGAATGCCTACACACTTTACAAGTTTTTTGTGCACCTATTTTTATTCCATATCCCTTCCTTTCCCAATTGAACACTATGTCTAAGTGGTTTAAATAATAGGTACTCAACACACTAATCAAATATTTGAACTATCAACTACCTCTAGGTTTAAATAATGGTTAAAACTTATTTGATAAAAACGCACACCCTAACCAAGCATTTAACTTGAACACAAAGTATAGCATAAACCCCAACACACCCCCTCATTACATCATAGTAGAGACTTGGAGAGAATAGTTTTCACATGTGGACCAAAACATACACATAGTTCCACATATTTACATAATTGTGAATAGGGACACATTGAACTACTCACCTCAATGGGAATGGTCTCACCAATCTCTAGACCAAGGATAGGGACACACTCTATCCTTGATAATTGCAAACATGGACATGTGCACAAGTATCCATAACATTTGGTGACTAGGGACACACACAACTATCCACAATGATCAATTAGTTTGGCCTTAATTATCTACAACAATGAATATAGACAAATTATATTATTCACAAGAAGTGTGTCATGGGCTTCCAGTGTTTCTTCATGTGATATTGTCATCAATTTACAAAAAAAATTATTTTTAGTTGGTTTAGGTGATGTAGGCCAAAGTCTAAGCATCCAATTAAGCATTTTCAAACCAAGAAGATCAAAAAAAATTAACACAAACAAAAATTACACACATGGAGATAGAATGGAAAAGATATTTTTATTGATTTAAGAAATTTAACATGTACAATAGAGTGTAGGTTTGAATTACAATTAATTTAACTTCTCCCATTTCTTAAAAGAGAAAAAGTTATGGATCCATAGATGATTTCCAATTCATTATAGGGATGCATACTTATACATGTCTTGGTTCAAAATAAAACATGTTATAATCCCCTAAGAATTAGGATGATACTTTTAATTCAACTTGTCTACTCAAGATGGATCATTATAGGAACAAATTCTTTAGGACATACTTGGGATTATTAACGCCAACTATGATTATGGGCTTAGGTGCAACAATCCTATCAATTGATGTGAAGTCCATATGATGAAAGATTTTAATTTGAAGATCTAGATTGATCACAAACAAGTATTCCTTCCTCTTGAATGGAAACCTACAACACTCAAGAAAACTCAATGGATAGTGAACCCAATTGTTAAGAAAACTAGATCTAAAGTCTAGGTGAGTCCCTTACAACTATTGAGTGTAATACATGACCATGCCAATATTGCACAACTTAAAACTTAAGGAGAAAAACTCAATAAAACCTTTTGGTGAATAAGTGCAAAAATAATGCCAAAGCAAAACCCCTTTGTGTTAATGTAGTGTCATATCAAGGCTTCAAGAAACACAAAATAGAAAGCACAAACTCTATCTCTAGAAAACAAAAAGATATAAAAAAGTAAAAAACACAAACTATTTTTGGTTGATACAGGAGTGCAGATGGCTAGGGATGATATGGCATCAAAGATCCCAGGTAAATTATTTTTTATTTTAATGCTAATAAATAATGGTTGAGTAGTAGAACACTCTTTTGGTTGATAATGTAACCTCAACACTACCCTTCACTTGTTGTAGGCACCTAAAATGAGATATGATCTTATTCCTTCACCTTCTCAAGCTTTGGGATAGGTCATATCCCATCCTCCACCAAATCTCGATCACTCCAATCATCTCCACAACACTCATAGGTTAATGTGCTCTATATCTAATCCACATCCTTCAATAAGTATCCTCTAGTTTTTTGTTGCAACAAAATGGTTCTTTTTCTTTTATATATCCTCCTTGTTTCCTTCAGAATGGGGACTTGTTACCCTTAACTCAAGTTGACACCTTATCATTCATGTATGTATATAGTGTCAAATTTTGTTACCTAATAGATACTCACTAATATTGTCACAATTGTGACTCTTTAACCAATTGAACTTTTAAATTTCCAATAGATTCAACAACAAACCTATGGTTGCCACAAAAATCTTCTTGTATTTTTTCTCCAAGAAATCCTTTCTTCCCTTGATGGGTGTCTACATCACTTTCCATTCTTCAGACTTCTTTCCATTGGTTGCATTCTTACAAAAAATTCACTTATTTTCTTGTTTGTGCCATATTTGGAAGTGTGGTACTAGCCTCTAATATACCTCTACACATTCCAAAGAACACACTACTGACGCACCTTCCTTAGTATCTCTAATGAATAATCCTTCAAAAATGTGCTCCTTCCACTTCCTTTAATATCAAACATTTGAAGCTTTGATTTGTGCTTCTACCAAGTTCTCCTTTGTCAAGATACACTCTACCAAGAAAATTATACTTGAATCTATTATGCTATCCTCCACTTCCCTAAAACCTTTCTAAGGTGGTTCCAAACCATGTCATTCCATTTGTATGATCTTTCAAAAAGAACTTGAAAACATGTATTGCAACATGACCTTATTCTCAAATAATTCCTCAAGAATTTTTCTCCTTTCCTTCTTCAGGTTCCTTCTTGAGCAATTCTTTAGCATTGTTCCATTTTCATAATCTTTGACACCACATCTTTCTCAAGGCATCATTTTTCTTCCTCAAAATTTCTACACCAATCCTCCTTAATCATGTTGTAGGAATTTTGACCATACACTTTTTTCTTCAAAGGAAATTATGCCTACATTTATCTTTCCAAGTTTTCTACAAATCCCTATTGCAAAATATTTTGTGATATCACACCATTCTTAATGGCAGAAGCAACAAATGCAACCTTCACCTCCCTTTCTCCTAAATTTCTATAATTTCTTTTGACACCATCATCACTCTAAGCTCTACATCATAATCTTCATTTGGATTCTTCATAGGATTCAACACATACTTATTTCCATCCTTGATAAGGTTGTATTTGTTTATTTTTTGGAATATATGACCTTTCTATTGAATTTTCAAGGCCTATGCAACATGACATGGCCAATATCCATGACAAGACATACCACACAACTTCATCTATGTATGTTGCAATGTGGAAGCTTGCAAGGCCTTACTCCTTCACCACTATTTTATGTCCCTTATTTGGTCATGATAACTTGTAGGGGTTGGGTTGAATCATTCTATTCAACCCTAATTTTTCTACAATCTTGACTAACATAAGGTTGTCAATGTTGTCACTATTAACTGTCACCTTGTATTGCTTCCCTCTTGACTTACGTACCATGTGGAATAGACTCATATGTTGTAGTAACTCCATGGACTTTTGGTGTAGATTCAACAACACTCCTCATTATGAGTATCTCCTTTTGCATTGGTTTTTCTACATCTACCAATCCAAATACTCTTCATTGGATTCTACAACATACACACATGTTTGCTTCATCCTACTACCAACATATTATAAATAAATGCATTTAATGGTTCAATGGCCCCCATTGACCTAAAATAATCCGGACCAATTTTTGCAATTTTTGAATGCAATTACAAGTAACACGCACACATTAAGGTTAGCTTGAAAACCCAAACAATGCGGAAATAACTCTAACCAAGAATGTACATCAGGATCCCAAGTTGGGCAAGGTTTGAGCATATGGTTAGAGGATCTTTATGCACTGTTGAACTGAGTAACTTTAACCAAGAATGTGTCCAAGGTGGACGAACATATGGTCAGAGGATCTTATGCACTGCTAAACTAAGTAACTCTAACCAAGAATGTGTCCAAGGTGGACGAACATATGGTCAGAGGGTCCCTACAAATTACAATACTAAAAGTAAACTCGACGCCAAGAATGTGCTTTCCAACCTAGAATGGGAGTGGAGCTACCATATGGAAAAGATACTAAGAACTACAATGCAATTCAAAATGTAAGATAGGTGGCAAGCCAGCCTCTTCCACCTATTCAGTGGGTATTACAAAAGCATGAAGAGATAGATTAAGAAATGTTGACAATACTACTATTTAGCTTACAAAGTAATAGAGAGTGCATGTCAAGAACAAAGATTAGAAGCTCTTCAATGCTACAATAATGGATAAGATCTCTTCAAAGATTAATAAGACTTTCTAGTTACCAACCCTTCACAAAATGCATTTTTCCTAAATTGGATATGACAGACCAAACAACTTGAAGTGCAAACCAGCAACACAGAACCCTACTAAAATACTCATATCTCACTCAATTCTCAACCAAAAGACCTCAAATCAAATGCATTAGCTTCCTATGATGAGGGTGACCATGTTACATCAAAGAAACCTCTCAAAAAGTTGAGTATTATTTTAACACGCATCCCAATGCAGCCCTAGAGAGGGATGACTTGCAAAGAGGGGCAATTTTCTTCTTAAAAATCAAGGCCTTCACAAAAAAATCTGAAAATGAGCTCAAAGGGACGCCTTAGCATGAGAAGAAGATTTATGCAAGACCCAGAATGATAATATTTTTATTTTTTGACTTATGAGCAAATACAACATGTAACTACACTGAATCAGCAACTCCAGAATTTCATTAACAAGCTAGAAATAGAACTAGAAATGCATAACAAGCACTACAATGCAAAAACTCACTACAAAATCACTCAACTATCATCTAACATCTCCACTAGTTGCTATCTTTCAAGCAAGAAGTCGAGCCAAGGCTAGGAGGCATACATTCCTCAAAGCAATCCTGATACCTTTTCGGTAGCATAACTTTACTGAAGACATCAGATGGAAAAATGAAGAGGAGAGGTCTCCATATATAGGCTCAGCAAGGAATCTCCATAAACTTCTAGAAAGGGTGCCCTAATTTTCAAATTTGAAATAATCCAATTTCCCTCCAAGTATGGTGTCCTTTCTCTTCAAGTTACATTTGACTTTTATAAAAAATAATCTCTCCATCAAAGTAGGCGCCCCCTTCAAGCAAGATTTAAAATCCTTTAAAAATATTAAATTACCTCCTAAGAGGCGTCCACCCATGAAGTCCCCTTTTAAAAACAACCTGAAGTGATGCAACTAGGCCAAGGGGGGATCAACATTAAAATATAACATTATTTAAATCAACTGAACTTATCTCTCCAAAATGCATCCCAAGGCCAAAAACGATCAAACCAACTGAACTGGATGAAGAAGAGAGCCAACCGCACTGAAAACCACAGGACCACTGCCAGAAATAGAATTTACTAAAAATAATAAATTCTTGAAGGTGCTCAGATCACACTGCAAGTCATACCACTACGAAGCTCTCTGAAAACCCAAAAAGAATCCGCACTTCAATCTCCAAACTTCGAGCAACAACAACCTCCAAAATGGTAAACCCTAATTTTACCCTCTGAGTAGCCTACAGGTCTCCGGAATAGGCCAACAGTCAACTAAATTGATCACACTCGAGAAGGGGACATTACAGTCCGCCCTCCCCAAGATTGCTTGCCCACAAGCAATTGCAAGTCTGGATGCTGTAGAATCTCCTCATTCTCCCAAGTTGCATCCTTCAAAGGCAAGTTCTTCCACTTCACTAAGTATTCTCTGATTGTTCTTCTTCTCAAAGAATGCTCTCTGGAATCAATAATCTCCTTTGGAATCAAAATCAACTATCCTTCTTCGTCCAAAGGTGGTAACTGTGATGAAGCAACAACATTATGTCCAAGTTCCTTCTTGAGGCGAGACACGTGGAAGACATTGTGTACTATGCTATTCGATGGTAACTCCAATTCATAAGCTACTGCTCCAACCCTTCTGATAACTTTGAATGGCCCATAGAAGCGAGGTTTGAGCTTCTCAGCTCCACTCTTCTTGAGAGTAGACTATCGGTAAAGCTAAAGTCGAAGATAAACCATATCTCCAACCTCAAAAGAGTGCTCAACACGCCATTGATCAGCGTACATCTTCTGTTGATTCTAATGAATCTGAAGGTTGTTCTTCAAGGACTTCAAGATATCTTGACTATGCTGCAACAAATCCTTGGCTTGAGGGGCTTTGCTATCTCCAAACACCAAATTAGCAAAGCTAGGAGCCTCATAACCATAGAGAGCCATGAATGGAGACATCCTTATTGACATTTGAAAGGATGAATTGTAGCAATACTCCCCTAGGTGAAGCCATTTCACCCATGCCCTTTGCTGCTCCGAAACATAGTTTCTAAGATAGCCTTCAACCACTTATTCACTATCTTTGTTTGTCCATCAGTTTGAGGGTGATAACTAGTGCTTGGAGTGAGCACCGTACCACTCATCCTAAAGACTTATTTCCAAAAGGTGCTTAGGAACTTGCTGTCCCTATCACTCACAATGTTTTTTGACAACCCATGCAATCTAAACACCTCATGGAAAAACAAATATGCAACTTGAGCTACTGAAAATGAGCTAGTGATGGCAAAGAAGTGAGAAAACTTTGTTAATTTGTCCACTACAACATAGATACAATCTTTGCCTTTGACCTTTGGCAACCCAGTGATGAAGTCCATTTATATGCTTTCCCATTTTTGGTCGGGAATGGAAGAGGTTGCAGCAGACCAGCTGGTAGAGAATGCTCATTTGCGTTCATCTGACAAGTGGGACACTCCTAGATGTAGTGTTGGACTTCCCCTTTCAGCCCCTTCCAAGAAAACCTTTCCCGAATCTACCTATATGTCTTGAAAAAACCTTGATGACCAGCAAGTGGGATGTCATGGAATGTCATCAAAATCTTCTTTTTGAGCTTAGAATCAGACACCAAAAAGAACCTTCCCTTGTAGTGTATCAAACCTTCAACCACCTTGTACCTTTCATCATGAAAAGTACCTTCAATGATGCCAGTTGCAAACTGATTTTTGGCATAATCAGCAAGCAACATTTCCTTCCAATCAACAGTAAGCTCACATAATGAGCTCAAATGAGGCCTTCTAGATAGAGCATCTATCACAATGTTGTTTTTCCTTTTGACATATTCAATGTCAAAATCGTAAGCTTGAAGCTTACTCACCCACTTTTGTTGTCTTTCATTCAAATCCTTCTGATGCATGAAGTGCTTGAGACTATTGTGATCAGTCTTGACCACAAACTTGCTCCCCACCAAATATTGTTTGAACTTAGCTAGTGCATGCATGATTGCAAGCATTTCCTTGTCATAGATGGAGTAGGTCCTTTCAACACCCCTTAACTTTCTTCTTTCAAACACAATGGGATGCTTATCTTGCATCAAAACAGCCCCAACACCTTCTCTGGAAGCATCACACTATAGCTCGAAAGGTTTGGAAAAATCCAATATGGCCAAAACTGGACAAGAACTCATGATCTTCTTGAACTTATCAAAAGTACTTTAAGCTTTTTTTGACCAGCAAAAAGCCCCCTTTTTAGTGAGGTCAGTAAGAGGGGCAACATTTTGAGAGTAACCTTTCACAAATCTTTTGTAAAAACCACAAAGACCCAAGAATCCTTTCAAATGAGTCACGTTCTCTGGAGGTGGCCAGTCAACTATCGCCTTGATCTTTTCAGGATCAACCTTCACTCCATCAACACTGATTATGTGACCAAGGTAGAGTAGCTCCTTCATTCCAAATTCACATTTGGATTCTTTGGCAAACAAACTTTCTAATTCTAGGATGCTAAGCACTTCCTCCAAGTGCTTGAGATGTTCTTCCCATGACTTGCCAAAGGATATCATCAAAGAAGATCAATACAAACTTCCTTAGTTGCTTCTGAAAGACTTTGTTCATGCAAGATTGGAAGGTAGCAGGAGCATTAGTCAACCCAAATGGCATGACTAAAAACTTGAAGTGATCATAGTGGCATCTAAATGTCATCTTCTCAACATCAGACCCTCTCATCCGAATTTGGTAGTAACCTGACCTCAAATCAATCTTTGAAAAGAACTTGGCTCCATGTAGCTCATCAATGAGCTCATTTATCCTCAGAATGGGATACCGATTTTTTATTGTGCTTTGATTCAAAGCACGATAATCCACACACATGCGGATGGTACCATCCTTCTTCTTCACAAGAACAACTGTTAAAGCGAAGGGACTCTTGCTTGGACGAATGAAGCCCATCTCCAAGAGTTCTTTTATGTTTTTTCTCAATCTCATCCTTTTGCTTCTTAGGGTACCGATATGGTGTTGTGATGACTGGCTTGGCCCCTTCCTTGAGTTCTATGACATGCTTCGATCCCCTTTCAGAAGGTGGCCTAGGAGGTAAATCAGCAAACACCTTGCTCTTCTTGGTAAGTATAGACTGAATATCAGGAGGATAGTCCCTCTTTGTTTCAACCGGACTAGCTGGGAGAATCATACACTCCGCAGCCCACTCAACTTGATCATGCCGAATCAGCCTCTCCATTCTTTTGAATGAGACAATCCGAGGACCACCATTGGACATTCCTCTTAGAACCACCTTCTTTGCATCAAATTGAAACTCGAGCTCCATGGTTTGCAGATTTAGACAAATCTCTCCAAGCGAACACAGCCATTGAATGCCTAGGACGGCATCCATATCTCCAATGTTGACTTCATAGAAGTCATCTTCTTGGTGCAAGAGATGTGAAACCCATCGGCAACCATAACCTTAAAGCCTTCAAATTCTTTCGTCTGAAGCCCCTTCTTTGCCACCACAACTTCATCAATGAAGTTGTGTTGCTCTAGTGTCAATCAAATCAACAATTCATCGCCCTTTAATCATCCCTCGAACTTTGAAGGATTCATTTTTATGAAAGCTCGAAAGTTGGGCCAAAGTACCCCCACCTCCTTTTTCATCTTCGGACTCTTTTGGAGCTCTTTCCACTTCACTATCATCAAAATTAGACTGCTGGTCTGAAAAATCAGAATTACTTTCTTTAGCAGATTAGTATTCAATTTGATGAATTTTGACTCCTTTTGGGAAAATATGATCTTGGGACCATTTTTCTCTACACCTGAAACATAACCCCTTTCTTTTAAGTTCGTTAAGTGTCTTTGAATCCAACCTTGTGACATGAGTTTTATGTTGTTTGGTTTCCTTGTGGTGAGGTCTTTTATCTCTACCCTTTTTGTGGAATGATAGCTTGGATTGAAATTTTGCTTTAGGAGCAGCCCACTCCATATTTTTTGCTTTCTTCATTGCCTCTTGTAAAGAGGGTGGATCAAAAGCCTTAATCCAACCCTTGAGTGGTTCCATAAGCCCTTCACTGAATAAAATCACCATTCGCCTCTCTATGATTCCAGTAACCATTACTGAAAGTCTCTGAAACTCAGCTATATAGGCGTCAACTGTGCCATACTGTCTAAGCTGGGCCAACTCCCTGAAATGTATTTTGGGGTCCTTCTTCTCAAATCTCTCTAGGATTCTAGTGGTAAACTCATCATAGGCAGTGATAGACCGATGACACAAGGTGACTAGGCTATGGTACCACCACTCATGCGCTACCCCATCTAGGTGTAGCATAGCGAACTTAATCGCCTCCTCCTCTGCCATCGATTTAAGAGCTAGATAGTTATCCAACTTTTGTATCCAAGCTCTAGTTGAACTGTTGTCACTCCCATCAAAATGTGGAAGTGTAACTTTGTTGATAGCCTGGTGCAAGTCCCTCTGTACTGTTGTTCCCCTCTGATCATGATGTCTTCCTTGACTTTTATTCTTCCTTTTGTGATCCACAAAGTTGTTGTAAGACATGTCTTACTTGATTTCATCAGGGAGGGAATCATACTCAGCACGGTTGAGTCTCAATTGTTCCAAAAATGATGCATTCTCTTCAAGATCTGGTTGAGGGTTCACTGGCGCCAAAAAAGTGGGTTTAAATGGCCTGGAAGTGATGTATGTGTTATTTGTAGTATGTTGAGCAGCATGTCCACTATGCTGGTTGGAAGCACTATGTTCTCCTGTATGCCCTGGATTGTTCTGTGGAATTGGGTTCTGACCCATTCTCCCCATCATGAAAGACATCATATCCAACATGGCATCCATCTTCCTCTCAAACCTTTTTCCTGGACTGGGCGTTCTTTCTCTCTCTTTTCCTCTTGCATCCGTGTTACTAGTAAACCTCTCATTACCACCAAGTGTCCTCTCAGCATCCCCCATTTCTAGTTTCTAAGAAGAATCCCAATGTGCTCTTAATACCTCTGATGTTGTCTGACCTTCTACAACCTGATATGGCTGCCACTGATTTGCAATTTTCTTGTCTTCTCTTGCTAAGTATCTTTTTTCTCGGTCACTCATAGGAAGTCTTTTTCACAGGATGGCAGGATGTGTAGCTCTAATACCACTTAAATATTCTAGACCAATTTTTTCAATTTTTGAATGCAATTACAAGCAACACGCACCCCTTAAGGTTAGCTTGAATACCCAAATGATGCGGAAATAACTCTAACCAAGAATGTACACCAGGATCCCAAGTTGGGAAAGTTGTGAGCATATGGTCAGAGGATCTTTATGCACTGCTGAACTGAGTAACTCTAACCAAGAATGTGTCCAAGGTGGACAAACATATGGTCAAAGGATCTTATGCACTGTTGAACTGAGTAACTCTAACCAAGAATGTGTCCAAGGTGGACGAACATATGGTTAGAGGGTCCCTACAAATTACAATACTAAAAGTAAACTCGATGCCAAGAATGTGCTTTCCAACCCAGAATGGGAGTGGAGCTACCATATGGCAGAGATACTAAGAACTACAATGCAATTCAAAACATAAGATAGGCAGCAAGCTAGCCTCTTCCACCTATTCAGTGGGTATTACAAAAGCATGAAGAGATAGATTAAGAAATGTTGACAGTACTATTGTTCAACTTACAAAGTAATAGAGAGTGCCTGTCAAGAACAAAGATTAGAAGCTCTCCAATGCTGCAATAATGGATAAGATCTCTTCAAAGCTTAATAAGACTTTCTAGTTACCAACCCTTCACAAAATGCATTTTTCCTAAATTGGATATGACAGACCAGACAACTTGAAGTGCAAACCAGCAACACAGAACCCTACTAAAATACTCATATCTCACTCAATTCTCAGCCAAAAGACCTCAAATCAGATGCATTAGCTTTTTATGATGAGGGTGACCATGTTACATCAAAGAAACCTCTCAAAAAGTTGAGTATTATTTTAACACGCATCCTAATGCAGCCCTAGAGAGGGACGGCTTGCAAAGAGGGGTGATTTGCTTCTTAAAAATCAAGGCCTTCACAAAAAATCTGCAAATGAGCTCAAAGGGACACCTTAGCATGAGAAGAAGATTTATGCAAGACCCAAAATGATAATATTTTTATTTTTTGACTTATGAGCAAATACAACATGTAACTACACTAAATCAGAAACTCCAAAATTTCATTAACAAGCTGGAAATAGAACTACAAATGCATAACAATCACTACAATGCAAAAACTCACTACTGTTGGGTGAAAATTATGTAATCCACTTTTCGATAGATTACACAACTTGGACTTCAGCCACAGCTATGTGAGATGTGAATCTCTCCTCTCGGAAAGGGGAGGCGCCCTTCTTACTGCTAACAGAAGCGATAGTAAATCAAACAAGTAATTACAAAATGTCTAACACTGGAGAACAGGAAGCTTCTTCATGTTTTTTTGCTTGGGCGCGGAGTCTTCATACTTCTTCCTGGTCTCCTGCATGAACTTTTTATTTGGAAGAACCAAGATCAAAGGACATCACCTTCGGGATCACTTGACAAGATCTGGAGAGAAACTGCAAGGATGGTGAATCAACAGGCGTTAGCAGAAAAAGTAGCATTGGGAAGCGCGAAGCAAGCAACAATGTCGAGCAAGCATGAAACGAAGGATGATGCACGGAAAATGATGCACAAAGTGGAAAAAACAAGGTTTGGAGAAAAACTGGGAAAAATGGAAGTGTTTTAAGAAAAAATTAGGAAAAGTGTAAGGGCGCTAAAATTCAGCGCCCTTACATCTTTTGGGAATTCAGACTTTGATGCAGGGGCGCTAAATTTTGGCGCCCTTACATTTCTGAGAGTTAGAAAAATATTTCAAAGTGCAAGGGCGCACTTTTTCAGCGCCTCTGCATCTGAAACATAGTTTTGGAAAACAGATGTAAGGAGAATAGGAGATTAATAAAGAGGAACGACTTACCAAAATGAAACGCGAAGAGTGCTGAAGAGGAATGGCGAAATTCTCAGAAAAAACGTGTTTGTAGTTTGAAGAAAACTCGCCCAGCATGAAGAGAGGAAAGCAAAAGATCATAACAATGAAAATGGCGAATTAAAACACTTTTAAGCAAAAGAGAAAATCGAAAACCTAACTCAAGTCGAGTAATAAATTTAGGCATGAAAAGTGGCACGATTGACGAAAAACGCGAAAATCATGAAGAAACGTGCCAGGGCCAAGAAAAAGTTAAGTGTCAGGAAAAAGTGTAATGGCGCTAAAATTTAGAGCTATTACATTTTTAGAAATTTCACTTTCATGCAGGGGCGCTAAATTTTAGCCCTTGCACTTTTTGTACTTAGCCAAATTTTGGCTTCAGGGCAGGAGCACACTTTTTCAGTGCCACTGCATTTTTCGCAATTCACTAAGTACGAACAGTGAGACTTCGCGAAGGAGCTCATTTCGAAGGTCTTCACGAGGCGAACATGGGGGAATGCTCGAATTGACTATTCGAGGCTTAGGAACGCATTTCGAGGTGGCTTGAAAATCACTTCGTTATGCGTACTTGAACTTCACGAATCCTAGGAAACGGACAAGTTTCGTAGGGGGGTTATCCGTGGAACGAGCGCTGCTAGATTTCATGATAACAGCTGGCTCCTACTGGGGATCTTCCTTCGGTTGTTCTTTTGAAAAGAACGAAGGGAGAAGAATTCCAGAATTCAAGTTCCTTTATCCATTGGGCTTGGAGTTAGGTGACAACGACGAAAAACAAATTTACGAAAACAAGACAAACTTATGCAAATGCACTTATTGAAAAGGGAAAAACCTACCTAATTAAAACTAGCCATTAATGAGACCTTCTCAAATGAAACCGTTCACAGGTTCAACAAAATAGTTGCCTTTCTTCAGCAGCTTGCAAGGCCTTCCATGATCATTAGTAGCTACATGTAGATGAGGTTGAAGCATTGCTTTATGAAGGAGATGAACAGGTTCAGCTACCTTTGAAAATATTATGGATATATTGCTGCTCCAAAATAAATCATTGAATCCAGGCTGCTCCTGTACATCTACAAATATATCTTTAGCTGCATCCTCAAGTTTATCTTCACGCTCAGGTGCAAGTGGAACCTCTGTCTTCCCATTGGCCTCCAACCAAGCAAGATGTCTTATGGGACATTCCCTTGATCTGTCAAAGATTGAATGCTTCTTACCAGTTGTTACTTGAATAACTGATTCATCAACCATGGCAACCTCATGCTAATCGGAATGATCTCCTTCATGTGATTTAGATGAAGATATGACTGCACTGCATACCTCAATATGATGTTCACCATCTTCAGACTTGGAAAAATCTGAATAATTTATAAGAATGTCCTCATCATGCCTTGGGGAAGTTCTTTTATGCAACATCTATTCAAGTTCATGATCTTGAAACACATATGCATTCTTTTCAACTTGACTGAGACCTTCATGCATGTCCATCTTTTGAGATCTCAAGACAAGATCGTCTTCATTTACTTGAATTTCAGCAAAATGACTTTCATCATCCTGCTTTTCATCAATGGCTTTCTGAGACTGCATAAACCAGAAATGGGAGTCGCCAGCTATGTATGCTTCCTTTTCCTGGAAGAGAATAGCGAGATCACTTGGATCGGTGTCAGGATGCTTCAGTACTGCTTTTACTAATGGTACCTCAACAGCAAGCCTCTTCGGAGGTGAAGATAACTTGTGTTGATTCCCAACAGAAAAATTATGAGCTAGCTACTTTTTGAGGACAAGTAGCTCATTTATCAACCTTTGCACCATAGGATCTGTCCTCGTGATGGAAGAAAATAACTCCAAAGAAGGGGTTTTTTCGGATTCATTTGATTCAATTTTTATTTGCCCAGCAAGAATGAGATCATCTTCAATTTTTGTCGCCAAGGTCTGCACCATTGCAAGAGTAGTTGTGGGTGCTCTTCTCAATAGGAAACCAACCTTAGGCACTTGAGAATTTACAAAGAAACATTTCAAATTCTCAGCTTCTTCATGTTTCTTTGCTTGGGCGCGGAGTCTTCATACTTCTTCTTGGTCTCCTGCATGAACTTTTTATTTGGAAGAACCAAGATCAAAGGACATCACCTTCGGGATCACTTAACAAGATCTGGAGAGAAACTGCAAGGATGGTGAATCAACAGGCGTTAGCAGAAAAAGTAGCATTGGGAAGCGTGAAGCGAGCAATAATGTCGAGCAAGCATGAAATAGAGGATGATGCACGGAAAACGATGCACAAAGTGGAAAAAACAAGGTTTGGAGCAAAACTGGGAAAAATGGAAGTGTTTTAAGAAAAAATTGGGAAAAGTGTAAGGGCGCTAAAATTCAGCGCCCTTACATCTTTTGGGAATTCAGACTTTGATGCAGGGGCGCTAAATTTTGGCGCCCTTACATTTATGAGAGTTAGAAAAATATTTCAAAGTGCAAGGGCGCACTTTTTCAGCGCCTCTGCATCTGAAACATAGTTTTGGAAAACAGATGTAAGGAGAATAGGAGATTAATAAAGAGGAACGACTTACCAAAATGAAACGCGAAGAGTGCTGAAGAGGAATGGCGAAATTCTCAGAAAAAATGTGTTTGTAGTTTGAAGAAAACTCGCCCAGCATGAAGAGAGGAAAGCAAAAGATCATAACAATGAAAATGGCGAATTAAAACACTTTTAAGCAAAAGAGAAAATCAAAAACCTAACTCAAGTCGAGTAATAAATTTAGGCATGAAAAGTGGCACGATTGACGAAAAATGCGAAAATCATGAAGAAACGTGCCAGGGCCAAGAAAAAGTTAAGTGTCAGGAAAAAGTGTAATGGCGTTAAAATTTAGAGCTATTACATTTTTAGAAATTTCACTTTCATGCAGGGGCACTAAATTTTAGCGCCCTTGCACTTTTTGTACTTAGCCAAATTTTGGCTTCAGGGCAGGAGCACACTTTTTCAGTGCCACTGCATTTTTCGCAATTCACTAAGTACGAACAGTGAGACTTCGCGAAGGAGCTCATTTCGAAGGTCTTCACGAGGCGAACATGGGGGAATGCTCGAATTGACTATTCGAGGCTTAGGAACGCATTTTGAGTAGGCTTGAAAATCACTTCGTTATGCGTACTTGAACTTCACGAATCCTAGGAAACGGACAAGTTTCGTAGGGGGGTTATCCGTGGAACGAGGGCTGCTAGATTCCGTGATAACAGCTACAAAATCACTCAACTATCATCTAACATCTCCACTAGTTGCTATCTTTCAAGCAAGAAGTCGAGCCAAGGCTAGGAGGCATACATTCCTCAAAGCAATCCTGATACCATTTCGGCAGCATAACTTTACTGAAGACATCAGATGGGAAAATAAAGAGGAGAGGTCTCCATATATAGGCTCAGCAAGGAATCTCCAGAAACTTCTAGAAAGGGCACCCTAATTTTCAAATTTGAAATAATCCAATTTCCCTCCAAGTATGGTGTCATTTCTCTTCAAGGCACATTTGACTTTTATAAAAAATAATCTCTCCATCAAAGTAGGAGTCCCCCTTCAAGCAAGATTTAAAATCCTTTAAAAATATTAAATTACGTCCTAAGAGGCATCCACCCATGAAGTCCCCTTTTAAAAACAACTTGAAGTGATGCAACTAGGCCAAGGGGGGGGTCAACATTAAAATATAACATTATTTAAATCAACTAAACTTATCTCTCCAAAATGCATCCCAAGGCCAAAAACGATCAAACCAATTGAACTGATTGAAGAAGAGAGCCAACCGCACTGAAACCACAGGACCACTGCCAGAAATAGAATTTACTAAAAATAGTAAATTCTTGAAGGTGCTCGGATCACACTGCAAGTCATACCACTACGAAGCTCTCTGAAAACCCAAAAAGAATCTGCACTTCAATCTCCAAACTTCGAGCAACAACAACCTCCAAAATGGTAAACCCTAATTTTACCCTCCGAGTAGCCTACGGGTCTTTGGAATAGGCCAATGGTCAACTGAATTGATCATGCTCGAGAAGGGGACATTACATGACCACATTGAAAACAAGTACTAAAAAATCCTCTTCCATGGTTTTCAATCCCTCGTCAGCTTTTCCCCAAGCTTTCACTATTGTTTGTTGATGGTTAGCTAGGTGGTGCTTGCTTCCCTTCCTCATTGATCTTGCTAATGTTTCTCAACAATATTCCTTATCCCATTCTTCTATTTCATTATATTGAGTTTCTCATCATACTTATAAGCAAATCGATATTCCTCCTTGATAGTGTGAAGCCTCAAGATACTCCTCTTTTTTGGATGGAAAGTTGCACATTGTTGATGTACCTCACCGCCTTCTCTTCATTTGAATCAAGGTATCTAGATCACAATTGTGATTTTTTGAAACTACTTAGCACAATCCTTCACATTATTTGTGCAAAAACACAAAGTTTAGAGCTTCTTCAAAAAATCCAACTACAAATTTCCTACAAGTACTTGTCCCTCAATTTGGAAAACATTATATCCCAATGAGTGGCCTTCTTCTTGTTTCACTTCATTCTCTATAGTGACAACTCCTTCTGCCATAGGGGAATGGGCCCTTTTATCTTGATATGGCTGATCTTCACCCTCTAAGTGTGTCATCTAGAAACTCAAAATAATCTACCATTTCATTGATCCAATTAATAAACTCATTTACATTGAATGATCTAGAAATATTGAAACCTCTATTTGTGTTCCTTTGTCAATCCTCAAGATGGCTTGCAACATCCTCTCCTCTCCTACATCCACAATCAATTATTTTTCTCTCCCTTGCTCCCTTTCCTCACTTTTCTCTTTCTTCTCCTTTGGATCATTAATCTTTCCTCTAGACAAGAAATCTATAGAAATTTTCCCATATTGAATCCATATGTTATTGCATCATTCACAATAATGTTGTGACCTCATCCAATCTCCTTACTTTAATGCCAATTCATCCCAACCTCTACCAGTAGTTCTCTTCTAGTTGGCCCATTGTCAACTATGGGTTTGAAAATTTTGTGAGTGCAATTTAGTCACACCATCCACAAGTCTAAATTAATAAATCTATGGAGATATTCACACTTCATTGGAGTGCACCTCACTTTGATACCACTTGATGTAAGGAAAGTTGAGTCTCCAAAGGAGGATTGTAAAACTAAAAATATTGGAAATATTCAACACAAATAACAATTACACACAAAAAGATGGAATGGAAAATACTATATTTATTAATATTTAAAATTCAACATACATCAAGGCATAGGATTGAATTACAAAAAATTCAATCAAATCCCATTTATGAAAAGATCAATTTTCTTGTAGATACAACTTGAAGGTTTACAATTTATAATGGGGATGCATACTTAATCACCCTAGTTTAACATAGAATTTGTTACAATCTCCCAAGGATTGGAATGGCCCTCTTAATTTGTTGTACAATTAGAATTTAAACTTGTCTAATCGAGATAGAGTAATATAAACATAGATACTTTAGTACATGTTAGGGACTATTCAGGTCCACTATGATCCCATGCTCTATCTATATAACAGTCTAATGAATTATTGTGAAGTCTATACATTGGAAGATTTGAATTTGAAAGTCTAGACTAGATGTAAAGAATTAATCCTTTATCTTTGTTGGCGTTTCAATTCGCACCTCTGGAATGTGTATTAGGAACAAACAACTATGTATAGATAAACTGCTCTTCAAATTAGGAGGGGAAGCTCCCTCTTCATTGATGATGCTTAAAGAAATTAAACTAAACTATTACCAATCTTTTTGTTCTTAGCTAAGAGCACAAGGTTATAAAATTCTTTGTGTCCTAGCTGAGGTTTTCTCTTTTTAGAACTTCAACTACAACTAGCCTTACTCTAATGACACTTCTAGCTACTCAAGTAAAATCAGAGCTTGAGAGTTAGAAGTAAACGAGGAATGATTCAACACAGAAACTTAAATAAACTCACTTCCAATGCACACCTAAATACTCATTGTACTTTTAGATGCAAGCTAAAATAAAGATTATATAAGTAGAACATATAAAATAAAACCTGAGACAATATATCAAAGCAAAGTAGGCATAAGATTTCCTTTCTCAAATTTCTAACAATGATTACACTTCTAGGACAACAGATTTGTAGCAATAACAAGCTTACAGTTTAGTGATCAAACCAAAATACACTTGACACAAATTACACACTAACTAAACAATACTTGCAGCAAAAGGCAGGCATGCAAACTTGCTCTTATACTAAGTGAACAGACACTAAATAATAAAGTTGTAGGCAAAAGTAGGCTCAGTAATTTGTTATCACAATAATGGTTCAAAAATAAATGGGCAAGGCTTCCCTTATTTATACACAAACAAGGAGTAGGGAACCCTAAAATCTCCTTGCTTTTACAACTAGACTTGCCAACTCACAAGATTTATTTCTAAAACTAAAACATGACAACTAACTAACAACCTACAAAAACAAAAGCAGGGAAAGTTCCAACTATTACAATTTAATTTTTCTATTTCACATAGAAGAGATTAGCATGAATGAGAATACCAAGTTTAACTTGGAAAATGCATCAAGTTAAATGTTGCTTTTTGAGTTCTATTCTTGGAAAACATCACTCTCCGCCAAAGAGTTGATTTGTTCCTAATTTCAATTAGAGAATACTGCATGTTTTAAAAACTCAAATTTTGACTATGAACATGCCTATGTTCGGAAAAGTTTTGTGCAAATTGTTGAAAACAAGTTGTTGATTTTCCTCCAAAAAGTAGATTCCCAAAAAAAGTTGAGGTCTAGGTTTTGTAGACAATCACATTCTGAAGAAACCCAATTCACCAGATTTTAAAAAAGTTCAGGGCTTCCCGAAAAAGCATTGAAAAAGCAATTTTTTTTGGAAATATAAAATTTCCCACTCTTCAAGAGGAATAAAAAGCAAGTGGACCCATATCAATGAAAACTGAAAATTTTGACCACTTGTTTCTGAAATGTGATGCCCTAGAGAAAGGACCATGCAAAAGCATGCCTCTATGCTTGCCAATCCTGAATCCATGAAGAAAACTAAAAAAGCACTTCATTTGAGCCTTTGAATCTTAATGAGAAGAAAAAGATAGATTTCTCTTCCTATGGATTGCAACCTGCAAAATATGAAGAATAAATGTGAAATCTTCTTAAATGGAGTTTGAGACAAAAAAGCGCTTTATTCTCCAAGCTTTAAAACTTTGAAGTCAATCCAGAAATAGAAACGTTGAATTTAGACACTTTTTCGAACGATGAATGACAAAAACTGAAAAATGGCTAAGGCGTGAATTCTTGGGAGTGCTGACTGGACAGGGGTGCCTAGACTCCCCAGTGTTAACCATTTTTTCATGATTTTCAAATTTTTACTTTCTCTGTTTCATGTGAAGCTAATGACCCCTATTTAATCTTCATTTTCAAGCAGCCGGTGAATAACAAAGTTTGGAAGTCAGTCATCCTGGCAAGCCTTGTCATATCTGAGTTGAATGGTACCATCTGCCAGCCTTTAACAATGCATCTGATGATTTTTTGAAAGCCTGAACAGCTGACAAAGAAGTTATGAGCATTTTTCAGCAAACGCGGAAAATATTATAAGGCATGAGAAGTTGGGCACCCTCCTTGAAAAGGGGCACCCAAGTCTTCCAGACTTAGCCAAAATTTGAGGATTTTCAATTTTCTTTTAACTTTCTTTGTTTTGTGTGTTTCTGCCTCTATTTTGATTTGTAATATTTATTGTCTGACTGATCCTCCAAACTGGATGAGGTATTCATTGAAGATCCTGAACATAACTGAGGTGATCTCCAACTTTTCCCAACCCTAAAACTACTTTTGACCGGATCCGAATTGGGTTGATGGGGAAGGTTTGCATGTTTTTCGAGAAACAAGAAAAATAAATTAAGGCAAGAGCACTTGGGCGTCCTGCTTGGCTAGGGGTGCCCAAGATCACTAGAGTTAGAATATTTTCTAAGATTTTCACCTTTCATTAAATTTCCATTCATCGTCTTTGCCAATTGCACCCTTGGAATTCATTGTTTTTCATGCAAAGGCTAAATTTGACTAAGGCATGAAAAGCCAGGAGTGTTGACTAGGTAGGGGCACCTAGGATTACCAGACAAAAAAAAATTCATGAATTTTACAAATGCTAGGCACCACTAGCTAGTAGGGGCGCCTAGGCTTACCAGTGTTAGAATTTTTTCTATAAATTTGACTATTTTTAGATTCCCCTCTATTAACCATTTCTTGTGCATCTTTTATTGTTTTACGTCATTTGTGCAGCATTGAGACCTTGAATCCGATACCTGGCAGTTGACCATGCTCCATTAGTGACCTTGGAGCTCCTATTTTACCTTCTGAAAAAGCATAATAGACCCACCAAAGAAATACTAACCTTTTAACGATTATAACCGAACCAGCTTGATCAGGAAGTATTCTCAACCAATCAAAATCAGTTTGAACCCTGGAAACAAAAATTCTATTTTTAGAAAGTTTTTCCAATATCCATTTGAGAAGAAACCCAAAAAAACCCCGACTCAATTCTATTTTTAGAGACTTTCTAAAAATAGAAATTTCTATTTTTAGAGACTTTCTAAAAATAGAAATTTCTATTTTTAGAAATTTTGACTTTTGACAAAAAAATTTACAAGAATTTTACTATTCTTTTCAAAATGCCTTAATGAATCAAAAAAAATTGATTGGGCACAACAATCTTGAATGAAAGCATTTAATACTCATGAAAAATCAATGGCTAGTGAAACTAAATGTTAAGAGAAAGATATCTAAGTATGAAGGAGTCCCTTACATGGTTCTACCAAAAAAACTCTATCAACTTAAGGAAAATGATCTAATAAAACCCTTCTATTAAGTGTGGGGAAATTTTCAAAGAAAAGCTACTTTGCGCTAATGAAGGGTCATCTCAAGGCCTCCAAAAACACATACAAGGAAGTGCAAATCTATCTCCAAACAAAACAAAAAACCTACAAAATGAAGAAAACAAAAGAAATAGCATCAAATATTTTTGATTGATATAAGATTATAGATGGGTGAAGGATACTCGTACATCATTGGGCCTTACTAAAAACCTTATTTTTCTAGACCAAATGTGCTACTAAAGGAATTAATTCCAATCTTTGAACTAGCAATGAATCGAGATTGGAATTTATTCTCTATCCAAATTCTATGGTCCTCTATTTTCTTCCAATCTTCACATCAATTGGGAAAGTCCTTCAAATTGATCTTGTGTACTACATAATATGTGATAAAGGTCTTTGATGGTCTTGAAAATATTTTTGAATGGAATAATGTTTGTCATTGAATAGATTTCCCCACTCAACCAAAAAGTGTTTATAATGGTGTTAGAACCATTAATAATCCACCATGTTACAAAAAGTGTGATCTTAAGGTTTAAAATAATGACATTTAATGAAGATGGAGCAAGAAAACAATTAATTCTTGCAACCCATGAGTTGGAGTAAAATCTTTCTAAGGAATGTTTTAAAATTCTATTTTTCTCACATTGGTAAAGGTCTCATGAAATTCAATTATTGGATCAAGAGATACATAATTAATAGTGTTCCTTCAAGATGGGAACAAAAATAATCAACTAATGAAAACTAAATGAATTGAAGTGAACATTTTTGGAATAAAGTTTAAAATAGTAGTCTACTTGTCTTTATAAAATTTTGTGAGAAAAATAAACCTAGATTGAAATATGTAAGATTAATACATTTTTTGGCAAAATGAAAAATATTTCAACTTGCTATATAATTTTTTATTTTATTTTATTTAAAAAAGTTAAAAACTAAACCATAATTTTTTATGAAGTAAAATTATATAATAAATATTTGCAACCCTTAAATCTTATCAAACTTCTAGAAAATTTATGGACATTCTATTTTTTCTATTCAATGCCCACGGTCCTTGCAAATCAGGCTATCCTTCAAACATTGTTGCACCACAATAGATTTTCTTTGTTAATGTGTTATTTTTTTTTAAAGATAAGCCCCTTTTTTTAGAGTGCCCCCAAACAAACAAATCAATGGATAATTAGATCAAACTTCTTTTAGTCCCTCTCACTAGTAAAGCCTTTTGTCTCCTTTGTGAGGCACCCTCAAAACAAAATATTCATGCAAAGGTAGTAAAAATTAGTATAGAAAAGAGCAACAATAGTTTTGTTCCTCAATCTTTTAGTAGGTTGTTTTGGACATCATTCCTCATTCTCATGCCTACCTCAATACACCAATCATGCCACATATTTTATGTTACATAAACATCTCTCTTCTCTCTAGCATTCAAATATAGCTAGCAATGATTATTTTGGTAAGTTTAAATAAAAAATTTTAAAACATGAACCAAATTCACAACCTTAAAACCATCAAAAACACCACTTTTGTATTTTGATATAAACTCCAAATTTGCAAATGAATGGGCTCTCTAAAAAGCTTTGAATCTATATTGCTTTAATATCATATCAAATTATGTAATGAAATGCACATAGTAGGATAGTTTAATTAATACCAATAATGGATACTCCTAAGATTTAACAAAAATTTTGTGCACCTATTTTAAAGTCACATTTCCCCACTTTTATTCAACCACAATCTATGTATATGAGTGGTTTAAACATCATACTCAACACACCAACCAAATATCCAATATACAAACTACCAATAAATTTAAATAATTATTTAAATATATATGATAACACCCCCTAACCAAGTATTTAACTTTTCCAAGTATAATATAGACTACAATATATTGTGTAAAAGAAATAAACATTTTCCTTAGGCTAATCAAATACAGTGCATATACATAAGCACGAATTAATCCAAGTTAATAAATGATAAGTGTGCAAGTGATAATTGAACAATTAATGCTAAGCTAAGAACCTAAATGACAAGTGGATTAGGGTACTTCACTCTATAAACAATGAAGATATAAATCTTATGCAAACACTAGGATCCATTGTTCTAGCATAAACAAATAGGAAATTTGGATCTATTTTGTACCTCATATTTTGTGTAAGAATGTAGATTTTATAGATGGAATATTTGATTTTGGAGTATTCCCACAAGCATGGATCCTTCTTGTAGGGCATCAATTTGATCATGTTGAATGTGCACTCTTGCTTTTTGACTCACTTGATTTGCCTCACTTCTAAGTGTTGAGGATTGGTAGTGTTTACAAACGCCTAGGGGAGATTTCATGGGTTTTTCTCTCTTGGGTTGGTAGGACTAACTTTATGGTCATGGAAGTTATTGAGGACAAAAATATTCAAACATACAAATAAACTAGAATGATTATGTATAGTTTGATTCTTTTTAGGTACTCGAATTGCAGTGATCCTAGCTTGTTTTTTACTTTAATGTCAATAATTCCTTAATGTGAGAGTATGATATATAAATGCAATCAAATTCCTCTAAATACAATGACATAAATATAAATCACACAAATGTGTGTTTATTTGGCTCATAATGACTAGTGAAATTGGTGGGGTTAGCCAAATTTTAATTTGAAATTTGGAATTTTTAGGGATCAAATTTGTAGGAATGGAATCAATCTCAAACCCATGGTAATGACCCAAGATAGTGGACTACAAGGAGATAATGGATGTTCAAACATAGAGGGTGCAATAAATTTTGACTATATAGAGAAATGTACAAAAATATATAAGATTCAATCAGACATGTGTGAATGTGTGTAAATGGGGATGGATGAAGGATAAGAGAATCAACCCAACATTGCACAAGATTGTTCCATTTATCAACATGTAATTGCATAATACATTCTCTCAAAATTGGCACAAAACTAAATGGGAATTATTAGATTTTAGAAAGAATTAGATACAACAATAAATCTAGCCTAGCAACAAACAACAATGATAGGATAAATTCAAATGCAAACAAGATAAAAATAACAACATTTCAATATTTGTATTCATGATTCATGAAGAAAATAAATTAAATATACTACAATACATAGACTTTAGGAATGCATAAGTGAGTGTGCAAAGTGTCCTAGAGGGGTGGGTTGAGTTAGCCACAATGATCTAATAGACTGAGTTAGCCACAATTGTTTAGCGAACTGACTCAACATGTAGGAACAATGGTGTCAAGTGAAATTGGATTGATGAGGGAGAAGTAGCACCTAACCATATTCAATCAAGGAGATGACATGTGCTCTTTTCTCCTAATTTTCCTAAAATCAATTACCTAAGTATGTTTAATATTAGATGCAATTATATAATTACACCAATAGGAATCACATGGATTTGAAAATTTTAACATTACATTTCCCCCCCCCCACTGAGGCACACATGAATTCTAAAATGACTATCTCCAAGTACGTAATCACTCACACACACATGTAAAATAATTATTTAGAAATGAAAAGATATTTGGGTTCATCTAAAGTAATGGATCCAATTGAATGTCATTGTGTGTGTTGTCCCTTTGGCTTATGTTCTTCATGGGAACCTACAAAAATAGAGGAACTATGCAAAGAATATATTATGTCACATAAGTAACAACAATCACAAATGCAAGCTAATTTTTTTTGTCAATAATCATGAGAAAAATAAGGAGAAAGAGAAGGGTTAAAAAAATCCACTTGTACCAAAAGTGATACATATTATTGTTGGCATATCAGGCAATGTCATGCCATATAAAAAATCTTATGTTGGTCATGGTGATGAATCTTAATGTAGATATGTGTAGCTATCTACAATCTCAACATATGAGTGCTAATGATAGGATATGCCCTCTCTACAATCGGTTGCATTTGTAGGATGCATGGAAGTGGAGAGGGAAAAATAATACATAAATGCAAGTGTAATGTAAGAGTGAAAGAATGTAACTCAAATAAAGTGGTAACTATAATAAATGCATCATGTAATAAGAAAGTAATATATCATAGAAATCATATGGTTGGAGATGAGTCTCAAGATATAGGGTTACCCCTAGCATTGGGAAAATAGAAATGGTGGTGCAACCCTCAATGGAAAAAAACCCTCGTCTAGGTATATAAGGCACTAGGATGGGTATACACTCCCAATGTAGCACCCAATATCATGAGAACGTAATGGTAGAGGTAAACAATAGGTTGTAGTGGTCTCGTAATTGGGAAGGTGTGATGTTACCCAATATAAAATGGTAAGCAATGATAGCATAGAAAAGTGAGTGACGAAGTAGCTCTAAAAGCATAGCAAGGTAGAGTAGGCACAAATGATATGGGGGAAGGCACAATGCCCCCAATGTAAACATGCATGAATAAAAAGATCAAATGATATGGGAAAGACATGGTGCCCCCAATATAATGATATGGAAATGAAAGCTCAAATTATGTGGGGAAGAGATGATGCCCCAAATATAAAGATACGGCTAAGGAAGCTCAAATGTTATGGCGAAGACATCATGCCCCTAACATAAGGATATGGAAATATATGGTCTAAGATAAAACATAGCTATATGGCCTCACTATGGTAAATCATAAGAATAGTTGTGATAATAAATGTGAACTAACATGAGGACATAAGCAAAGCATTAAAGTAAGCCTAGAAATGTATAATAAAAGTTACCATGGAAACATTAAAAACCAAAGTGATAAGGTATAAACCATAAAATCATGATAATCTCAGAGGACAAAAGCAGACATAGGGATGCACAATTTAAAGTGTAAGATGTTAACCATGTGAGAAACTAAAGTGTAAAACAAAAAAAAGGAATGAAGTTGTTAACAAGCATAGGAGAAAATATATCGTTAAGGAAAAGAGGACGCAAAATGCTTACCAAGTGGGGGGGAAACATGTGAACAAATATAAAAAGTGAAATATGCATGTGAAACACAACAAATAAGGCATAATCAAAAAGGAAAAAGTGTAAAAGAAATAAAGAAAATACAAACTAGAAATCTAAGTTATAGATATATAGGTATATCAATATATATGTTGTGGTGATGCTCATAAACCATTGAACATTGGACGCTCAAGATTTTCCTCCAAAAGATTGTCCTTGTCTAAAATTTCATTATCATCCCAACAAAAGTACTCATATTTGTCTTCATTGGAATATTTTTATTGCTCTTATTTGCTTGCAATTTCTATTGTGTGTGTCTCTTCTTTATAGTCAGAAATGATCAACTGGGGTCCCACTATGCATTTATTTTCTTACCTAAATTGTGTGCTTCTTTAATTGTGGATGTGGTGGAATGATTGCCATTTGATGCAACATAATTTCTTGCTCTGGCTAATGTAAAGTGACTAGCATGGAATATTGACTTATATGAGTCTTTTCAATCATTTTTTCTTGGCATACAAGTGCAGATCATTGATGTAAGATGGAGGGGGAAAAAAACATTGTTTGATCCATGATCCTCCAAGTAAGAATCTAATTCTATTGGGTGATTGTAATGCATGAAATAAAATTAGTATTTCTTTATGCCTAACTCTCAAAAGTAAAATGATACAATTTAATGTATTGATCAACATCCAAATTTTCATCTTCAATGAATTATTTCAAAATATGCATACTTTTGATGTTTAATATGACTACTAAATAGAGATTTGTTAGGACATTGGTATATTGGAAAGTAGGCTTAATGATGAATTGTGTAGATGATGAGCATCTTAAACTATTTGGTATGTATAATGGACAATAATAATTATTTTGTGGGATCTACTCATTATAAAATGTGATCAATGGAGAAGTATGAGGAGAGGTTCAGGTGTACCATTAGTTTCAATAGTTGTCACAAAAGTATGCTCATGTGATAATATCCTCATGTTCAATATCAGTCATCATCATGAGCCTCAATATTGTTTGCATGATGTAGAAAATGATTTGTGTAAATTTCCAATCAGCTATTTTTATGTGCAATTAAGGATTTCCATTATCATCAATACTGTCAACTTTGATCATATTGTTATTGATAAGATCTTGTACCTTGTGTTTAAGAGCATACATATTTAAGTATAATAACCTTAGCTCTATGAAATTTGCAATGTACTTGGTCATTAAATGTCTTAAGATCCAATGGACAAACAAGAGGGAGAGTGATTAAGTTAGCACTCAACAAGCTTTGTAGAACATCAGGCATGGATTATTGAAGCTTAGTGAACTTCCTAGGAGCATTTGGTTTAAACATTTTTCTTTGTGTCATTACCCTTTAAAAATTTGTTTGATGTTGATACTTTGAAGAGTATGATGAAGCATTTTAACACCAACTATATCATATGAAACAATTTTAGCACTAAAAAAACTTGTAGGTCTCTAATCAAAATGACTAATTGATGAAAACTTTGTGCATTATAATAACTAGTTGTGTTGGATTTTTAGCATTAGCCAAACTAGCAAGCTCATTTGTAAAATATTGGTTCTCTATATGAGCATCATGATCATAATCTTGATTATCCTCTAGGTAAAGAGAAATATCAAATCTTAAAGCTTAATCCCTCAAAGAAAATGTGTAGCAATGAAAGGCACAAAACTATTAGAAAAATATGAAATAATATGGTATGATCATAAGAATACATGGAGGAAGACATCTGGAAAACAACAATAAAACTAAGAAAGGACTTTATGAGTGGTTAGTTCTTCCTTTTGATTTGTGTAATGCACTATCTACTTTTATGAGAGTTTGAATGATGTTTGAGGGATTTTATATATGCATTTGTGATTGTGTATCTAGATAACGTCCTAATTTTTATTGCAACATGGGAAGAACACTTCATTCACATAAAACGAATATTGAAAAAAGGATTATTATATATCATGAAGAAATGTGAATTCGGAAAAGAATTTTTGGTATATTTAAGATGTGGTAGGAAGGTAGTTGGGAATAGACCCTTCAAAATTAGAAGCTAATAAATTTGCCTCCACCAAAAGATGTTACTAAAACTATAAGTTTCATAGGCATTGCACAGTATATGAAGAAATTTCTTTCTTCTCCTTCATATCCTTACCTTTACACCAAGTGGTAAGAATGGGAAGGAGTTTTCATTGGGATAGAAAACATAATGAATTTTTGAAACATTAAAACATAAAATATGGCATGCTCATGTGCTTGGTACTCATAACTTAGAGAAACCTTTTGAGGTAGATACCAATGCAAGTGAATCTATTATAGGTGTTGTTTTGCTTCAAGGTGAGAAACTTGTTTGTTATCATTCAAAAAAACTTATTTGAGCAACTAAAGGATATCATGTTTATCCTAGAAAAGTCTATGTTGCAGTTCAAGCTATTGAAAAAAGGAGGCACTAATTGTTTGGAAAATAAACTATTGTGCATATTGATCGTTTACCTCTACAATATTTACAAACACAATAAATTACAACAAACAAGACAACATAAATGGATGGGGTTCTTACAATAATTTCATTTGGTGATCAAGTATAGGAAATGAAACAATAATGTAGTGGCAACTATGTTATGTATGCCACCTATTTCTAAACAAAAAGAGGCTTATGTTGAGGAATATTCTCATGATGAAGTCTTTAGGAAGAATTTCAAAGAGCTACAAGCTCAAAATATTGTCAAAAGTGATGGACTTCTATTTCAAAGAAGATTTGCTTTATGAGGTAGGAAAATTATGTGTGCCAAAAGAAAATACTTATTTTCATGATGTAGGTGCATACCTCCAAAGTGGTGGGCCACTTTGAGATTGGTAAGATAGTGACTCATTTGCAAAGGTATGTTTTTTGGCCCAAAATGTAGCAAAAAGTAGCAAGGTTTGTCAAAGGCTATAAATTGTATTGCACTAGAAAATATAAAACAAGAAAAGGAATATATTTGCCTCTTTCTATCCTTACAAAGTCATGGGAAAGCATTTCCATGGATATTATAGAAGGATTTCCTATGATTAAGCATGGGCATAATTATTTGTTTGTAGTAGTAGATAGATTTAGTAAAATGTGCACATTAACTCAATGCAAAAAGACTATCGCATGAAAAGAAGCAACTAAGATGTTTTTTGCTAATGTATGTGTGCACTTTGGGCTTCCTAAGTCCATTTTTTTAGATAGATATACTAGAATTATTAGCAAATTTTGGTCCACTTTGTGGAGAACTAGGGATAGAAGGCTTAAAAAACACTACTTTTCACTCACAAACAGATTGTCAAACAAAGGTAGTCAACAAGACCTTGTTGTAACTCATAAGGGCATACAACAAGTGTCCCAAAACTTTGTATTAATCACTCCCCTATATTTAACTCTTATAATTGGGTAGTTGATTCTTCAACAAATTAGTCACCTTTTGAGACATGCTTGGGGTATTTTCCCTTAAGTTCACTTGATGTAGCTTTGGGACAACAAGAAAAGCAAGTAGGACAAGATTTATGGATGGATAAATCATTAAAAATTATTAAGAGGATTAGACAAATCTAATCCAATGTAAATAATAATTGAAAAAGTCAAAATACATACAAAGAAAGGCATGATCAACATAAAAATGAGCACCTTGCTTTTGGGCACCTTGCTTCTAAATGCCCCTATTCACATCGCAAGAATGCTAGTTCTACCACATGATGGCATGATGCCCCTCTTCAAACACTTGATGGTTGATGTTTTTGATGGTTCAAATTCTCTAGATGTTACCCATGATTCTCTAGTGGTAGGGCACAATGAGTCTACTTTAGAGTCTTTTGTGCCTTAAACTATTGTTCAAGTGGTGGACCCTTCACCATTTGAATTGCCTAATGATCATGTTCTAGTGATTGTTGATCCTCTTTTAGGGGGTGGTGTTGAAGCGTCACCACAAGTTTGTGTTGCAATTTCCACTAGGCGGTTAGCTTCCTTGACCAAGCATTCCTCTCATGTGTTATCCCCAGTTGAGGTTTTGGAGAGAAATACCCCTCCTCAATCTATGAATCTAGATAATGAGGTTTCTTGAGCCATTGTCCAAAAATAGAAGAAAGGTCTTCCTAACATGTATCTCAATCCCACACCAGGGTCAGGGGTGTGAGACTTGTTAGTTCAAGGTTTGGTGTTGTTTAATGGTGTTGCATTTGGTCTTGATTAGTTGTTGTAGTTGTTTTTTACTCTTTTTGTAGCATTTTTGTTGTAAAGGGCTTGGGACCCTAGTTTCCCTTTTATTTTTACTGCTCTTCTCAGCCTATAAGCTTGCTCTGTAATAGGGTTGGAAACCTTGCTTCCCATTTTATCTAATCAAAAACATAAAAATGAGCACATCCTTAAGATAGAAGATGAAGTTTTTTAATCCTTGGATAAGAGTATATGGATAAGTCAAGAAAATTAAGCCCCTTAGTTATGGACCTTTCACTATTTTGGAGGCCATGGGTGAATATTTTTAGAATTGACCTACCATTTCATGAAGAAACATTGAATTGTAAATTATGAATACTTTTGGCTTTATGAGTTTTTTATATTGAATTAAGACAAAGAACAAATACTACCATCTTTAGAAGACTTGGATATGGACGAAAGAGCCATATTCATAGAATATAATTTTGCAAAAGAAAACAAGGGAAACCAAAAATAAGACTCAAGAATCTTGGAAAGTGGGAATCAAAGATTAGAAGATAACCCAAGCCAAATGGTATTCTTAAGAAAAAGTGGAGAAATCTTCCCCCAATTAGTGTCTCATTAAGCTTTTGTAAGACCAAAATTCTCTCTAAAAAGGGAGGTGTGATCCACAAGGATTGAGAATTAAAACTTGAATAGTGAAGTGGATTTGGGAAACAAACAAAATAAGAAATAGAATGACAAAAAAAAGGGGTTTGCAAAGTGAATAGAGATATTTCCATGTCTTTGGGTTGAATATGTGCTAAAGATACAATCCCAAATAGAGGGCAGATTTGCATCCATAGAGACAAACCCATGCCCACAAAAACAAGCCCCGGTTGTTGAAAACTCATATCTAAAACAAAGATCAACCTTTTCACTCCCAACTTCTTAAGAATTCTCCTTGGGCCCAAAAAAATGTTAGAACATCACCAGCAACTATATGTAGAGGGGGAGAGTGTGTTTTAGCATTAGAAGATAAATTTGTCTTGTAACTGTGAAAATTTACAGAACTTAGTTCTTAATTTGTTGATGCTTGAAAAAATAGTAGGAAATAATCATTGTTATATCCAATTGTACTTGTTCTTTCCACTAATTTCATCAAGATAGTATTGGCCATTAATAAAGCTAGTTTTTCCCTCGCCATTTTTTATGGTAATTTTTCTAGTTATTTTGTGTGGATTCATTTAATCTACAACTTTTTTTTTTTGAAAAAAAAATCTACAACATTCATGACTTTTCAAAATATTGGTATATGATTTAAGCAAGCAGCATAGTAAAAATAACTTGTGATTTTTGAATTCTACTAGTTTTGAGAGTTTTTAGATCACTTGTATTACAAAGTCTACTCAATGTAAATTTGATTACTTTTCAGCCTATACAATCACTAAATACTTCACAATTTCCACCTCAATGTGTTCATGAAAAAGCATTTTGTGATTTTCATAGAGTTGATTATCATACTACATATCAATGTGTTGTATTGAGGCATAAGATACATGATTTTATTCATAATAGTATGCGACATGTGAGCTTCAATGATGGGGCACTCATTCAATTGCTTGCCCCAAATTAAAATTTGTGAATCTACAAGTTATTTTCTATTGCATAATCAATCTCATAATATAGATTATTTGAGGCACAATATTCACATGAAATACAATCAGATGTCAAAGGGTTAGAAATATACAAGTTGATTGTTCTAAGAATAAGTTTGTGGGTATGATTAATAAGGAGCCTAATATCTCCCTCTATGTCAATTATTACATTTTCACATGATGAGATTCTATATAAAGGGTATTATGGTCCTTTATATGTATATGTAAAAGCTTATGTTGCTTTCAAAACAATGGATGGTGTTCATATTAATCTTGCTTGCTAGTTTAATATATGCATTTAAGAGTTCTTATTTAATTGTCATTTCTCAACAGCAATAATATGCACATTCAAGTGTCTTAAGATGAAAAATAGACTACTAGTTGAGACTATGGATTGCATCATTATGAATTTGACTATTAGTCTAAAACAAGTTCCTAATTTATGTCATATCATTCATACTTTTGATCGGTTTCGTGTATTAGTTGGCTATACTTGGATTGTGTAGTGCCAAGTAGTTCCTTCTATGCTACATCAATGTATAAAATATGTTCTCAAGGGATGAATTATCACCATTCCAAGAGATCCATGTATAATACTATCAAAATTGAGAAATTTTATTTTGGATACATTCATTAAGATGCCTAAGGAGCAACCTTGGGAAATAAGGATATATTATATGATTTGTGCAAGTTCTTCAAAGAGGAATAATGGAGAGATAATAAAGAGAAGATACAAATATTTAATTGACCAAAGTAGTCTATAATTATATAGGGTATAGTGCTAAAAGCAAAATCATATTATGATTAGGAATTGAAAATAGTACAATCTACAAGACCAAAAAGGCAAGGTATTTTGTAGTCTACAATAATCAATCAAGCATGAAGGTTTGGACATGTATTTACCTCAAAAGGATTTTCATGAGCAATAGATTTCAAATGTAAAGATATTGTAGATAATTATCATAAATCTACTATGTTTTCAAAGGGTACTCAAGCTACATGGATTCCATAGAAAGATACAAAAAGCAAGTTCAAAATTTACATGTAGATATTTCTTCAAACAAAGATAAACAATGGTTATGGAACTTGAAATAAAAAATTGTACATCTCTCCAACATATTTATTAAAGGAACTACTCTACATAGTGATGAAGAGCCTCTAGTACAAAGGATTCAAGTGTTGAGTATGAGGATGTTGAGAAAAATGATTGGTATGATGATGAGTGCATTGGTTGATCTTCTTCTTCTTCTCTATATGTCTTGCAACTTTCAAAGTTTATTTTTTCTCTTCTTTTCACATCTATATGATTTCATCTTCTTGCCTATGACCATTTCCTTTTAATCCATGACTTCTTTCTCTTTGTTTTCTATGTGTTGCTTTTGTGTTTTCCCCATGGATTTGTCTTGATGCAAAGTTATGGAGTGTTTGCAAACACTCTTGTCATGTTCACAAAACAAAATTGCTTACTTGTATTACTTTTTTTATTTATGAGTGGCCCTTTTTTATTGAACCTTGCTTCATGTGCTCTGCCTCCTATTATTTCTCTCTAATCCTTTTATCACCATCTAGTATTTTGCTTACGCCTTGCTTCTAATGCTTTTATCCTCAAATCACCTTCTTTATTTACATCTTTTATCTTGGGCCTTTAGTTTACATCATATGCAATGTTTTGTTCACTTGTGTTTCTCACAACTCTCTTATTCATGGCACATATCATTTTCTCCCACTCTTAGAGCAACATTGGGAGCACCTCATTGCCCCTTTACTATATTTTCTTTCATAATTATATCTTGATATCTTATATGACGATTTGCACATGATGATATGTGTTACACTATTACATGTTTATTGAGCTTACATGATCAAATCCTTCTACATATTACATTTATTCTCTCCACAAATCAACATCACTTTGTATGCAAATAATTACAATTGTCCTTCAAGGACCCTATATTGAGCCTATATAGTTACAATGGAACATGGTTAAAATGGTCCTTAAAAAATCCTGCATCACCTCCTTTGTTGATTATAGTGGTTCTTTAGAAACTCTACACCTATCTCTCACTCTTTATCTTTGAGTTATAATGGCTCCTTATGAGTCAAACATCTCTTTCATTTACACATTGATTGTTAGCATTGTTATGTGCTTGGCTATGCTCATTCAATATTTCTATTAGATGCTACTATGGAATTCAATGGATGTGGGTCTAAACATGGAGCTATTATCACATGCAAAGCAAATGAAACACCATCCATATATATAGCATTTTATGAATGTGTGTGTCATTTAATTTCTTGATGGTTGCTTGTTTTACTTTGGCATGCATAGCTCATGGTAGCTCACATGTATGTCAAAGTGAAAAAAACTAGAGGTGAAAAGTATATATTACTCATTTTGCACTCACTTTAACCTTTGCCTCTTATGCAACAGTCTAGTGATCAATTTGAGTATTTATGTGCAAGAATTGGCATTCAACTTGTACTTAAATTGAACTTGAGTCCCTATTCCCCAATGGTTTGGACCAAACCCATTGTCTTTTTGTTCCCAATCCCAAGTTGAGATTGTATAGGAGACCTTGATTCTAGATTAAGTTGGTTAGGGTTGCCTTGATCTCCAATTCCAAATTTTATATTTTATTATGGTCCCAAGCCAACCCATTTGTAACTAGATGTTACCTACCAAGTTGCACAATATATTCAAATTTGAATGTTAGGGTGTTGTATAAAAGGGCATAGCCCTATATCATTTAGAGATACATCCAAGAGCACTTACAAAAATTATTCATGTATCATTATCAAGCATCAAGAGCAATTGTTACATCATCATATGCATACATAAGGACAAATGCCTAAAGCATTTGCATTCTATGTAGTGTGTCCTCAATCTTGTTCAAACACTGTTAAATCACTATAATACAACCTGAACTGCAATCAAGATAAGTCATGGATTCCCCTACTTGATAGCAAGTTTTAATGGTGCTTATAAGCACCAACCAATTCAAATACCTACGAGCGACATATCTTTGACGAATAGAAACACGGAGTTTGGGGAACATGTAGGATCAAGGCTGCATAGTAGTTCAAAGCCATGAACATGAGAATCAAGGTAGCTAGGGCAGCTTTGGCTCCAAACAAAGCAAAATCATACTCCAAATTCAAAAAATTGGACCACAAAGTGCACGTTGCAACAAAGTAATTTGTCACAAATAAACCTAAGAACTCTCCCTTTGTCAATTTAAACATATTTTTTATTGCTTTCCTTTCCCTTATATCTCTTAAGGTTTGGAGCTTACAACTTTTATCTTTCTAGGAAAAATGATGTTTCTTCTTGGTTTGAAGTCTAGGGATTAACTCAATACTCATAACAATGCCCTTCTATAACTTTTTAGAGTTTCTAAATCCCAACTCATCACAAAAAATTCGAGTATCACAAACTTTGGTCAATCATCAATTTTGTTCTCAAAGTTGGCTTTACTTGTGCTCACAGACGTGCCATTTGGTGATTTCTTGTATTATTAATTTATTTTTTTCTGGTGAGCTCTTTGTGAACCATTCAACTTCACTAATAGACCAAGGATCACCAGAATTGACAGCAGTAGTAATTATTAAGTTGTTTCAATTTCCACTGCAAAGGCTTCACCTTGCAACACCATGCGACTTTTACGAAGGGAAAAAAACAGCAAAATTTGCCAGTCATTTCTAAAAGTTAATTCCAAATAAACTTCAGTTCTTGAAATCGCCTTGACAACAATATACCTGCCAAAATTGAATTCCACAGAAGTTCAAAAAAGATATAAATGCATCTTGACCAAATCAAACTACATGTTAAACTGAATATGTTTGGTATTTTTAGAAGTTAAATATTGAATTATTTTCCTACACAGCTCCCAAAGTATTTCTCTTTGCTAAAAAGTAAAATGTCCATAAAGGTCTGACACAGCACTAAGGAGCCACAGTTTTAGTCATTCTGAAATAACTGCATCACAGTTCCAAATATTGCCACAGAAGAGCCTGACTTAGGTACATGGACTGCAATAAAGATGTCTCAAAGACACCAAAAGGAAATTCATCCAACTGGCAAACGCACCAACTGCTAATCTAAAAATTACAGGCATGCAAGAACTAAAGTCAAGGTGAATAAATGAAAACAGGAGAACTACATCAGCCCCATCCATCTAAAAAGGCAGAAAACTGTGAGAAGAGGCTCTCAGCAAGCAGAGGTCATCCCAGTTCTAGTGGGGATGGTTCAGGTATCCTCTGACTTGAGATCCTTGTGTTCTTTTACCCCTAGTCACTTTTCCTTGCAACTGCATCTGCATAGGTATTGACATGGTATTTACTGTGGCAAAAAAGAATATTGGTAAGAGATATTAAAATGAACAAAATGTTGAATCAGATTAGCCAGGCTTCAACAGCCCAAATGTACAGTATGGGCACTGAATTCTTATATTGATGAACATAATTGAGGATCATAGCCGAATCATCCCTTATAACAATATTTTGGAAGTTGTGCTCCACTACCAGGGCAATTCCATAGAGCAATGCCCCTGCTTCAGCAAAATTGTTAGTTTTGGTGCCAATGCAGTCATAGTTCCCTATAATACTTGCTTTCATTAGAGTCCCTAACAACTCCTCCAACCTTACACAGACTACAATTGAATGACCATGTACTTTGGTCGTGCAATCCTCACTTTTCAAAATCTTTAATTGTTAAAAACCAGGAAATCACAGCACTTCAGATAATATAATCATAGCCAGATAACAGTACGTTGATTAGAGGGAGTATACTTTTCAAAAATCTTAAACTCACGAGTCATGAGGAAAGGAACAAAATGAGGATATGTCATTGCTCAGGGGGTTAGTTTTATCAGGTTGCATGAGACAGTATAATCTGAACAATCAAAAACACTAGAGCAGAATAATTCTGATCGAACAAGAATTTCCAAGAGTAGTGAAAACAATGAGCAGGAGCTGGATATTTACTCGAGAATGTAAATAATAGTAAGAATATTGTCAGAATTTTGTATGTAAGAATATTGTCAGAATTTGCATGCTACCTCTAAAACTAACATTTTCTATGGCTATTAGCCTAAATAAGATTTATGACCTCCCGATGTCAAAAAGAAGAGAGTCGTCAGACTTTCTTGATGCACGATGTATTTTAGAAAGAAGACAGAATCTCTGAACCAACAATTTCTGAAATGTATCATTGCCAAGGAAAGATAGTAGTACAACATTTGGCATTGTATTAATCTTCCCTGGCCTTTTGAAAGTGATTTCTAGCCAGATACCTTGAACTGGTTGAGCACATTTCCTAGTGCCTTTCAGCAGAAATCTATTATCAAAATTTTTAGCTCTTTGTTACTAAATGTACTGTTCGAATGCTAGAAAAGAAGCCACTTTAAATTATTTCCCTTGTCATCCAAGAAGAGAATAGTTAACCCTAAGATTAAAGTTTACCTCATCAACTCCATGATAGCCAACTTCAAAAAGAGATGGGAGAAATGGCCCATCAAACTACTAATAAAGAATGATTCTGCAGATGGGCAATATATTATTGGCTAATTAGAGCTCCCAAATGGTAGACCACAATGATAACTCACAACCTACTAAAAATTGGCTCTCTTAATTTTGACAGTGAGGCTGGGAGGCTTGCAAGAGACTTAAGCCACACTTGTTCTCTCAAATGTTTGAACCCTAGGTGAGAAAATAATTTAGATGGTTTAGCCATTGACAATAAGAAATAAGCTTCAATAAATTGTTCAAAACAGGATTATTCATGTGCAATATATTGAAGATATGCAGGTAATAGTATCCCTGTGTCTGGGAAAGCAAAAAGGAAGCAAATGGCTTGTAGCAAGGACTCCAACATAAATGAAGCATGTGTGGAAGTATTGCAAGTAAATTCACAGAAATATGGACATTTAATACTTTATGGATACTTTTCCCTGGGTTTTTCTGATTACGGCATCTTTTACCAAGCGCATGTGAAACAGCAGAAGTCAACTTCAAATTCACTTGACAAACAACATGCCATCACTTCAATAAGGTCCTGACAACACAGGCATAGAGCCACCTCATTGTGATCGACTACAACTTCGTAGGCATAGACTAAGCTGGAAAGCAAAACAAACTCAACAGTTCCAGGACCCATCTGACAAGCAACAAGCAGAAAGTCACAAACACAGATAACCTTTAGGAAAGATCGACTGGATCAAGAACTGGGAAGAAAACCTATAGGATATATAGAGATGCAGAGGACTCTTCCAAGAATTCAAGTGACAAAAAAGACAATTAGGATGATCGAGAACTTGATTGTAACCTCCAAAGCTTCTTCTTGTATTGCCACGAGAAACATTGTTCTATTGCATGTTACTTTTCTTTGGGTGGAAATTCCATTATATGTTCGTTCTGTTTTTTGGTGCAATGATTTTGCTTTATTATCTTATTCCTTAGGTGAAAACCTGTTTAATATATATATATATCTTATTGCTCAGGTGAAAGCCTGTTTAGTATATGTATACCAAACAGGTTCACTTAAGGAATAAGATAAATAAAGCAAAATCTTTGCACCAAAAAACAAAATATGAGAGTTTCCATGTTTTGGCATGCATGATTGTTTTGGACCCGCTACCACTTTGGTTGAAACAACAGTCCTTTTTAACCCTGCTCAATTTTTAGTTTTTTTCTCAGTCCACTAGGAACAGCTGCAATGTGTTTTATTTTTTCAGCTTATAAATATAAGCTTTATTAATTTTAATTCAAGAATAACATTTGTCCGAAGAAAAGGCCTATTATTGCAACACAATTAACAAAAAATTTATAGTAAATCTAGGAGACTGCAATAATTGGAAAAAAAATACCAGAGACAGAGAGTATTGACCAGAAAATGAAAAGAAAGAATTGCATAAAAATAATATCCTATAGATTCTGACTCACTACATGATGGGATGACAAGCATACTCAAAAAATGTTACAAAATACTTCTCTTGAATTTTTTGAGTACTTATTAGTCAAGGATATTAAAAATGTCATCTTAGTCGCAGAAGAAATACTTCCAGTCTCTTTCCAGGATGGAGTCAAGATTTTGATTTTTTTAAAGAATTCAAATGTTTCTTGCATATAACTGTTGCATGCAGATATAAGAACAATAGTACACAAAAAGATGTTTCAAAATTTAAGCTAACATATTTATGATGTTGGAGTTTGAAATAGTGGTTCCATATGCAGATTGAGCTGGAGACAAGTATAATAAGAATGTCCAAAAAGATGAGCACAAAAGAAAGTTTGAGTCTCAACTCGTAAATTTAGGGAGATTCACAATTGGAAAATTGAATTGAAGCCATGGAAACAAATATCTAAGACTGTATTATTTGTACAAATAAAAACTACCACATTTCAGCAACTTTGCAGATTAAACAAAACGCTCCTAACAGAAAGGTGTGTACTAACATTGAGGCATATCCCGGAATGAGGCTCACCACTTCTTTTGTTTATTTCACCTAAAGTATATTATCATTGTAGATAAATTCTGCTTACTAAAATTACATGCAACACCAAGACACTGCAACAACACTAATTTATGATACTAGGGCTGATGGATTTCAAGCTGAATTGTAAATAGGTCCAACCAATGCACTAATACTACATACCTGTCAAAATGAAGCTTCAAAAGGACAATATTACATTATGAATATGATGAGTTATTGATTGTAGTAATACTGTCACCAGTCTACATCCTCTCTTATTGAATAAACGATATAACTGATTTCACAATTAAAGGCGCAAAATTGTACCATGTTCTGGCTCACTTTCTATGAGAATATATGTATTTTTACCTTGTGTTTAATTAAAAAAAAAGCCTAATAATGTTTTCTGGTAAAGAGAACTCTGTTTTCAGATCAAGATTTTGGTCAAAGCTAAAATTCCAAAGTCAATATGCAATTCAACGAATTTTCTATGTTACACCAAGTTTCCAGGATGGGGTCGGGGGGTCACATTTCCAAGACAGCTTTTTTATGAGACAGCAGGGGGCAGCTATTAAAAAGATAGGGAAAATTTTCAAATATAGAAAAATTCCAATATTCATGTGATAACGCTGATAAGGAATTCATCATATACATTAGAAACCTTTAATATATAATATTAGAGTTGAGTTGAGATTTAACATAAGAGTGGACAAACAAATTAACAAAATCTAATTGCTTTCATTGTCAATGTGCATATATTATATAAAATCACAACAAAATGCCCAAAGGCTGCAAGTTTCAACTACAAAATGACAAAAACACAAAAAAATACTGCTGACACTACATCAAAATTGGAATATGCATCTAAGTCACTACCACCATGAGGAGCTATCTCATCCAATGGAACCCCAACGAATCCCTCCTATGGCATCTCCTCACCAATTTGTGTGGGCGTCTTTGGATCAACATTCTATTGTAAAGTTGGAGTTTGTCAATACTTTTGAGTGTTTGTTGATCTTAAAACTGCAAGGCACTATACATAGCTACTGACTATTCCACCATCAAGAGATAAGCCTACTCCTCTTGATGGAGTGGATGAAGTTGTAATGTGAACAAATTCCTCTCTACAACATAGGAACTAGCAACTATAAAAGGAGGCAAATGGCAAGTATCCTTAACTATAGTGTATACTTGTCATACCGTGTCCACCATCCAATAGGATCAGTTTGAGCAAATGTAGCTCTATCTATCTTCACCTTCAGTTTGCTAAATATAGGACCACACATATTAACAAAGGCAAGCTATTGTGTGCAAAATAAAGTTGACCCCTAACTTGAATACATCTTTCAAAGGGTCTTCATCAACCCTTCTTTCACCTCTTCATTATCAAGAGGCACTCTACTAATCTTTAGTTCTTTATGCATACCATATTAAGTGGGGTGTTTATAGTGTTCCACTATGAAATCACATGGATCTAATATGATGCTCATATAATCAACTATCATAAATTGCTTGTTTCATTTTCCCAAGCATGTCAAATGTCTCATAAATCTCTCCAAGATTAAGAGAGTCTATATAAACATATCTAATGATAAAGAACAAATATATTTGCAAATAAAAATTTCAAAAAAAATGAGATCATAAGACTCAAATGACAAAGAGCAATTGCTAATACAAAAATGAATAAGATTATCAAGTTACAAACATTAATAAAATAATAATTTAATTTAAAAATTAGAGTTCGCTTGCCTCATAGTGGACCATCAATCTGTTAGTTTTATGATCAGATTAATGACACAGAAATTTAATTCAAAAATCAGACACAATAACACAGCAGATACCCTGGGAAAACCCTCCTCTTGAGGGAGAAAAACCCAGCAACAAATACATATCTCTTATATATATGTAATGGCAACAATACACTTTACAATGTGGCCACACACAAGGCCAATATTCAGCACCAGCAATGGCTGTAACAACAGATAACAGTCTGCCCTTCCTTAAACTCAAATCTGCACTTGTAAAGATTCACAATCTGCCTTCAAAGAAATTCGCACTAGAAGGAAGGGTCTGCTCTTGATAGAAATCGCACTTGAGAGAAGGAATAATCGAACTTGCTTGGTGATAAAATGGAGTGAAATGACCTTCTATATATACATATTGATAGAGAGGTCGCACCTCTACAAGAACTAGGTCGGCCATCAAAAGAGAAAATATAATTACAAATAAATGCTGAGTCGGCCACCAAGAAAATTACAAATAATAAAAATATGATTACAAAGGAGGTCGGCCATCTAAGAGATATGTTGCCATTAGATAATCACAAATAAATAAGTATGAAGCCCAAAGCTGCAATAACATTAACACTCCCTCTCAGCTAGGGAGGAATACTTCCTGCTGCACAAGACACATCACCTCATCATGATGTCTACCACAATGGCTACAACCATATGTGAACAGAGATGATATCACCTCATCGTGATATTAGATATCACCTCATGGCTACTCCCATAGATGGTATATACAAGTGTTCATCACTCAACGTGATGTTGTCACCTCATCGTGACATTCACCATGGCTCCCCTAGAGGGTGAAACACAAGTACAAAAAAAAATCATCACAGACTCTCACATGATGCTGTCATGGAGTCACACACATGACATCCACCATGGCTCTCCCAGAGGGTGGAATCAAGGGATTTCACCTCGAACTTCTCTCACAAAGAAGAACTCATTAACCAAGCGATTTCACCTCGAACTTCTCTCATAGAGAAGAACTCATCAATGAAGGGATTTCACCTCGAACTTCTCTCATAGAGAACTCATTAATCAAGGGATTTCACCTCAAACTTCTCTCACAAAGAAGAACTCATTAATGAGAATCACTGATACTGAGACTCCTCAATTAGGGTTGTATTCTCCACCATACCAAGCTTATCTCGAAAGTACTCAAACTTTATCCTGAAGAGAGGCTTGGTGAGAATGTCTGTCGTCTGCTCATTAGTGCTGATATACCTCAACTGTATAGCTTTCCTCAATACCATATCTCTAATATAATGGTATTTGATCTCAACATGTTTGGTTTGGTCATGAAACACAGGATTGACAGAAAGCTTCACACAGCTTTGGTTATCACAATGAATGATAGTAGGCTCTATTAATTGCCCAAACAATCTTGCAAGCAACTTACGAAGCCACACTACTCCTCGAGCTACCACACAAGCTGCAATATACTCTGCCTTTGTTGTACTCAATGCTATAGATGACTGCTCCCTGCTGCACCAAGATATCATTGCAGATCCCAAACAGAAGCAACATCCAAAGGTGCTTTTCCAATCGGTGACACACCCTGCCCAATCAGAATCAGTATAGCCATGCAACTTTAGATCCACACCTGCAGAATATCTCAACCCATATCCAACTGTGCCACGCAAGTATCTCAGGATATGTTTTGTTGCAACAAGATGTATCTGTCTCGGTTCACACATGAACTGACTAAGTGCACTCACAGCATAACAGATGTCTGGTCTGGTGTTAACTAGATACATCAAGGACCCAATCAACTGCCTATACATTGTAGGATCCACCAAGTCTAAACTAGCTGCAGCCTCTTTCAACTTATGCATGTTGGTCTCCATGGGTGTAGACATGGATTTGCAATCCATCATACCAAATCTCTTAAGTATATCAATGTTGTACTTCCCTTGACTATCTCATTTGGCTTTTGCCAAACTTCTAAGCCAAGGAAGTAATGCATGAGCCCAAGGTCCTTCCTTTCAAACTTAGAAGCCAACTCCTTCTTGCATTTGAGAATGAGGTGCTCTCCACCAATAAGAATCAAATCGTCAACATACAGGACCAAAATCAATGCTTCACCATCAATTACCTTGACGTACAGGTTCGAGTCAACATCCTTTTTGAGGAAACCCAAGCTTGACAGGTAACGATCAATCCTTTCGTACCATGCACGAGGTGCCTGCTTAAGACCATACAAGGCCTTCTTCAACCTACAAACATGAGACTCCTTCCCATGTACCTCGAATCCTTCAGGTTGCTCGATATAAACTTCTTCCTCGATCACACCATTCAAAAAGGTTGTCTTCACATCCATTTGATGAATCTTCCATCCTCTAGATGCAGCAATGGCAATGATTGTTCTAACAGAAGTATACCGAGCAACTGGAGCAAAAGTTTCTTCAGAGTCAACTCCCTCTTTCTGTGAAAACCCTCGAGCCACAAATCTTGCCTTGTATTTCTCAATGCTCCCATCAACTGCATGCTTGATCTTGAAGAGCCATTTTGAAGATACCACAGATTTGCCTTCGAGTCTAGGAACGATGTTCCAAACATCATTCTTGAGAATTGACTAATACTCCTCTATCATAGCATCTTTCCAAACTTGTTGACTAGAAGCTTCCTCAACACTAGAAGGTTCAGACTCAATAATCTGGCTTATCAAAGCAACATAACTAGAAAACCTGTGAGGTCTCTTGCTTTCTCTGAAGGTTCCCTTTGGAGCTACAAACCTTTCTACCTCCTGCATTGTTTGCCTAGCCCAAAGGGCTCTCTTACGTCCAATCACAATGTTTGTAGGCCCATCAGTAGGTTCCAAGGGCTCAACTGGATCATCATCTTCTTTTGGTTCTGGAGCCTCCCTCTGAATCTCAAGAGCATGGTCAACTTCCATATCCTATGAAGACTCTTCATTAGTAATCTCCATGTGAGTGCCCTTGGATCTCCTGAATGCAACATCTTCCTCAAATGTGACATCTCTACTGATCTCGATCAATTTCTAGCCTGGGATGTAGATTTTGTAGGCTTTAGCTATCTCACTGTAACCAACAAATATCCCCTTCTTGCCAGAAGGCTCCAACTTTGTTCTCTTTTCCTTTGGAACATGAACATAAACTGGACATCCAAAGATTCTCAAATGACTTACTTCTGGCTTCTTCCCAGTAAAGGCTTCTACAGGAGTTATGTTCTCCAGGATTCGGTGGGGACTTCTGTTATGAACATAAACAGCTATTCTGGATGCTTCTGCCCAAAGGAATGTTGGAAGATCTTGGTCATGAATCATAGCTTCCGTTGCTTCCATAATAGTCATGTTCTTCCGTTCAGCAACACCATTCTGTTGAGGATTGTAAGGGACACTGAACTCCCTCTTGTTGACGTGGTTTTTGTGACCGCACCAAACAGCAGAACAAAATAGTTTGGGGCTACTCCGTTCTCTCTTAATCAAAGTATTCCGTGCGCTAAGATTGCGAGAAAGTTCGCACGTTCAACTCCAAGGTTCCTTAAGTGTGAATAGACCCAGTTTGGTTGATGTGTATTGCTGTGTTCTTACGAGGGGACTTACGTAATTGTTCAGATTTCTTGCAGTTAGCAGCTAATGTATGATTTTGAAGGGGACTCTTGCGTGTATGATTTGGCAATGTGGTACGTTTTCCTAAGATTAATCAGAAATATGCGGAAAGTAAAAGAGTATAGGGCCTAAGAAACTTATGTTCTATTCTAAATGCAGGATATGTGGAGCTTCGTTTTAGTAGACTTCAACCAAATTTCACCTAGCCTCACGTCGGACAGCCTCAGTAAAATCGGTGCAATCTTCAAAGGGATAGCAAAAGATGTTCAGATTATGATTCAACATACATACACCATCACAACGACACATATAAGCATGCAAACCACAATCGAAGTTAAACTCAAGATAATGTCCAATTGACCACGCAAGGCGAACTTATCATCAACAAGCCGCTAGTGGTATGGAATGAAAGAAGCTACCTCAACAAAAATGCCACACATCAAAGTAAACTACTTGCATGAAAATTACGCTACTTGGATACGAAAGGAAGAAGAGACCTTGCTAGCTATTCATGACAAGACGAATTCCACCATCAATGAAAAGATCTATTATCATGAAAAGTATTACACAACAATCTCCACAAAAGTTTTCAAAGGGAAAACTTTCTTTCTTCTCCACTATGCAAAATGTCTACAATACTCTACTATGCAATCTCTCCAATCTCTAGCTCTAATGCTAATGCCTGATCTAATGAATTACAAATGAGGGGGACTCCCCCTTTATATAGCTAGCCAAGTCCCAAAAGACGGCTAGGGTTACAATTAATAGAGTGGCCAGAATCGTGCCACCTCAGCCCTAACCCTAAAAACTGCCAGAATAGGGAGTGGTACATTAAATGAATCAAAGATTCCCACTCACTCCCAAAATAGTAAAGGCAATAAATGCCCACAATCAGTCTTCTAGAAGATCCTCGTCCAGTAGTGCATTCCCATTTGCCTTCTCTCTGGCTGCAAGCTCAACAAATCTGCCAAGTACAGCCTCAACCTCCTGAACCGAAATAGGTGGAATGCAATCCAACTGAAACTCTAACACCGTGACTGAATGCTCATGCCTTGCACAAGACTTTCTCCAAGCAGCCAAGGAATCCTGCGTGTTCTGGATCAAGGTGGAGAAAGTAGAAGTATTCTCGAAATCATCTTGTACAAAGGTCTTAACATCTGCAAAGAAAGGCACCAGCAAACCCCTCAAATTATCAACACTTATCTCATCTGGATTCAGCCGCCTAGCAAATATGGCCTCAAAAGTATTCTGAACTCCCTCGATGATATTGGCCATAGCCTTGTGTATCCTGGCTGAATCCGCCTGTGCTGCGTCGAAGAAACCACGCCCCGTGATCGCTGAAGAATACCATCTAGAGAAATCATGCCTGTCATTCTCCTGAATGACACCTCCATCAACCAGCAATCGCAACGGAACATGTCTCAATACCCCAAGACGCTGAATAACTTTGCTCTGATAGATAGAAGCATCGCCCCAAGCATGATCCACTGCATCCATCCGTGTCAAAATACTAGAGGCCTGCTGAAAAGCGAAGGTAAGGTCCTCCATAAACTTCTCTGTCTCGACATGAACCCCTATGACCCATTTGTCTGCCTCCTGTGCCATCTTTCCTAACTCCATCAAGCCGCTGATCGACTCTCTAGGTATCTCCGCTGGAGGCTCTATCACTGGAATATCCTGCCCTCGAGAACGAGACAACTGCTGTACATATCCAATTAAGGCATTGTGTTCTCTTTTCAACCTTTTATATTTCCCTTCTTTCTTGAATAATCTATCTTTGAGGGCGAGGAAGGAGTTATCACACTCCTCTACAATCTGCGCACCAGTAGGGCGTCCCAAATCTAGAGTCGTGAGCACATAATTCTCAGGTACTGCCTCATTTCGGTCACACTCAACTTGTGGCACAGCTACATGAAGGGTACGTGAACCATCCTCTTCAGTGGATATCTTTGAAAACTTTCTTGCTTTCTTCTTCTGTGGAGGTGCATTGATCCTGTTCAAAAACTCTTCCATCTCAACTGCTGGATCAATCTCCTCACTGGGGCTTCTTCTCATTCTGTCCTTAAGCCAATCAGGCACATCATATTGTATATCAAAGGGCTGCTGTTCCTGTGCCTCTACTTCTCTAACTTGCTCAACCTCTTCATCATTCTGGCGAGGCTCATCGTCCTCAAGTGGCTGAGTGTCACCTGACACTATATCATCATCATCATTCATAACCGTCTCTAATTCCTGTTGAAAATGGGGGTCAGTAATAGTCCCCTCATCATCCTGCTGATCAATCCTGACAGGTGCGTTGACACTCTGGCCAACCTACTCTCTCCGTGGAGGCTGAATATTATCCTGTACTACTTGCACCTGATTTAGTGCATTTCTCTGATCAGCAAACAAAGAGACCTCCTGTATACTTGGAGAACGTGTCTCCAATGGTGATGCAATTGTAACTCGTAGAGGCTCTGGCTGAGTAGGCTCCTGTCGAACTAGCTCTTTCTTTCTGGACTCTGGACCTCGTGTAATCTGTTTCTTTCTGCCTGTGGTGGGCGTCCTGTGATCTCCCATCATGTTGTAAGTCAAGGCAATTGACCTACTCTTCAGTCTGCTCACACGTCTATCAATCCATGCTCTAGTGAAAGTCAGGACCGGGATAGAAAGGGTATCCAAATCTGCAATCTCAGGTTCTGTCCAATCTGGGGGTGGAAGTGGAGTATCTCTAACTGCTGCATAATCGGGATGGACAACGTCCATATCCTCGTTCACCTGGTCTGGAACCGGCACAACTTCACACTCCCTGATCAAAGTAATAGGCAACCGAGAGAACATTCTCTTCCTTACTTCAATCTCATCAACTGCATCAGCCCAATAATCCTCTATGGTGGCCTTATGTTTAAACTCCTCTGACAGTACCCACTTGATGTTATGATGTGGATCGTAGTGCTATCGGCTAGTATGATATGAGAAATGATAAAATTGAAGTTCATTTTCAGCCTCTCTAGCTGCCTGTATTGAAGGACACACCTCATCCGAGTTGCCCATGACAACTGGAAATTCTACCCCTCCTTCTTCTTCTTCTTTTGAATCTTATCAAGGGCAAGCAATTGCCTAGATATTTCTAGCATCAATATTCTATCTGTTGGGTACTTAGGCAGCCTATATGGATATGAGGAAAAACCTTGCAGCCTAATGTAAGAAAATCTCGGAAACTGTATGAACCAACACCCGTACCTCTCAATTAGCTCTTGGGCATCCCTCGAGATTCTATGATGCAACCGCTCCTGAAGCAGCCTCGTGATGTACATGGTGAAGGAATCGTTGACACGCTTGTAGTGGGTTGTGCTCGCCAGGTGCAACTGCGGACAGGCCTCATGTATTTTGAACTGGTGGGAGCCACAACCAACAGGTTCCTTATAACAGATCCCCCTGTACTTAGTCATACGTGCCAACATATAAATGATGTAGGAGCTCATATAAAATGTCTTCGTTCTTCGGAGGCCCAGGAGCTGCTCGTGCAAATTATCACTGATCATTTCGGCCCAATTGACATAATCTTTCCCTTCTAGCACGAGGTTGATGTAGTAAAACATCCAAGGCTCAAAAATGAATGATTGTGGGCAACCTCCAACCCTGCTCAGCATCATGATGAGGTCACAATACTCTTGTTTCAAGTCATCCGCTATGATCTGCTTCGGCAACTTTGTGCGAGAAGGCTTAGGAGTGCTCATCCAGTGAGTGTTAATTGTATCCATGCATCTCTCGAATGCAGAAGCGTACATCCGCTCAGCTCGTTCTCTGGATTTGTAGATCATGTTCCTGTGCACCGGGATCCTGAAAGCTTCACCAATGGCCGCTGGAGTAAAATTGGCTAGCACTTGGCCATCTGGTGACGTGATCGATCGATGATCCTTCTCATAGTAATTGGCGCACTCCATCATCAGCTCCGAGCATTGAATGGCTGGTGGGAAACCAACAGCTGCATATAACCCACTTCGAATAATATTGTGTGAAGTGGTTGAAGCCCGATGACTTCCAATTCCAAACATCCTGTTCTTGAAGGTATCCAGGTTGACGGAGCCCAAATTGGTGTTTGTCAACTTGCCCAACTTTGAAACAAATTTTGATTCCGGCATGAACGTCTTGCTCAACTGTTTGATCACAGCTTGTCTGGAGGCACCATTGTCCTTTCCAGTCGCCCTTGCCTCAGCCATCTCAGCTTCCTCTTCTTCAATAAATTCGAACTTCAACACTTAGAACAGATTTCTAAGTAAACTTCAGCCTTCAGCACTTTACCACGCCTTGGCAATATTTTTCACCTTACTTACCTCCCTCAATTACCTTTTACACCTCAACTTGGGCGCATTTCAGCTTGGCAAGAGGATGACCTTTCAACTTCCTCTTTTCGTCTTGACTTGAGCTAGTTTGGGCGCATTTCACCCCTTGAGGAGGACGAACTTCCTTTGACTTTTTGACTAGCTTCCAACTTGAGCGCATTTTTGTGTAGGTGGAGGATAAACTTTTTCCAACGCCTTTGGGTAACTCTTCACCTTCCATTTTTTTGTCCTTACATGCATGTATTTGGGCGCATTTTGCCCCTTGAGGAGGATGAATTTGTAATCTGGGCGCATTTTGAGGGGTGAGGCGGATTTCTACTACTTAGAAAAAATTTCAACCTTTTCTCTCTTCAAGGTGGGCGCATTTTGCTATGCCAACAGGATGGAAATCTTTGACTTTGCTTTGACTTTCTTCTCTTTGAGCGCATTTTGCCCCCTGAGAAGGATAAACTTCATACTTAGCATTTTTTTGAGCTTCCTCATCAACTGGGGTGCATTTGAGCTAGGCAGAAGGATGAATGATGTTGACTTCCTTTGACTTTTTCCAGTTTTAGGCGCATTTTGGGCTGTGTGAAGGACGAGCTTCAAACTTAAAAATTTTCCGGCCTCCTTACTCACCTGGGCGCATTCTGCCATGTCTACTGGATGAAGCTCCAGACTTAGAACTTTTTCTTCATTTTTTTTTTTGCCAGCTTACGTGCCCTGCTATTTATAGTAAGTCCTTTCAATTTTGCACCTCTGAAGCTCGGAACGTCTTGAAATTTTGCACACTGTATCCTTATGACCTTGTTGTTCTATCGACACTGCCACTTTTAGCTGACCTGCTATTTTTAGCCCATTTCTGGAGACGATTTACTATAAATAGTAACTGCTTGCTTCTGATAGCTCCACTGCTCCGATTGACTTGAAATTTGAATCAGGCGCTCCTCACCACGTGACCTTACTGTCAACATCAACGCATGCAACTGATTTACTATTTTTAGCCTGTTTCCAAATTAACTTACTATAAATAGTAAGTGCTCAGTTTGACTTGAAATTTCACCAGCAGATAGCCTGAAGGACGCTGATCGCGGTGGTTTACACTGGTTTTCGAAAATTCTGACTTTTTGCGCCTATTTTTAGGCTCCGAAGTTGGAAACCCTAATTCGCTTCGCATGCATATCAAATGACTTATGTTTGCTCTCGTTTCTATGGCACTGCGATCGGCTTGTGATTCTGAAATGCTGGGAAGCGGCTGCCGGGACACACCTGCTAAAAATAGCAAGTTCCTTACTGAGTGACTATCTTCATTTGCATGTCACACCATTGCGAAGCTCTCGAAAAACCCATCAGGAATCATCCGACATGCAAAAGAAACCCTGACATGCAAACCCTAAAAATAGCCTCGGAAGGCTGAACTCTGAAAGTGGTCGTCTCGTTTTGCATGTTACACTGTTGCGAAGGTCTCGAAAAACCCAGAAGGAATATCCAGACATTCAAAGAAAAACTCTGCATCTAAACCCTGAAATTTGCCCCGGAAGCTGGAATGCTAAAAATAGTAAGTTGTCTGTTTTTGCTCAAATTTTGCATACGAGTAATCTGATGTATTTTGAATGCCGTGTGACTGTCGGAATCTCGAGAATGCTGACGAACGGCCCTGAATTGCACGCTTACTAAAAATAGTAAGTACCTCAGAATTCGATAAAAACTTGCTGAAAGTTGGCTGGAAACATGCTGACAACAATGTTAAGCTCAATTTTCAGTTATTAACCCGTTAGAAGCCTTGGGTGACCAAGAAAAATAGAGCCTAAATTTTAGACTTGGTGTTCATGTAAACTCCTTGTGGGCACAACCCCCTCGAAAGCGGACATCGGAAAAGAGGCAGGCGGGAGAGAGAAAAACCCAAGCCAAAAGACCCGAGAATGGAGCAAAATTAGGGGTCCCCATCTTGAATGGGGCGATGTGTCAAGGTCCACAACACCTCTTAATCCCAGCTTCAACACAAAAATTCTGAAAGCTGCCAAAGGAGTATTCTCCTCCATTGTCGGATCTCAGAACTTTGATTTTCTCCCCCAAAAGATTTTCCACCTGAGCTTTGAACTCCTTGAACCTTTCTAATACTTCCTCAGATTCCTTAGATTTCAAGAAGTAAATCCAAGTCTTTCTAGAGTAGTCATCAATAAAAAGAATATAATACAAGAAACCACTCAAAGAAGCAATAGACATTGGACCACATAAATCAAAGTGAATGAGATCTAGAATACTTTTGGATCTACTTTCTCTACTATGAAAAGGACCTTTAGTATTCTTACCCAAAGTGCAGCCCTTGCAAGTACCATTGTGCTCCTAATCAAACTTTGGAAGGCCTAAGACCATTTTCTCCATGATAGGTAGGGCTTGAAAGTGAAGGTGAGCCAATCTTCGATGCCAAAGATCACACAAGCTTGAGGAATCATGCACCAACGCCTGAAGTGGTCGAGTGCATAGCCTGTAGAGGCACTCATGACGAACTCCAATCACACAAGCAATCTTGATACTTGAGTTCTTTGTCCACACAAGAACTTTACCCTTTGAAAATGCAACTTGGTATCCCTTGTCTTCCAAGGCTGAAATGGAAACAAGGTTTCTCTTGATGCCTGGAACAAATAGTACATCATTCAACTATAGGGTAATGCCGGAATCCAAGTGAAGAGTAGAGGACCCAACTCCTTTCACTGAGTAGCTTGCATCATCTCCAATGATAACTTGTTCACAAGAATCTCTCTCCACCAAGTTAGATTGATGTGCCCAGAATCCGGTGATGTGGCGTGAGGCACCACTATCAATCAACCATATGTTGGAGTCGATAGGTATGTTGCTTGATAAGGCCGAATAGAATAAGTAATCACAAGAATCCTTCTGTGGAGAAACTTCACCAACATCTACTATGGTAGCCTGCTGCTTAGGCCTAGAGGGACACTCTTTAGCAAAATGACCATACTTGTCACATCTGAAGCATTGAATCTTGGAAAGGTCTCTCTTCTTCTTGGATGTGGGGCCACCATCGGATTCCTTATCTCTATTTCTTTTAAAGTATCCTTTCTTTCCACCTTTGCCTTTCTTCTTCGAAGAATGAGAGGCAAGAACATGAATCTCTTCATCGTTTGAACTTTGACCAACGCCTCTAGCCACCAACCTTGACTCTTCTTAAATGCAATCGACCCTCAAACGATCAAACTTAGGAAGTTTTGATCTTGCACTGATTCCTTGAATATAGGACTCCCAAGATAAAGGAAGACCATTGAGTGCGAGCATGGTCAAGTCCTTATCTTCAATCATATGACCAATTGTAGAGAGTTGATCTCTCAATTCTGAAATCCTCATGAAGTAAGCAATAACCAATTCTCCTTTCGCCATTTTCACATGATGGAGTTGTTGCTTCAGTGCAAGGGCCCGATTCATGTTGTTGATTTCGTACATCTCCTCCAAAGACTTGAACATCTCCCTTGCCATCTTCATCTTAGAGATGATAGGAACAATATGATCCTTTATGGAATCAACCAGCATCTTCTTTGCCTTGATATCTTTCTTCTTCCACTAAACTTTCTCTTCCTCATTCATAGGCTCAAGAATTTTGCTTTCCACGAACTCAGCCAACTCATTTTCTTCCAAGGTAAGAAAGATTTTGAACCTCCATGAAGTGAAATTTGAAGCTCCCTCAAGCCTATCGCCAATCTTCAACCTGTTCACCATCTTGACGAGATAGAATTAATCAACAATGAGAAAGAGGAAAGAGAGTATTGCTGTAATGCACAATCTGATCAAGATCTTACTTCAAACCCTCTCTGATACCATGTTAATTTTATGATCAGATTAATGACACAGAAATTTAATTCAAAAATCGACACAATAACACAGCAGATACCCTAGGAAAACCCTCCTCTTGAGGGAGAAAAACCCAGCAACAAGTATATATCTCTTATATATATGTAATGGCAACAATACACTTTACAATGTGGCCACACACAAGGCCAATATTCAGCACCAACAATGGCTGTAACAACAGATAACAGTCTGCCCTTCCTTGAACACAAATCTGCACTTGCAAAGATTCCTAATCTGCCTTCAAAGAAATTTGCACTAGAAGGAAGGATCTGCTCTTGATAGAAATCGCACTTGAGAGAAGGAATAATCGAACTTGCTTGATGATAAAATGGAGTGAAATGACCTTCTATATATACATATTGATAGAGAGGTCGCACCTCTACAAGAACTAGGTCAGCCATCAAAAGAGAAAATATAATTACAAATAAAAGCTGAGTCGGCCACCAAGAAAATTACAAATAATAATAAATATGATTACAAAGGAGGTCGGCCATCTTAGAGATATGTTGCCATTAGATAATCACAAATAAATAAGGAAGTATGAAGCCCGAAGCTGCAATAACATTAACAAAAATCCCATGGCGAGGGTTTTGTTCCATATGATCCAGATGATAACAAGAGATCCGTCCAAAGGTTAGGAAGACAAGCTTTGCAAAGAGACTTCAAAGTCCACCCAGCTCAAGGAAAAGATAGCAAAGCAAGCTCCAAGTCCGCCATGAAGATGGCAGAGGTCAAACAAAGTTCACCCAAAGGAGATGAGACTTGTCTAGCCAACCTCAAAGTCCACCCAAGGAAAATGTCGAAGATGATGCAAAGTCTGCTCGGGAAAGAAAAGCTATGTCCAAACTGTTGTCAAGTCTGCTCTTGGCTTGAGTGATGCTTGTCCAAGGCAATGAGAAGTCCACCCTAGACAAGATAGCAAGGAAGTGATGAAGTCCGCCCCACCTTGAAGAGGATGTGGCAAGCATGAAGTGAAGTCCGCCCATCCTTGTCCAAGAGGTCATGAAGTTCGCTCATGCTTGAAGAGTGGATGTCAAGACAAAGGTAAAGTCCGCCCAGCCAAGAGGAGAAAAGAAAAACTAAAAGATTGGCTAAAAAGTATTGATGCCTTGAGAAAGAAAACTCAAAAAATGGCTAAGTATGGATACCTTGGAGAATGAAATTTCAAAAGTGTCAAAGGATATGCTATGTCTAAGGCGCAAGCAAAGTCCACCCTAGCTCCAAGATGAAATGGCAAAGCACAAGTCAAGTCTGCCCATGAGGAGATGTCAAAGATGAAGTCAAGTCCGCCTAGACAAGAAGGCAAATGTCTAAGTGTTAGCAAAGTCCACCCTGGCTTGAAAGAAGCATGTCCAAGACACTATGAAGTCCGCCTATACATGGCATAAAGTTGGTTAAGTTCGCTTGATAGAAATGAGACATGTCCAAGGGAAGATCAAGTCCGCCATGCGCTTGTCCAAGCTAGTCCAAGTCCACCTTGGCATGTGAAGAGTTAAGTCTGCCTGGAGGGAAATGGGAAATGTCTTGCCAAGGTAGTAATTCCGCCAAGCATGAAACAAAGATGGCATAGCAATCAGCAAAGGTCACCACCTCCCAAACAAGAATTGTCCTAACCAAGTGTCAAGTCTGCCAAGGGGAGATGAAAAATGGCATGACATGTGCCAAAGTCCGCCAAGGTTAGAAACAAACATGGTAAAATTTGCAAGAGGAAACAAAAAATGGCTAAGTGTGGAATTATCCTACAACAAAAGAATCAAAGTTTCATTAAGTGTTGGAAAGAAAACAGGAAGAATGAAGAGGAATAAAAGGAAAAGTAAAGAGGAAATGAATAAAATCCTTGTCCAAGGATGGAGTCTGCCCTACTTAGCACAAGCCAAATTCAGAATTGGAGGCAAATCCACAGGCAAAGTTCATTCGAGCATAGAGATGGGCTAAGTGTTGAATGGTCCACATGAAGGTGTTACAAAATGAAATTGAATAACCAAAATTTGGCTAAGTATGGGAAATACTTCTCAGTGAAAATTCCAATTTCCTCCATTGTGGTGCAAAGCACAGAGCTCAAAAAATCTTCTCCATCATCACTGGACCGGTCCTAAGGCAGAATTTGACCAAGGTGGCAAACTTCTTGTCTATCCAAGATGCCTTCCTGAAACAGGAATTGGAATGGGAGAATACTTTTGTCAGATGCGCTGAGGAGTTGGACGGGTTGGAATTCAAAGTAAACATGCTGTCATAGGTCACGATGGAAGAGATCATCCCAATCGTGTCCAAGTTCATTGAACACACTGCCACCCGAGAGGATAGAGATGCACTTCCTTGAAAATAGCTCCTGGCGCCACTTGTCTTTCATGCAATTGATGTTGATGTTATTTTAGGAAACCCTAATTAGGGTTGATATGTCTTGATCTCGACTGTTAATTTGTTTTGATCTCGGCCTTTCATTTGCTTTCAGAAACTCTATATAAACTCTTGCTCTCTCATTTTCAAGGTGTGAAGAAAGTGTATGGAATTCTTGCGTATAGCTAGCTACTTTCAATAATAAAAGCTCTTATGCATGATTTGCTTTGAATCCTTCTTATTGTCAAGTGGTAGCAAGGTTACATATCTTCTTCAACAATAGATTAGAATTAGAATAGAATTTGATTTCAATGCATGTTAGATGAATGCAAGATTTGATAAGTATTGATTTATGGTGAAACTTTGCTCATACTTTCTTTGAATAGATGATTTTTATTCAATGCGTAAAGTTAGCCTGAGCTTATAATTGTGGATGCTTAACTTCTGTTTGGATGAGTATTGTTCGATTTGATGGTTGTTGTACCCAAACCAAATTTTTTGCTTCATCAAGGCATTTTGCATAGAATAGTCTTAACTTTGCTAAATGATGTAAAATACAGTTTTTGGGCAATATCAAGCATGGAGTTTTTGTCAATATTTTGTCAGTCAAAGTCAATTTTATTGATCAGAACCTAAAGCAGAGACTCAGAATGGAGCTTTTCATGATGGAGGAGCGTTTCACGATAACATTTCACATTGCACACGGTCATTTCAGTGATCGAGACGGAGTTTTCAGAGGTTAATTTATGAAGATTTCTCAGAGGAAAAGCCAGAAAGCGCAACTATAGCCCAAGGGCGCCCAGCTTTTTGAAGGTTAAGATCTTGCTGAAAGTGTTCAAGCATCCAGTCAATCTCTTCAGAATTGGTCTGGCTATCCGATGAGCTATCCAGCGAAGCATTCCGAGACCCACAACTCCGGCAAACAGTGACAGAAGTTGAAATCCCCAAAGTTCCAGATATGAGAATTTTGTCTTTTTCAAGCAAAAATGCAACTATAGCCTGAGGGCGCCCATCTTAAAGAGGGGGCAAATCTTGGCATTTTCGATGGCTCATGCAGTCAATATGTTCACGATTAGTCTGCTTATCCGGCGAGATATCAAACGCAGTCATCCGAGTCTCAGAGTTCCGGCAGCAGTCGTCTGAAGATCAGCTTATAATAGAGTTTTCACGTTTCTGAGCTTCTCCATTTGTTCCCAGTGCAAGTACAGCTCAGGGGCGCTGGTTTAAAGGACCCTTCCGATGGCAGAATTTGCAGACGAAGTCTTCCTGACATCAATTCTAATCTAGCCCAGCTCCGCGATGCATCATCCAGCTTGTCGATCAGACGTTTCAGGTGATCGTGGCAGAGTTTCTACCAAGCACGTAATTTCACGGGCGGACCAACAGCAGATTTGCAGTGTATTTCCACAGTCCAGAGGCGCCTAGCCTTTAGGCCTGTCAGATGAAGTCGTTCGCATTCGAAGTCTTCACGGCTTTTGAGCGTAATCATTTTATCTATTCAATGAGCCTAGCCGTTAGCCTTCGGGATTTGGCAAACGCTTGTACGTGCGAGGTCTTTGGCGAAATGCTGAAGAGTGAGGATATCCGGAAAATGGCCAAGTCTGAAGCGGTAATTTTAAATAAAATACGCACTGGAGTTTTTGAGGTCTTAGAAGCAGTTTTCTTGCTTCGTCACCTCTAAAGACTTCTCTTGTGGGCTCTTCTGGCTGTCCGTTAAAACAGATAGTGCTTGAATCGGGTCATCCCAGCTCCAAATATCAGAGGTCAAAGTAAGGTACTTGGTTGGAAGTTTGACTTTCGTCAAAATGACACCAGTGCAACTGAGAGGCAGGGGCACTTTTACTTTTGAGGCCCTTAACATAGCTTTCAGATGTCGTGCATATATCCGTTGGATGCAGAATATCTCCAGGCACGCAGTGAGCTTTGTTTCCTGTCAGCAGGGTTCACCGTTCACCGTCAGCAGCTGTTTGAAGTGTCAGATGGCAGTTTGAGAAATGGCTTAGTCTGGAACCCGTAAAAGCAATTTAATCAGGGGCGCCTAATTTTTCAGGGTGTTAAACGATAGATTTTGCGGTAATGTCTTCTAGCAGACATTTCTTCCTTGTTCAGTAGGCTATCCGATGAATATCTCAGTTCAGTCTCAGCATCTCTCAGTCACCCGGAAATCAGTGGCGAAGTTGGCCAGTCGTGACTTTGCAGTCAGCTATAAAATAGGAAGTTAATAAAAAGTGGTATAACTTGAGCAAATGGATGCCTATGAGCTCAAGAGATGACTTTTCGGAATCGGTGAAGTCTAACGGTGAATCCTAAAGCTTCATTCCGAATTGTCAACTGAAGTTCAAAATATTAAATATTTATTTTGCAATTTTAGCATAAAATGGCGATTTTCTATTTTTGGCGCCTTTGCTAATTGCATGATAATAAATATTTTATTATTTATTTAAATTCGAACTTCCAATCAGTGGCAGTTCAACTGAAAGGCAACCAATCAGAGGTCTTCTATTCTTGTCAGGGTTTTGAATTCTTGCAGTTAACAATTGGTGCGAATTCCTTCTTATTTAAAGTATGGCGCCTTCATTATTATTCACAGAGCTTTCAAAAGAAATTCGTATTTCTCAAGAGAAAATTCAATCTTAAGAGAAATTCGTGTTTTTCAAAAGCAAATTCATATCTTCAAAGAGAAATCGAATTTTGTTAATTTTCAAAGCAAATTCAAAGCAATTCGTATTTCTTCAAGAAGAGATAGGGGCACGCATCTTCAAAGCAATTCATAACTTCAAAGGAATTCGCAATTCATAACTTCAAATCAATTCGCAAGTTCCTCAATTTTCAAAGGCGTATTCATTCAATATCAATTCGCAATCCTTCAGAGGTCAAAGGCGAATTCTCAAATTCAAGATTAAATTCGTATTTTCTCAAGACAACTTCAAAGGGAAATTCAAATTTCTTCACAAAGGCGCAAATTTCAAGAGGAAAATTCGTGGTTTTCAAACAAAGGCGAATTCTTCCAGATCAAAGGCAAAATCTTCATCAATTTCCAGAGGCGATTTTACCTAACATATTTTTTTTTGCAAGATAAAGTTCACAATTATTAGCAATTTAAAGAAATCAAAGGCGATTTTCATAGAAGAAGAAGCAACATAAAAATGTCTTTTTTATCCTTCAATCTCAGATTTCTCACAGAATACAATTTGCATGTTCCTGAAATTGGCGAGTTCTACAAGTCTCAGTATCTGGATCATTCTCATATAATTTCCTCGAGTTGAAATTGTGCGTTTGATTTTTCACGAATTTTTAAACTTCAGAACATTCGTTCTTGAGTTACTAATTTTCTCAAGTGAAAAGTCCTTGCATAATCGAGTAGAAGTTGAATTTTCGCAAAACTGACATTCTGGGTTGTCTTAGAATCCTTTTCTGGACAAAACCCATATTTCAGATTTTTCGCTGAAAATAATTCTTCGAAAGGCTATTTTTAACTCTTGCAGGCTATTTTTAGCTTCCAGAAATCTTGTCAGAACATAGTCAAGTTCACAGTCAACAGGCTAATTTTCCAAAATGCAGTTCACTCAACTCGAATACAGAACCAAAACCGTCCTTACTCATGATTTTCTCAAGTTGGTTGAGACAGACCTTCACAAAACATTACCCGGGCGATTACTGGGCAGTCAAGATCGAAGTTCAATCATTCAAAATATTGGCTGATCGGCTTATTAGAGCAACTTCCATACCTATCTCCGTTCAACATATTGAATTCGTGATGGCTTGTATTAAGCGTACAATTCTACTATAAGTGAGATAGTGTCGATTGACGGACGGGTCATTTGCGATCTCAAACCTTTGGACGCCGAGGAGTTTTGGCGTTTCTGACACGAACGACCTAGTTGTTTCTATGGGCGGTGTCTTGAGGCATTTGATCTTTGATGTGAACAAGTGTCGAGAAGAAGATGGCAGAAAGATACGTTCAGCAATGAAGAACAGATTGCCAAACAATGTGGGTCGTGGTGAATACAAGGATGAGTACGCGATTCTAATCACACTCCTGAATCGTGTCTCAGGTCAAGCACATGCGAATGTTTTCCAGCCTTGGATGTATTACATTATTGGTTGCATCATTTCTGGGCAGGAGCATTATGACTGGGCATCCTTCATCAGCGATATTCTCCACAGGAAAATCACCGGTTTCATGGTTGCTCATGAGTTTCATATGTGTTCGTATCTCGTGTACTTGATCGCTTATCAGGGTCAGTTCCGAGGACTAAACACCGTGGGTATTCTCAGTGTTCAGAAAGTCTACCAGTATTATGATCAACTTGAGTTCACTAGAGCTGAACATCATTCAAAGCGTGTTCACAAGGCTTTACGACTTATCACGGTGAAAACTTGGGCCAAAGTTACTGCGTTACCGTATCGCTGATTGCTAAGGCGATGGATGGATGGGCAGATTAGTTTATTAGGTTCAGGCATACACCTACATCGAATTATCACAGTTCACGAAATCAGCTATGCTTCCACGTTTATCGCCGGATAAAACAATCTTCGAGGAGTTCCGACGGATGCATGATGTTCATACCGTCTTCTCGCCCATAACCCGCGGACATCTCTCAACTTTCCTTTTTAGTTTGGAATGTATTGGTGCAAGTCGGCAATTGATAGTAAAATTGCAGGGCAAGAGCTTGAGAAATATCATCTTAAGTATCTTGTTGAAGCACGTGCCTATGATCTTTCAGGTCATTATACAGCTCGCTTTGCTGGAGGTACATATCACAAGCCTTCTATGGAGGATTACTGGGCAAATTGCGAAGATGACTTCGAGGTTATGAGGCGTAATTACGGCGCTTCTCTCTCCGCAGTTCTGTTTCTTGTCAAAGATACTGGGAGGTTTATCAGATGATGAGGGAGAGGTTCTTCCTCAATTTTTCAGAGAGCAAGTTGATACACAACCGTTGCCAGCAGTTGATTGGTACGCCAAGGAATACGCAATGGTCAAAGAGAGGTCAAGTAGAGTTATCCAGAACAGTATACTTTACCTCGACAACAAGAAGACAAGGAGGGTAAGTGTTCCTAGAGTAGAGCCGCTAGTAGTGGTGAATCCTTCGTTACCTTCCTCATCAAAACCTAAACAAAAGAAGAGGAGTAATCCTCCTAAGAAAGGTCAAGCGCCAAACAATTCAAAGGGCAAGGCGCTTGCCACTGTTACACACACTGAGCCTGACAGACACCCGGTCACAGAGCCAGTTCAGAGATCAGTTCAGAATCCGCCAGTGCCTAAGGTTCAGCCTCAAGTTCCTACACCAGTTTCAGAGTCGTCACCAGTCCCAATTCACATTGAATTGGATTTAGACTCTCCACCTCGCAATGGGTCCTCTACACATTCACTCTCGTCAGTACCTCCTGTTGCTAGTACCGACCCTTCTAGTAGCATTAGCCGAGATCAATCTTGGATCGAAGCTCAGCTAGGAAGGAAGAGGAGACAGCCATCTTATGTCCTTAATCATTCTGATTTTGATGACATTTACCAGGATGCGCCAGACAAGAGAGTTGAGAACATGGTTCACATAGAGAGAAACACTGATATGGAGATTGTCGTTGAGACTGCTGTACCTCCACAGGGGAAGAACTTGGCTGAGTTGGAATCTCAGATTTTTGTTATATCACAGTTAACCTTGGTCGGACACACGTCAGACTCAGGTTGATCTCCTACAAGTTGCTACAGACAATGCCAGGGATAGAATACTAAAAGACGGAGAAGATAAGGCAGCCCTCAAGGCTGAAATCAGACAGCTTCGTCAGTATATTTCTAGCCTTGTACACAGACCCGATGCCATTAGTACACTCCCGCCGATGCTTGAGCCTCCAGCAGAGCAAAGTCAACTTAATCACTTAGTTGCATATGGCAAGCGTTTGGATGAATGGGAGGAGGAGTTTGTTGCTAGAGGCCATACTATGCTCACAGAGTTATATCAGTTGCGGTACAATGCACGAGAGCTCCGTATTCGTCTCAGGATGAGGAGCGAGATATGACAATTAACAAACCCAAGGATGAGATTATGATTGCTCACCTGAGTGTGGCTTATGATACAGTCACAGATGCAGAGGACAGAGAAGCTATCTACTCTTGGAAAACACAATTGGTTTTCAGGGCAAAGATAGAGGACACTTTGGCATCAGAGTTGACTGAGAGTAGAGAGCACGTCACTAGTGCACTCCGGTTTGTGAGAACTCTAGTATCTCGCTTACCGTGCCGTTATCAGATCGAGGGTGGTGCCTATGTTGAGCTTACCAATGTTCAGTCAGAGCTCCAGGCACTCATTCATACCATTTTCAGTGGGGAGACCATTAGCTGTAAGGTTACTCAACTTACAGTCATGTCAGCATTGTTCGATAAGGCAACGAGGAGTAGGGGCGAACTTCAGTCTCAGATCACAGCTGGTGAGGATATGCTGCATCGACATAGCATTCTTCGACAGAGTCTCATAGCTCCAGATAGTGATACAATTAACAATCTCATTGAGGGATTGGTTGCTCGAGATCACGACCAGTAGACTTCAGTTCTCACCTCTCAGGATAGACATTACGCACAGGAGTTAACTTGGCGTTACCCTTTCAAGTTAACTCGATGTTGTCATCACATGCATATCTATTCTGAGATCAGCTTTACACACTTGGAGTTTTATTTAGGGTTTTACGTTAACTGATGGTAGTCTTCCGGTTAACTCGCTTTCAATAAGGGCGTGCATGCTCGCACAATTGTCCATTTTTAGATTAGATGTTTGGTTAACTGATGGTAGCTTTCCAGTTAACGTATAGTTTACTTCATTAGGGTTTGGCGTGAATCTTGCATGAAGGCGTAGATGACTCAAGGTGATTTTAGGGTTCCCTACACCTTGATGTATATAAATAAGAGCTTTTGCTCATTTGTAAATAACTTTTGCTTGAGAGAGAAATATATGCTGCGCCTACCTTGCCCTCAATATTGCTCTTTTGGTATTTGTTCATGTGTCTTTACTATTACAATTAATTGTTATGCCACATAGGGTTTCATGCGATTGTGATAGTGAATTCTTTCCATAGTTTAGATAAATCTGTTTTGTGCATCTTTATCATTACGATCAATTGTTATGCCACATAGGGTTTCATGCAATTGTGATGATAAATCTGTTTTGTGAACTTTTACCGTTATGATCAAGTGTTATGCCACATAGGGTTTCATAAGATTGTGATGATAAATCTGTTTTGTGAGTCTTTACTATTATGATCAAGCGTTATGCCACATAGGGTTTCAGGAGATTATCATGGTAAATTCTTAAATCTGTTTTGTGCCTAATAAACTTGTTCAGATTGAGATAATAGTTGCGCCACCTTGCCTTCAAGTAGAGAATCTGAATCCGTTTATCGTCTGATAGTCAAAACCTTGCTCCGTTTTCTCATGCTTTGTTTTCTTGAGGAAACTGGATAGAATTTAAGTTTAGTTGTAGTTAGTAGATCTGCAAAACCAGAAAAACTCAGCTGCAACGTATTAGTTTTCGAGAAAGCCTTGTACCTCTACAGCTGAAACAAAAAGACAAGATTTAGTTTAGTTTATTTCCATTTGCAAGTACTTTTGTAAAGCACAACGAGGGAGCTTCCCCTCCTAATTTGAAGAGCACTCATTGCGTAGTGTGCATAGCTGTCCATACCAACTCTTACTCCAGAGGTGCTAGTTGTTACGCCAACAATGGTAATTGTTCATGACATGAAAATCATAAGCACACCCCTTGAAGATTGCACCCACTTTGTGTAGTTGTCCTAGTGAGGTGAAGCAAAGCATGGTTATTAGTTTCACCTAATCTTTACCGTCTCTTGAATTCTTAGGAGTAGATTAGAACTTCTAAACCCTTATCTCCTTTTTAGTTTGGTTGAAGTCCATGATTCAAGACCCAAACAATAGAGCTTCATTGTGAATTGAACATGCCTAGAGTAAGTCCCTTTGTGTATTACCAGCATATCACAACGCCCATTGAGCTTATCCACACCTCAAGACCTGACAAAAGAAACCTTGGAATCACCATATGATCTTCTAGCAATCTTAGCATATGTGGTGGTTTTTCAAGAGAGGATAGAATGTCTTTGGACATTTTATTCTGTGTTCGATGGATGATAAAACGTACACCAACAGGTGTCATCCCTAATTGGCATACCTCATTTAGTTCCTCCCCAGTTCCTGACTCCCGACTCAAAACTACTTTGTTAGAGTTGGGGTTTTGGGTTTCCTTTTACCTATGTACCCTTTTCATGCCATCCTCAACATTCCAATTCCCCACCTTATGAAAATTTATTTAAGTATATTTTTTGGATTTTCAGACTTGTCATTCGTTTCATGCCTTCCTTGACTCTCCAAAATTTCATTGATCCCTTTGCATTTCCTTTTGAAGTTGAACTTTCACCCTTCCCTTCACCTTGGTACCTATCATGAGGTACTCCCGACTCCCAATCCCCAACATTCCAAAAACTATAACCTTTTTTTGGGATCGCTTTGTCCAAACTTCCTCCATTCCACATACCTTAATGGCATAAGTTCCCCACCACCTCCAACTCCCAACACCCCAACCAAAGGTATTAGTATGAGCTTTCCATAACCCAGACAATTCACACCTCTCACCATTTTTCATTGTAGTTTTCACCTACCCCCCCACACAATCCCAAAGGTTGTTTCAAGTATCTATGTGGATCCCGATAGTGCTGATATTGTGTATGAGCATTAATGAAGATAATGGTGATGGTCTGAGTGACCCCTGCAACACAATTCCGACATGTTTCCTCTATTAGACTCGATTTCCCATGCTAAAGATCTATATGTATAAAGTTTTTCTTGATTGTAAGGATTGGTTCTTCAAGTTTTCATTGATCATAGTGCAGAGTCATCTAGGGTTTCAACTCTTGTAGTTTGTCCGCCATTAAAGTTGCTCTATAAGTTGCAGAAAGGTACTTATTGTAGCAAATGCATGTAAACATTTGTCTCTTTGGCTGGTCATTGATATTTTAGAGGGTTTTTAAGGTTTAGAGGCGTAGCAAGCCCTCTCTTGTAAACTTTCTTCCACCACAATTGTTGGTGTGGTTGTAATGGGTATTTGAAAAACTTGCAGCATTTTAATCTATTGCATATTTATTATGTGTGATAATCTTTTACTTATTATGGATGAATATCAATGAGTTCAAAATGGGATTATTAAACAGAAGTGTTTATATGTGTGATACGTTTGATATTCATTATTGTTTCTTGCTGTAATGGTTGGATACAACTCTATTACCCAATAAGGCACCAGTCAATGAAGATCTCAACCTTCCACACTTATCAAAAAACATAAAATCTTTTACCAATATTCATAGAAATAGGAATCTGCATGTTGTTCATGATTTAGCAATACAATCAAGGATTACTATTAGGTGAGGTTGAACTATTAAACATTTAGCGAATCATGTCCAGTATGATTGTACCTTGTTGTATGTAAAATTTATTGAAAGTAATCAATTTTATTGACTATAAAACTACTATCATTTTAAAATACATTATGTATATATAAAATCAGTTATAAAAAGATCTATTGCAACTAGCATTGTCTTGACTTAGTCACAATTTTAAAGTTCAAGAATGCAATTGGGTATAGTTGTTGTTTGATATGTTGATCAGTCATTCCAAACTGTTAAAATAACCTATTAAGGTGACCTATAGGAACACCTTCCTAAGTTTAAACTAAGCTCAAAGCCTACAAGAGATTACCCACCTAAGTTTGTGGATGAGTCTTAATTTAACTTCTTGAAGACAAACCCATGGTCTTGAAGGTGGAGAAAAGCTCTAGGATTGTGGACCCACAATTTGAGGACCTAACAGGGAGCATGTAAAAATCTTGTTGAAATGATAGGACTCCGTGGCTAGAATATTTTATTTAAGAGGGATTATTGTTTAAAGGACGACAGTTATGCATACCTCATAGATCAATGACTGACAATTAATTAGAGAAATATATAGTGGAGAATGGACATTTTGGAGTGGATAAAGCATTGGCACAATAGAATGAAAGCTATCATTGGCCAGGGATGAGTGTGGATGTGAACATAAAGCAAAATTGTGAAATTTGTTAGCATACAAAAGGAACAAGCCATAACACAAGTTTATATCAGCCATTGCCAACAATAGAAAGACTGTGGGAAGATGTGAGGATGGACTTTGTTCTTGGATTCTCATGAACACATTGAGATAATGATTATATTTTTGTTGTGGAAGATAGCTTTTCAAAAATGACACATTGTATCCTATGCGAGAAAACAAATGATACTATAAATGTCAACATTGTTCTTTATGGAGGTGATCAAATTGCATGGTTTGCCAAAGAGTATTGTCTCGAATAGGATACAAAGTTTGTTTGTTGATCATTGATGGTGTACCTTATGGACAAAGTTGGATACAAAATTAAGATATATTTTTGCTTATCATCCATAAATCAATCCGCAAACAAAGGTTGTTAATACGAGCCTTGAAATTTTTTTAAGATCCTTGATAGGAAAGAGACCAAATCAATGGGACTTAATATTGGCACAAGCTGAATTTGTCTACAATAACTCAATCAATATAAGTACAAATAAGAGTCCTTCTCAAATTGTTTATGGTTACAATCCAAGAGGAGCAAATAAATTGAGAGATATTGTTGATTTGAGAAGACAAAGTGTTGTTGCAGAAGATTTTGCTAAATATCTACAGGAACTACATAACGGAGTAAAGGAAAACTTGGAGAACACCATGAAATATAAAGAACATGCTGATACTAAAAAGAGAGAACAAGAATTTCAAGTTGGAGATTTCGTTTTGGTATATTTACAAAAAGATAGGTTTCCTAAAGGAACCTACAACAAAGTAAAGTGGAGAAAGATAGGATAGAGCAAGGCATTAAAGAAATTTCATCTAATGCTTATGAGATTGGACTCCCTGAAGAAATTGATATTTCCCCAATATTCAATGTTAATGATCTGTAGCACTATTATGAAGGATAGACAAGTGGTGACGAAAATACAATTTTAGATTTGCAAATGGAACAAAAGTGGATACATCAATTGCCAAAGAAAGAGCCAGAAGAATTTGATGCAGAAATAGATTTCCAAGTGGTCAAAAAGACAAGGGGAAAAGAATACATGATAAAATGGAAAAATTGAATAGCAAATGAGACAACTTGGATGAATGCATCTAAGGCCACCAACTCATAGACTAGATTTTGTAAAACATTCATGAGTTTCGAACTCTTGAAACATTTCTTTTACCCATTGTGTCTAATGCAAGAGCATCCTGTTAGATTTAGATCAGATTTAATGCACAGAAATTTAATTCAAAATCAGACACAGTAACACAGCAGATACCCTGGGAAAACCCTCCACTTGAGGGAGAAAAACCCAGCAACAATATATCACTTATATATTGAATGTCAACACAAAATGTCTCCTTTACAAGAGGCCGATAAGAGGGCCAAATAGAAGCACCACAGACAGATGCAAACACAGATACAAACAGATGTAGTTCGCTGATTAGAGATTCAGCCTTCAATAAGTAACAATCTGCTCTCTTATAGAATTTGCAATCTGCTCTTCTTTCTAACTCACACTTGTGAATAAATAAACTATGAATGATCAACTCAGCCTTCTATGATGAACCGAACTGATCTGCTCCTTTCTCTTAATTTGCGCCTTAGACCAATGATGAACAATGAATAGAATGGATTGTACAATGGTGTACAAATGAGAATGTATATATACAAAATTAATGATAGAGATGTGCCTCTTCAAAGTAGCAAGTCGGCCTCAATAAGAAATATATCTTTTACTAACCAAGAAGTCAGCTATCACAAAATCGCGCCTCCTCATTTAATTTCGAGTCTCTTCATTAAATATATGTTAAGCCTTATTTATCAAAAGAAGTGTCTTCACATGAAATCGCATCCAACAATTAAATAGACGAAGGCTAGCATTTAATTGTCATGTGATCTAGGCTGGAAGAAATCGTACGAAGCTGCTATAAACAACAACACTCCCTCTTAGCTAGGGAGAGTACTTCCAGCTGCACAAGACATATCACCTCATCGTGATATCAGATATCGCCTCAACACGATATCAACCATAATGGCTACAACCATGCTATGGTGTGTACAAGTGTTCATCACTTGCGTGATGTTGTCACCTCAACATGACTTTCACCATGGCTCTCCCAGAGGGTGAAACACAAGTACAAGATATGTCATGGAGTCACACACATGATATCCACCATGACTCTCTCAGAGGGTGGAAACAAGGGCTTTCACCTCAAATCTCAGAAGAGAAATGCATTAACAAGGGCTTGCACCTCAAATCTCCCTCAAAGAGAAATGCATTAACAAGGGATTTCACCTTGAACTTCTCTCACAGAGATGAACTCATTAATCAAGGGATTTCACCTCGAACTTCTCTCGCAGAGAAGAACTCATTAAACAGGCTCACTGATACTAAGACTCTTTCTCAGTTAAGGCTGGATTCTCCACCATACCAAACTTATCTCGAGAGTACACAAACTTGATTCTGGAGAGAGGCTTGGTGAGAATGTCTACCGTCTACTCATCAGTGCTCATATACCTCAACTATATAGCCTTCCGCAATACCATATCTCTGATATAGTGGTACTTGATCTCAACATGCTTGGTTCTATCATGGAACACAAGATTGACAGATAGCTTCACGCAACTCTGATTATCACAATGAATGATAGTAGGCTCCATTGATTGTCCAAATAATCCTGCAAGGAGCTTCCGAAGCCACACTACTTCCCAAGCTGCCATACAAGCTACAATATACTCTGCCTCGGTTGTACTCAATGCTACATATGACTACTTCCTGCTGCACCAGGATATCATAGCAAATCCAACCTAAAGAATATCTCAATCCATATCCAACTATGCCACGCAAGTATCTCAGAATATGCTTTGCTGCAACAAGATTACCATCTTCTTTAGGCTCAGCAGGCTTCCTCTGAATCTTCAAGCACTTGCATCAACCTTCTGACCTTTTCGTCCAAGATTGCTTGCAACACTTTGACTTAGATAAATGTTTTCCAGTGCACACCTCTGGTACTGTAGAGAGTTCAGGATAGTCCTCCTCGACCTCATCCCAGATCTCACTATTCTAAATAGGTTTGCGGAGCTACCAATGACAAATCCAGATGACAGTCTTGAGCAATTCTGATCTCAACAGCTGAAGGGATCTTCTAAGGATTTAGCACCTAGCTTTGCAATACAGTAATCTTCACTTCTTCTCAGTGAGTTACAAATCTCCCTCTTGACCCCTGCTTCAGAGATTGCAAGGAAGACTTCTGGAAGTGAACTCCCTCTAGCCACCAACTTAGTCCCATTGCTGCAAGATGTGACTTCATTTTTTATCATTTCTTTGGTCGGCATGATTTCCTCATGAGATGCCTCACGCTTTTCATCACTAAGCAATCTCTCAACACCTTATGCTCTTAGATCTGTTCTGGAAGCATTTTAGAGAGAGATTACTAACGGTTTATAACTATCCAAAGAAATATCAAGGCTAGAATCAAACAAAAGTTTACTACCTCAGGTTATAGCATGAATACATAAGAATTTATGAACAATATTGAAACATGAATAAGTAAATCAACACAAAAGAGAAATATATCAAAAGATCAGAATGAAGGGATAAGGAAACTTATCTTTTTTTTGAATTTTGATATAACTCTTTCTTCCAACTTTTACTCCTCTCAAGAGTGCTAAACTTAGCACAACAAAAGACAATCTGAACAACTACAAATTTCTTGAATGCATTATGCAGTTAGCAAGTAGAACCAACTCTCTCCAAGAGTCGAGGCTCTAACACAGTTCATGCATTAGAGAATGATATCGATGTGATCAACCTATCACAACGAAAATGCAATTCTCTCAAAGTCACACTCAGAGATCTACATAACCAGCATGAAATCTTCAAAAAATCTTATGCTAGTGAACACAATTCAAGAGAAACCACTCTCTCTTTACTAATTACAAGATCCAACTAAAGATGATATAACTCAAACAAAGAATACTTATCTCTTTAAATATTATGATGGAAGCACATATTGAACATAGTATGATACGCTGCTTCTTGCGCTCAGATCAGCACACAACCTTCACGGCTGGAACACAGGCCCATGGCTTAGAATAGAAATTCCCTAGAATCCTTCTGAGGAGAGATCTCATCCACATCCGCAAATGAAGCATGCTGATTAGGCCTGGTGGGGCAATCCTTTGCATAGTGACCAAACTTGTCACAACGAAAACATTGGATTTTGGAGAGGTCCCACTTCTTCTTGAATGCGGGAGCACCATCAGTTTCTTTAGATGACTATAACTTGCTAACCCATTTATGTTGGCATTTGTTCAAGTCCCGCTGTCCAAGGAAATGCTTCAAGCTATTATGATCAATCTTGACACAAAACTTGTTGCCAACTAGGTACTGCCTGAATTTGGCCATAGCATGCATGATAGCCAGCATTTCCTTGTCGTAAATATTGAAGCTCCTCTCAGGACCCCTTAGCTTCCTACCCTTGAAAGCTATCGGATGATAGTCCTGCATAATCACTACACCAATACCTTCTCCACTAGCGTCACAATGAAGTTCAAAAGGTTTGGTGAAGTCTGGCAAAGCTAGAACTGGGCATGTCGTCATCAAATGTTTGAACTTGTCGAAACACTCATGTGCTTGAGGTGTCCAAACGAATGCTCCCTTCTTTGTCAAATCAGTAAGTGGTGCAACATGCCGCAAGAACCCACTAACAAACCTACGATAGAAGGCACATAATCCTACAAATCCCCTAAGCTGAGTCAAAGTCTCAGGAGTAGGCCAATCAATGATGGCACAAACCTTATCAGGATCCATGCGAACTCCCTCTGCGCTGATGATGTGACTCAAATACGAAAGTTATGCCATGCCCAATACACACTTGGACTCCTTGGCATACAAGGACTCCCTATCAAGTATATCCAACACAGTATCCAAGTGAACCAAGTGCTCCTCCCAAGATCTGTTGTAAACCAATATATCGTCAAAGAAAACAAGGACAAATTTCCTCAATTGAGGATGGAAGACCCTGTTCATAGCGGACTAGAAAGTAGTTGGTGCATTGGTTAAGCCAAAGGGCATAACCAAAAACTAAAATGGCCCACAATGACATCTAAATGCAGTCTTCTCTACATCCTACTCTCTAACTCTGATCTGATGGTATCCTGTCCTCAAGTCAATCTTGGAGAAATAACAAGCTCCGTGAAGCTCATTTATCAACTTATCAATGCATGGGATAGGATACCTGTTCTTTATTGTTCTTTTGTTCAATACACGGTAGTCAATGCACATCCTGAGTGTACCATCTTTCTTCTTTACCAAAACAACTGATGAAGTGAAAGGAGACTTACTCGGCCTTATGTGTCCCATAGCTAAAAGTTCCTTAATTGTTTTCTCAATTTCATCCTTCAAACGCTTTGGGTGTCGATAAGGTGTAACCATGACGGGTTGGTGCCCTCCTCCAACTCAACAATGTGCTCTATGCCTCTATCAGGAGGTCTACCATGTGGAATGTCACTGAACACTTTTGCATGCTTAATTCTAAGCTTCTGAACATTTGGATGGTAGGGTGTTTTGTGTTGCTCCTCATACGTAAGCATTAATTTACAATCTGCTGCCCACTCTACCATGTCATGTCTAATCAACCTCTCCATTCTCCTAAGAGTTATAAGCTTCAAGTTGTTGTCCTTGATGGCCTTGAGTACGTGGTTTGTTCCATCAACCATTTCATCTCCATCTCTCTAAGGTTGAGTGTGAACTCGCCAATTGCATGAAGCCACTTCATGCCAAGGACTACATCTATGCCACCCATGTTAACTACATAGAAATCTACTTTAAACTCAGTTATTTAGTTTCATAGGCAGATCTGGAATCATTCTCTCACAATTGAGAGTGTACCCATCGGCAACTTTCACTCTAATACCTTCAAACTGCTGAGTTTGAATTCCACGTTTTTCCACTAACCGTGCATCTATGAAATTATGTGTTGCACCTGTATCAAGCAAGGAAATGACTCTTTGACCAGCCAAAAGTCCACGTAACCTGAAGGAGCCTTCTTTTTGCATACTAGACATGTGAGCTTCCTCTAGTTTTGTTCCTCCTTCGCTTTCCACTTCATTTTCTGAGTTATCAGCCCCTGAAGTCTATTGATCAGCTTGCTACTTGCTGGTCTGCTGTATCAGTCATATTACCTCCCTCATAAAACCACTCCAATTGCCCATTGTCACCTTTAGGCTTGAGGGGACAATCATGGTTAAGATCATATGGGCCCTTGCAATAAAAACAAAGCTTCCTCCTACATAAATCATTGATTGTCTCTCTATCCAAAGGAGCTGCAAACTTTTTCTTTTGGTTTTGGTTTTCTGTTTTCTTTGGTTCAGATCTGTTATCATTGTAGGATGAGGACGGCTTGGAGTTGAACTTACTACGAGGAGTGGTAAGTTCTATGGTACGAGCTTTCCTCATAGCCTCTTGCAAGGTAGGTGGATCAAATGACTTGATCCAACCTTTCATAGGCTCAAATAGTCCCTCTATGAATAGTATAACCAATCTCCTCTCTGATATTCCGGTTACCATGACCGAGAGCTTTTGAAACTCACTAATATAGGACTCTAAACTGCCCATTTGCTTCAGCTGAGCGAGATCTCTGAAGTATAACTCTAGCTCTCGTTTGTTAAATCTCTCAACCAACCTATCTGCGAACTCCTAATAAGTAGTGATCCGGCCATGTTGTAATGTAACCATGCCATGGTGCCACCAGTCATGGGCTACGCCATCCAAGTGTAGAGCTGCGAACCTTATGGCATCCTCTTCTGCCATTGGACGTAATGTCAAGAAGGTATCTAGTTTACTCGCCCAAGCTCAAGCTGTGACTCTGCCACTACCATCAAAGTTGGTCAAAGTGAGTTTGTTTGTTGCTTGTCTTAGATCATGGTTCTTGTTTCTAGGCCTCCTGTTTGTCCTGTTCCTACCATGCTCTCTCTTCTGGCTCATAAATTGTCAAAGTTAAGGTGATCCTTAACTCTATGTGGTAGTACCTCCCACTCATCATGTAATGTCATAACATTATCTGTAAAGGAAACGTCACCTTCCTCCTCATTTCCCTCTTCGAGTTCATTTCTTTGAAATGTAGGGCAAGTAGGCCTATCATAGGTGCATGCTAGAGTAACTATCCTCCGTGGGGTTCCATGTACACTACCTTCCTATTAATGATCTTGATTCGGCCTTCTGTGAACAGTCAAATGTTGTACAGCGGTACTAAGTTGCTGAAGTACATTCGCCACCTATTCCTGTTCAGCTACAAGCCCTCTCAGTATGTCTCTGGCTTCTCTATCTTCATTCTCAGCACGGTGTCAAGGTTGTTCAACCTCATCTCTATCACCCATGTTTTCAAATGGTATATCTTCAAACTGATTATCAAATGGAAACTCCTCAAATGGATTTCTCTGAATACCAGGTCTCCTACATGAGTAATACCTGTTATATCTACCCTAATGAGGCCGCATATGTATATATAACCCTCCAGGCTGGCAAGATTACAACTCTGATACCATTGTGAAGAGCCCAGCTGGCTCCAACTCAACCACTGATGTTTAAACTGTCTTGTTTGTGTTTTTGAAGGTTTTGATGAATTTTAAACAAGAAATATAGAGGTGCGCCAAGCATATAATGTTGCTAAAACTTAAATTAAAGCAATATTATGAAACTACAATTGTATTCAGTAGTAAACAACTGCTACAGATAGATTGTAGGCAATAGACATACCCAAAAACCTCCAAATTAATTAAATAAAGCAGATTTATACATGCCAGGCAAGAAATGCTAAATCTGGTAAAAAGCAACGTCCACCTCCAGATTTGGATTTCTCCAAAGCAGAAACTGGATCAAAGGGCTTGAGAAAGCAAGGCGTCCAAAATGGTAACAATAAAAGGCCCAAAAGATAGGCGCTTTGGCAAATTGCTTCACACGCCTCCCAAGATGAAAGTACAGCCCTCTAAAGAAATGGTATGGCCTCCCTTTTGTTGCACACTAGTGAGGAAAGATGGTGTCCTAAAGAACAAACCCTCTCCTTTATTGAAAACTGAAGAAATGTTGAACATACAATTTTTGCTGAAGCTCAAATAGACTCCTGAAGTAAAGCCATCCCAATAGCAAAAATTTAGCTGGTCTTTTACAGCTTCAAGTCTACAAATCACTGAAGAATTCTCGCTCTCCAATGGTAGAAAATCACTATAACCCTTGTCTCAGACAAATGCACAAAGAAGATAAAAAAGAAGCAATTTCAAATGATCATAATTGAATGAGGTTGAATTCCTTCTTTTCTCCTTATCCCCAAAAAGGCATGCATTCCAAGAAGTCGCACACTTTACCATTTAAATACATTAAAATGTATTTAAATTACTTCAATAGTCTTTTATTTCACTTTACCAAGTGGGCATACCTTTTAAATGACTTAAGTGATTTTAATTTTTCACTTTATAACATTTAAGTCATTATTTTATAATATTTTAAGTGGCTTTTAATTATTATAAAGTCAAATCATAACTTTATAATATTGACTTTATAATATTAAATGACTTAACCACTAAAATATTCATAACTCCCTCAATTCTTAGTGTTTTGACGTGCCGTTAGAAGCTAGCGAACACTGAACTGCAAAGGCCTGCACTCAGCCCAACACTGAACTGAAGGGGTGGAAATGACAATATCCACCATCATCTACCACTGAGATCCCCTATCCACACATGTTAGCCTACGAGGATCCAAATAATAAGCTAACCCATCTGCTACTGACACTGACTAGAGTGGGGACATTACATTCTAGCTTCCCACAGTCATGGCATCGCACAACCTATTCAAGCCTAAAAAAAATGTATTCTTGAAAAACCTTAAGGCTGTGTCGAAGATTGAGGTCATTTCTTGGCCATTTTCTCATGAAGGAGGTCATGTCTTTGTTGTTAGTATTAAAATAATAAATATACTATTAATGGTCATCTTAGCATTATTAGGCAACTTAGTTGTTTTTTAGTAATTGCTTTAGCTTTAGTTTATTTTAAGCATATTTCTGTTTTTTTAGCTTTAAGATAACGATTGTTTCGTTTTAGAAACATCGTCTTGTTTTTCCTTTATAAGGAGCCTTCATCTCCATCTATAAACACACAATCATGAATATATTAAATTATTTCATGGTATCAAAGCCACTCAAACCTGATTAGGAATTTATTTTTTTTAGGATTTTCGAAATTTTTTACTGAAGTTTTGAAGAAATTTTAAGAATTTTTTTGTGAAGATTTTCAGAAAAAAAAAAAATCAAGGTTGTTTTTTTGAGTTTCGATTTTTGTAAGTCTTTCTCACCAAAAATCGTGACGACCCTTCTGTTAAGAATCGTGGATCTCTTGGAAAACGTTTCTGTCTCTCAGGTGTAGATTTCATCTTTCTACAATTATTTTGAGCCGCGTATGGAAGCATTTTGGTCATTTTTCTTATGATTTGGAGCCTGCGTGACTTTGTGGACATTTTTCATGCATCTTTATGCTCTTGAGGTCGCCGTTTTTTGAAGATTTTTGCAAACGCATTTTTATCTTATTCTAGTCTCAATTTCTATCCTTTTTTGGGCTGCGATTTGGTCTTCATCCTAGATGTTTTTCTGCCCTAGCTCAAACGCAAGTCACCTATCTTATGGGTGCAAATATTCTACTCTTGTATGCCTACGTTTTTTTTCCATTTCTCTAGAGATCATGGGTTCTTGAAAAACCAACTAGGGTTTTGTGAATATCTTCTTCGTTTGAAAACAGAAAAAAAATTCGTTTGCAGATTCTTTGTGGGTTTTTCAAGAGCTTTTTTCGATTGTCTTCATATTTTTCTGGGTACTCGGGATTTGTGCCTCATTTTTTGTGCCAACAGATTTACTTATAAATCCGTGTCTTGAATTTTGTGCAAGTATTCTGACATGATGGCAGCTTGAAAAAAAAATTGAGCCAATTTTGACAAAAATTCTGGGAAAAATAAAAATTTTGTATAGAGTTTTCGAAATTTTTCTTCAAAAATTTGCACAACTTTTTGAAAATCTTTCAAAGTTTTTGAGGTTTTTTCTACAAAAATCTTACAATTTTTAAGCCTCTTTTTCAGACAATTTTTGAAAAATCAGATATTGTGCCAACTGATTGTCCAGTGTTTTGCCAGCTGATCACGGAGTTATCTCATTTTTCGTGCTTTAGAAAAACGGGGGGGATAACAACTTTGTCCAACGTTATGTTGGAAAGTTCGCAGAGGTTCAATAGAAAGAATTACAACACGTGGAAGCAGAGGATGCTTACCATCTTTGAGTTCCGATGTCTGGATGTGCTTGTTCTAGGTACAAAAGTTCGTCCCACTGTTGCTAGGAAGGATCAGGACAAGTATGATGGAGGTAATAGGGAGGCAATCATGCTTCTCAAATTATCTGTCACTGATGAGATGTCACCAAAAATACCTTCTGGTAAGTCTATTGTGGAGATTTGGAAGCATCTGAAAGATCTTCATGAGACCTCAGACAAGGGAAGGGCTTTCTTTCTGAAGAATATGCTCTTTTCTATTATGATGGATGACCAAGTGTCTTTGCAGGAGCACTTGACGAAAATAAAGAATATTCGCAATCAACTGGAGGCCATTGGTCGTATGATGGAAGAGGAGGAAATGGTGGTGATTACTTTGAAAAGTTTGCCACATTCCTACGAGCACTACATCGAAACGCTCAACATTACGTCCACCAATGTTGACTTGAAGTTTGATGAACTATGCAACAAGCTTTTGCAACAAGATAGGTGGAGGAAGCAATTTGGGAGCAGTAGTGAGTCTCCTAGTGTTGAACAAGCATTTACTGCCAAGGACGTTGGCAAAGGCAAGTCCACTCAACAGAAAGGACAAAGCGATTCAAAGGAGAGCTCCAAGAAGAAGTCTATTACTTGCCATTATTGTGGAAAGATTGGTCATATACAAAGGTATTGTAGAAAGCGGTTGCCTAATGAGAAGTCCAACCAGGAAGCGTCTCAACAAAGTGCTCACGTGGCAGAGCAGACCAAGCAGAAGGAGTCTGCATACTATGCATTTTGATGACCAACACAATATGGGTAGACTTGTTTTTGTTTGTACGATGACCATTAAGGGAGGGTATTAAAATAATAAATGTAATATTAATGGTCATCTTAGCATTATTAGACAACTTAGTTGTTTTTTAGTAATTGCTTTAGCTTTAGTTTATTTTAAGCATATTTTTGTTTTTTTAGCTTTAAGATAACAATTGTTTCATTTTAGAAACGTCGTCTTGTTTTTCCTTTATAAGGAGCCTTCGTCTCCATCTGTAAACACACAATCATGAATATATTAAATTATTTCAGTTAGGGCCGCATGGACACAAAAGAATGGCAAAATGACTGGAGATGGGTAGCAACAAATGATTGCCCTCTAGGAAAGTCCATAGAGAGTATGCAAAGAATCCAAATTGAAAAAGAAAGAGGTGGGCTAAAAGAAGAAGGAAAAAAAGAAAAGAAAAGAACAGGTGTTTTAACATACAGAGAACAAGAGCTAGACATTCCATTTTTACATACAGTGGTGGATATGCAGAGATACAACTTCAAGAATCCAGAGGGGAGGTCCCATTATTGTCGACAGAATATGTTGAGGATTGTAGAGAACAAAGATAAACAAAGGGAAAAATGTTGTTTTAGTTGCACCAGTGAATTGAATCAAAGAACAAAGCATGATGAAGGATCAAATAGAGTACTCAAGCAAAAGCTTTAGGAAACAAATTGTGAAATAATGAGTACTGTAAGGAAGATTTTATTTTAAGGATGTTCTGATTTAAATATGCATTGTATATGTGAAAAGTGAGCTACAGAAAATTCTAAATATCCTAAAGCGTATTGTTGAAAGTACAAGCTACTAGAAAATTAATAAACCATTGTCAATAAAAAAATTTCTCCAAATTGTATTGTGGATATTGATTTTGTTTATGGCTGCTAGATTGGGTAGTTTGATCAAAAAAACCCTAGTCGAGGTCTGCACCATAAATCTTGGTGTAGCTCCTCCTAAATTTTTTATTGCAAATATGACAACCACTCTCTACGCTCTCCCCCTTCCCATAATTTTCTCTGTCTTTGTCACGAACTTCAAAAATTAGAGAAGAGGTTTAGAGAGTTTGATAGGACACACTCAAATGGGTTATGCAGCTGTCCTCTTTCACCCACACCATTCCTAATGAACCCCAACTGAGCTTAAAACTCTTATATTTCTTTCTTTTATTCATGTTCACTATTTTCATTGCTGCTACCCATGAAAAAAAACTGCAAGTGCAAACTAAAAATTTGTTCTTTGCAACTTAAAAAAAAACATAAAATAAAGAAACATACACTTGCCTCTACTACTGCCCTACTTCTCCTTAGTGCATACCTCAAGCTACACCTTGCTCCTCACAATGTTATTTTTCCTCCTTCACCACTGCTGCAATAATTTTGGGTATGGAAAGGACAAGGGACCTATGTTTTGTTCATTTAGAGTTGAGTGTGGCATGGGGCCCACAACAATGATATTTTTCCTCCTCCACCACTGCTGCAGCAATAATTTTGGGTATGGAATGGACAAGGGACCTATGTTTTGTTCATTTAGAGCTGAGTGTGGCATGGGGCCCACAACATGACATAATTTTAATTCTTTATTCAAGCTAGGCAATTTTTTTTGTTTTCTTTATTCAAGAGGGGACGGCCAGCCTTTCCCAATTGCATGATATTGTTTTTTTGCCCACTTCTAATTGATGTTGAGGATAAGGGACGGTGAGGGGACATTTCCAAGGCATCCCTGTATCCCCAAATATCCCCCGTATGGGTACACATCCAAAACTGCAGGGGATGCATCTCTGGGAACATAACAAATTTTTTAAGTAAGAAAAACAATTGATGTGTAACTTTGACTTCCAAAAACAATTCTTAGAGTTTTTTAAGTTACTATTTGGTTATTTTTAGATTTTGCTAAAAGTATCTAATTCACCCATATTTAATATTTTTTTCTTAATTCTAAAAGAAAATTGCTTCAAGTTATAAATTTTAATTATTTGAGATAAGATACACATCGCACTATTATATATAAAAATTTGGTCCCTATATCCCTACATTATCAAAGGCTAATTTTTATTCTATACTCACCTCATTCCAACATCTTTGTTTAAAATCTCTACATTAACATAAAATTTAGATGTCGAATAACCATACAAATTATATATTAAAAAAGAATTTTGCCAGTAAATTGCAAAAATCGGTAAAAGAATAAAATACTGCTATCTACTGTACAATTTAAAATTTGATTTCCAATATTAGGCTACTATAGTTCTTTGTAGTGAATTCGCAAGGGTTTCAATGGAAACCTCAAGAGTCCACTTCTTAAAATATACTATGCTACAGATCATAAATATCTGATAAATCAAATTCGAAACCTAAGAGTCCTCTTCTTCTAGCATCGTGTGTATTGATACAGCAGATAAATGAGAAGAAACAGCGCCATCCTTACCATACCTGAAGTAATTCCTTTAGGACATGACCAAGAGTTCGGTTTCTTACAAGAAGACAACCAAACTCCCCTTTTCTGTCAACAGTACAGCAATCCCCTGGTTTGTTCAATGCAGCCCAACGTAATTCTATTCCAGTTGAGGTCTGCCCCACCCAAATTGCCTGACAGTAAAAGGGATGAGGTCTGGTGCGGGTTTCTCCTTATACCTTCAAAGTCTTAATATCAAAGGAAGGATCCAAGTGAAAGAAATGCCAACTCATGTTGTTGAATGCAGGAAAGAAATAGCTGGAAACAGTCAGGATTTCAAACTCATGGACATGCTCTGCAATGGCCAAAATATATCCAGGAGGCTTCTGAGACACAGATGAGTTCTCTAGATAGCTGTTAAAACTGTTGCCAAAGAAAATAATTCTGTTCAACAGCAGGGAACTCCAATTTACTTGGAGCACATTGTCATAGAGAAACGCCTCACAGTGGGGCATGAAAAACAGAGTAGGCCTGTTGACTGTTCGCCTCCCCTGCTCATTTATTTCGGCAAAAGTGCACCCTAGAGACTTTATAACTCTATATTCTGATGCAGTCACAATTGGGTCAAACACCTCTATCTCACCCACCCAACAGAAACGCTGCTTCAATAAAAGTGCAAGAGACAATTGCAAGCGTGACCTCTCCGAATCGCCAATGCTCCCGATTCCATACACCACCATTTGAAGCTGTGAATCCATTCCCACCACTCTCATTACACTGTTCAACACTTCAGGGCTTTGAAGTTGCTCGAGAAAAGTCTCATAGAATGCCGACTCAGCTACCTTCTTCAGAGAACTATGCATTCTACTCAATATTTTGTCATCTTCATCGGGGTCAATTGGCTCAGTTTCCCCTACTTGAAATGCACAGGCCGCCATAGATAAATATTGGGTTTGGTCAGAAGACCCCGTATCAATTTTGCAGGGCTCTCTGTACCTAGTTCCATTGTTTTTCCTATTTGCTTTGTTCTTTTTTTTCCTCCCCACTACAACAGTCCATTCCATTGCTGCATTGTCTGAATCCCACGATTTTAATCACCCCAAAATCAGAATTGTCTTTGCAAATGTTTCCTTGAGATCAAAACTAGGTGCAGTTAGCAAATGCTGCAAAACGCAAGAGATCTACATACCTTCGATCATTGTCGCCTTGTTTCAGCTGATAAAGCGTAAGAAAGGGTCAGCAGTGAAAATGCCCGCAATATGGTATTGAAATCGCCTCCGGGAAATGCGGAACTTTGAGACTCGGAAATGAAAATATTTTTTTTTATGAATATTTTCTTAGGGCAAAGGTCCGAGTAGCCCGCCCATGTTCCAATAATCCTTCATCTATGACCCAATAATCTTTCATCTCTTGTTTACCTAATCTTCAAATAATTTTTGTATTACAATCAAATACAAAATTTTAAAAAGTCTAATAAAATTTTGCAAATGCATTAATACATATTTACAGGTTGAATTTTTAAAATGGGGGATTGAAACTCTTGCTCCTCACATAAATAGAATTTTCAATGAGAGATGGGTTCTTGTGAACCACTACTCATAAAGGGTTCTTGTGAACCATTACTCATAAAACATGGGTCAATAAGTTTGACTCAAACTACACGGTTGAATCCTAATAGCAATATCACAATTTTGACATGCTGTGGAAAATACCTCCTACTTATCAATTGATGAGCTAAAGGGGCTCTATAATGAATGGTTCATAAGGCACAACACTTGCTGAAGGTTTTGCAAATGGGGTTGCAAGCTAAGTGAGCTTAACCATGGAGAAAACTCTATGGCTAAGTGCACTTGAGTTGGAGTAGTACCGGGATGGGTGACCTCTCGGGAAGGCCCAATGCTTCACCTCTGTGAGCATCACCTAGATGCAATGAGTCTTAAGTGGACCATTCATTAACATGAGAGATGGGTTCTTGTGAACCACTACTCATAAAACATGGGTCAATGAGTTTGACTCGAACTACACACTGTGGAAAATACCTCTTACTTATCAATTGATGAGCTGAAGGGGCTCTATAATGAATGGTTCATAAGGCACAACACTTGTTGAAGGTTTTGCAAATGGGGTTGCAAGCTAAGTGAGCTTAACCTTGTGGAAAACTCTATGGTTAAGTGTGCTTGAGCTAGAGTAGTACCAAGATGGGTGACCTCCTAGGAAGGCCTAGTGCTTCACCTCTGTGAGCATCACCTAGATGCAATAAGTGTTAAGTGGACCATTCATTATCATGAGAGATGGGTTCTTGTGAACCACTACTCATAAAACATGGGTTAATGAGTTTGACTTGAACTACACGGTTGAATCTTGATAGCAATATCACAATTTAACACGTTATGGAAAATACCTCCTACTTGTCAATTGATGGGGTAAAGGGGCTCTATAATGAATGGTTCATAAGGCACAACACTTGCTAAAGGTTTTGCAAACGGGGTTGCAAAATAAGTGAGCTTAACCTTGGGGAAAGCTCTATGGTTAAGTGCGCTTGAGCTGGAGTAGTACCAGGATGGGTGACCTCCTAGGAAGGCCCAATGCTTCACCTTTGTGAGCATCACCTGGATGCAATGAGTGTTAAGTGGATCATTCATTATCATGAGAGATAGGTTCTTGTGAACCACTACTCCTAAAACATGGGTCAATGAGTTTGACTCGAACTACACGGTTGAATCTTGATAGCAATATCACAATTTTCAAGAATGTCAATCGGGAACATTTTCCTATAGTGGACTACCAGTGTGGTCATCCCTTTATTTAAAAGTGGTGATATTAATAATCCATCTAACTACCACACGATTATGGTCAATCCTATCTTTGGCAAGCTCTTTATGAACATGATTGAATGAAGGATCAGCAATTGGGCAGAAAATGAGGGAAAAAGGGCAAAGCGGCAAGCAGGCTTTAGGTCCAGACACTCTACCATTGATCACTGCATCACTCTTAAGCACTTGATTGAAAAAATTTGGGACACTCAAGGGGAGGAAGCTTATTGTTGTTTTGTAGTTTTTAAGAAAGCTTTCGATACAATACCTAGAGACAAACTATGGAATAGAATGGAAGAATTAGACATCCCAAATGTGTATAGAGCGGTTGTCCAAAGGTTGTATGAGAAGGTTAGAGCTAAAATTAGAACAAGTGAAGGTATGTCAGAGTGTTTTGGTAGTGATATTGGGGTTAAGCAGGGCTTCCCTTTATCTCCCACACTTTTTGGGTTATACATTGATAAGTTGGAAGCTTGGCTAAGCAAGACCGATGGGAATGGTATTCAATTGGTAGGTTATCTGGTGAAATTACTTTTATATGTTGGCAATCTTATTTTTATTTCAAAAACAACTCATGGGTTAAGAGAACATTTGAAAGCTCTAGAACACTTTTTTCAGGAGGCTGGGATGCAAGTGAACATCACCAAGACCAAAATCATAATTTCGCATTGAATAGAAAAGATAAACAGTAGATCTTTCTTTTTGAAGGCAACCCGCTTGATATAGTGAAAGAGTACAAATACCTTGGGATTGACTTTCACTGTAAGCTTAGTTTGGAGACTTGTAGAGCAAAAAGGATATAGGGAGGATGGAAAGCCTCTTACCTACTTCAAAATAGGTGTAAAAAAGCCAAACTTTGGGATTGGAAAACCAAGAAAACCCTTTTTGGTTTACTTGTCACACTGGTTGTACTTTATGGGTGTGAAGTGTGGGGCAACAGTATGTCAAAGTGCAGTTGGAGACAAATAGAAAGGATCCAAAAACACCTAATAACAAGCAATCTCAAAGTTAAAACCACTGTCCCATATGAAATTATTTTAGTTGAAGTAGGGGCTTTTCCATTGGAAGCATTGACAATAACCCAGATGATAAGTTATTTAAAGAAGGTTAAAAACATGGACAACCGTCGTTGGCCCAAAATAGTTATGGAGGAGATGCTGGATCGTAGAAAGAAAACTTGGATGAAGCAGAACAACAAATGGTTGAACAAGTGGGACATCAAATTACAAGAGTGTCCTAGCACCAATAGTGAAATAAAAAAACTATGTGATGGAAAAATTTAGGATTACCATGTGGTCAAATCAGATTGGGCGTAAAAAGGCATACTACATCAAAGAGTTTAACTTGACAAAGGATTGTGGTGAAAAAACTTAACTAGGTGTTGTTATTAAAGGGAAAGCGAAGCTGTTAGTTGCATAGTTGAGGACGGGATCGCATCATCTTAGGTGTGAGACTGGTAGGTGGAAGATACCTAAGGAAACTTAGGAAGAAAGAACTTGCATATTTTTCAATAAGGGGGTGATGGAAACGTAATGGCACTTCATCATGGAATGCACATCTTATGAAGATATTCGTACTCAAAACGAAAATAGTTTGGTTGTGGACAATATGCAGCAATTATTTGAGAAGGATGAGATTAACTAGACGACTAGCCTTCTAGTCAAAATTAATAGCAGGAGATTCGACTTGGAAAAGAGAATGAAGACAAATTAAGTTGGATTTTCTCGGTCCCATAGACTGTTTAGTCTCGTGGACATCATTAAAATCTTTCATCCATTCATTGTGAATGTGTAGTTGATCAATGAATGTGATCAACTACACATGCAAGTGCATTTCTAATATAGGACAAGATGCTTCAAAATACCCACTTTTATAATTTCTTTAAATCTTTTGTGTTTACAATAACCACCCACTTACATAAAGGTGCAAAAATCAAAATAATTTATATTTACACATCTTCATGTGCATAGTCATTGGTTCACAATCTATCATTAACTCAAGCTCTTATCAACTTGATGGGTGTCAAATGCATATTCTCTCATACTTCCTCTTATATCAACATGGGTCAACTCCATTTATTATAGGTACCTACATAAACAATAAATGGTGTAAGGCTCTTCTACCAAATATCAAACAAAATATAATTCATAATTTAGTCATCTCATCGTAGAATTCATACACAAATCACAACTACAAATTTAAATGATTGAATACAAGTTAAATTAATTCAAATTTCAAACTCAACAACCAAAATGAATGCATTCATTTTCAAAATTTAATGAATCATAAGAGAGAAAATAGATAGCATCATTTTCACAATGCAATAAACTATCAATTTCATCCAGAAATTCTACTATTATCCTTTACATATTCCTAAACAATCCAGGCATCTTCAAGTCAGTACCACCTATCTACGTCTCTTACAATATGATATTTGTAAACAATATTCATTATAGAAAAATATAACATGAAAACTATAGTTTTGTTGCCTTATCAACGTATGTTATTTTCTAAATGCCTAAATACATACAAAGTGATATATATTCATGTTTTCATAATAAAAAATATTGTTAAATTGTTAGGCAAAGGTGGGTTTGATATATATTGTCTGTCAGTAATATATGTACAAACCTATAAATAAAACCTTGTATGGTAATAACCAGATTAATTATTAAACATATATTTGCAATCAAAATAGATATATGCAAGTATTATGTAGTTCTCCACTATGTTCCTCAAACAACAGTTACAGTTCACTCATTTGATTTTGTCACCATGTATATTTATATTTCAATTTATATTGCAAATTTATATCTTGACAACGCTACAAGTATTGCTATTCTTCGCTTAACATGCAAGTTCAGTAAAAAATATGGCACAAGGTAAAAATGGAAAGAGAGGATCTAGAAGGCACATAATTAAAGTGACTCATGGAGTGAATTTCACTTTTGCACAAACTAGCAAGGCAAATACAACAATGCCCAACCAACAAAATGGTGTTCACAAATGTGCAAACCACTCAACAGATGATTCAGATTTAGAACCAATTGTTGGCATTGCTTAATCAAGTTTGGAACCAATTGTTGATAATGCTCAATCAAGTTTGGAACCACCTGTTGACATTGCTCAATCAAATGGCATTCACTTGGGGTCCTCAAATGTCTCCAAAAATTATTAGTCTCTTTCTGAAATCCAAAGGGTGGTAGAAAATGTTAAAGATGACTGTATATCCATCAAGGTTGCAACGATCAACTGGGGAATCATGCCTAGTAGTTTGAGGGCAAGGTTGAATGGAGTTGCCACCACCAAGTGGAGGGGGCTATGAACCATTTTATCTAAGGAGGAGGAGGTTAAAATTGTCCAATGATGCAAGGACATGGTTGATATTAGCCATAGGATTCAAGTTTCTCAAATCAAATATGTTATCACACAAATGATTGAATGTAGGCCTAACTCATTCAAAGATGGGATGCCAAGGAGGTCATGGTGGGAAGGTTTTTGAATTAGGCATCCATATTTGAAAATTAGAACTACAGAGTGGCTAGAGACAAATAGAGAAATAATGTTAAGGCCCTACACTATCACATCCTTTTATGACAACTTGCAGAAGCTATATAACGAGCACCAATATGAGTAGTAGAATTTAGAATTGTGATGAAACTAGTGTATAGGCTGGTAGAAACTACGATATGCAAGTAATTGCAATAATGGGTTCCAGATGTGTCCCTCACTTAATCTCCAAAAGCAAGGAGTGAATCACTATTTTAGCATGGGTAAGTGCAACGGGGAGCATTATTTCTGGTTTCTATTAGTTTAAATAAAAAAGGCATATGAAGAATTATATTTCTAATTGTGAGCCAAGGACATGTATGGAAGCCCAAGAAGATGTCTAGATGACAAAAGAGTTATTTTTTAATTAGCCGGAACATTTTGTTGCATCAATCCCAGGTAGGGTCTCAACCAAAAACACGACTCTTCTTATTTTTTATAGCCATGGTAACCACATGGACTTCAAGACAATACAAGAAGCAAGGCATCTAGGCATTGAATTGCCCATCCTCCCTGCACATACCAACTGTGCAAGTTGTAACCCCTGGATGTGAGTGTCTTCTCTCCATTCAAAAATGATTTCAAATAGCATGTTACACGCCATTGTGCTATTACTTATTTACTTTTACCTAATTGAGTGAAAATGTTTTAAATGTATGTGTTTATGCTTTATGTATCTTGGAAATAAAATAAATGAATGTTTGATTCAAATTGATGTTATATAATGATTTTGTCTATGGAATATATGATGCAAATGGTTGTAATTGATTTAGCTAACTACTATTGCAATGTACTAAGTTGGATGCAGGGATAGATTCAATCCTTAGGAAGAGAGGGGAAGTATCACTCAGGAGAAGAACTTGGTTTGGTAACCCTTAATGGGCCTCACTTCAAGCTTTTGCACACTCACCTCTAATTCAGTGATGTCGAGTCAATTGTTTGGGAAATGGTAAGTTATCCTTAGCCTTATTTGAGTATGGTTTAGATGACATTATGATCTTGTTTGAGAATGTTTTGAATTCAGTTTATGTATCTCTTGTCTTATATGAGTTTTTCCTTATGTGTTTATATTTAAATTGATGAGATATATACATAAAATGTATATACATGTGTATATGCATGTATCTACGATAAATGCATACATATGAGTAAATACGTGCATGAGTATATGTAGATAGACGTATCTACGCATGCTCATGAACGGATTATCCATATACATGGGAATATCAAGCAAACAAGTGGGACATATATATACACTTCGTGTATATATGTCGATCAATAGGAATTGTGAATATACGTGATTAAATATCAAAGCATGATATATATTTATTTATTTATTTATTTATTTTTATTTATATAGTATATGAATATATATATATATATATAATATTAACATACGTGTATATTTTGACAAGGAAACATCCATACAAGTATATATATATATATATATATATATATATATATGTGTGTGTGTGTGTGTGTGTGTGTGTGTGTGTGTGTGTGTGTGTATGTGTGTATGTATATATATATGTATATATATATATATGCATGTATATATATATATATGTGCATGTATGTATGTATGTATGTATATATATATAAATAATGGTGTGTGTATGTATCATACTTTTATATATATATATATATAATGGTGTGTGTATGTATCATATATATATATATAATGGTGTGTGTATGTATCATTATATATATATGTTATGTATATATATAATAGATATAGATTAATAATTTCATATAGCGTTGAAATGTTATTATGGGCATATCATAAAAAACACAACTTATACACATAGTATAAAGCGTTGAAGCAAAGGGAAATGTGTTGCATTTGATAATAGTGCATAAATTAAACATTGCATGAAATGTTTAAAGTGTTGGGAAATATAAACCAAAGGCAGTGCTAATATAAATGGCGCATGGAAATAAAGCAAACTGTAGTATGAATATAACATGGAAGACTTAGTCAAATATTGTGAAGGAAGAATGAAGAACAACACATAAATAACTTTGACCTAGGGCACATGAGGAAATATGTGGCGCCAAAGTATGAATTGTTCTCATCTTTTAGAAGTTTGTTTTTCATAGCAATTCTTGCGTATGAGGCAAGTGGATTTAGATAATTAGTCAAGTATGAAGTTGACTGGGAATGGTCGACATATAGAAACATTACCCTTGCATTTTTTATTAAATCACTCTGTTGTCATGAGATTACAACGACTGGTTGAGCATGAGAAAATAGTCATCATTTTTATCCTGCCACCTTGAATCTTCATAGCTAAGTCGAACCTTTGAGTGTGAGAAGTGGCATTATTGGGAGCTTGTTTATAGCCTTAGAGTTCTTGGGCTTTTGTATAAATAGGGGAGAATTCTTCTTCATTGGGACGCATTCTTGCATTCTATTTTTTGAATTTTTTGAGAGTTACTCTGTTGCATTACTGAGTTGTGAGTTTGTGAGGCTTTTAAGAGTGAGTTTAGTGAGGAGTGAGAGAGTTACATTGTGGGAATTGGTCAAGGGAAGGAATTGTAAAATGTTTGGTGAAGGTTGTGCTAGGAAAGTAGATTAATCAATTGGAGCCATCTGATTACCGACATGCTAGTTTTCTACTTTGTTTTATATTTAATATGGAAAGATTGCATGATTTTATGTGTTTTGTTGAATTGATTGGAAAGGAATTTAGATGCTTTATATGATTATGTTTATTCACTTCAAGAAAAGTACATAAGATGTTGAGTTGTTTGTAAACCCATATATGGGGATTATATTAGCATATTATATATGTAGGAACAAGTGTTTGAGTTTTTTACTACAAACTATGTTAAGTCAAGCTTATATAGTTATAGTTTGATTTATGAAGGATTTTGTGAAAGTCCAATTTATGTATTAGTTTGAATTACTATAGTTGAAATGTTTTAGTAAGAAAATATAGGTTATTCCTGGGGTTAGGATAATCCGGTGAAGGGGATAGCCTATGCCTAGAATATATGTGGTCATTATAAATCAAGCTAGGAAGGTGTGTGATTAGGATGACTCTCACTCGAAATAATTAAGTCTTGAATTCTTTGGCCAAAGTACTTGTAAGTTGCCATCGTTTGCACTACTAATTCACTATGATCCAATTATGCATTCTAGTCCAGGATTGTCATACACATAGGTTGTATCCACTGTATGGGAAATTTCTAGTTTTTCAGACACAACAGCAAGCTTAGGAAAGGATGGTAGTATGGGGTTACCAAACCAATCTCTTTTTCAAAAGGGTAGGGCCATCTTACCATTAGGTAGATGTGCGGGGACCACAGTAAGTCTGTGGTTGGCGGAAAAACACTTGAGTGATGCTTCTCCTCATCAGTTAGCGGCCAAGATTTGAAGGGGGGTTACCCGGACCATATGTATTTCTATTGTTGGAAGCTTAGAAGAGCTATGTATATAATCTTGTATCCATTTATATGGAAGATTGTAAACATGAATGATAAACATGTGAATATTCAATATGAAAACAATACTTTGGAAAGATTGTGAAATTATAATGAAATGCAATGGAAGTTTGGAATAGTGTTTATTTCAAATGTGCATGTTGTCTTTGTTTTAGAAGATAAAATTTGTATTGCTATTTGATGGCATCATGGATTATTCACTTGCAGGTAAAAATATAGCAAATTTTTTTAGCAGAACATTGGGCATGTTACACAGCAAAGGACTATATGGATGGAAAATCGACCCCAACTCAAAATAGGAAGGGAAGATTTGGCAACTCTTGCTAGCAAGGCATTCAAACAAGAATTGACACGATGAAATGTTATTAGTGGCTTTTGAAGAATAGGAATTTGGCCATTAAATCACTATTCACTTGACAAGAACATGAGGCCAAGTGATTCCTTTGCAATTCAAGGGGAAGTACACACTATTGGAGTTAAAAGTGATGCCATGACAATGGAAGATGACACACTTTATTGTAGCTGAAACTTTCTTGTGCATTGCTAGGTATAATCAAGATTAAATAGACAAATCCATCCAAACATACAATGCTAATAATGTATCAATTGCAACAAATGATTTACAAGAGGAATACACATAATTTCTTAATATTGAATTGTAGGACACTAAAATCATTACTATTCATACTAGTTGTAATGAGGTTATAGACAGTGGAGAAGGTCTAAGTTTTCCCACACAAGTTCAAGTCAACCAAGGTTGTTGAAAGAAGCAGTGATAAACCTCAAGGTATAGATGGATGAATTTCAATCAAGTGGATGTTGGTCTTTCCATGCCATCAACACCAAAACATGACCCAGTAAAGGTCATTCACTACTTTACAAATGCAACAGATTGGGATGTAAAGAAAGTGACTAAATGTGAAGATGACAATGCTACAAGTGATCAAGACAATGACTTTGTGTCATGCACACAAGATGATAACCAACAAACATGAAGCTTAGTCAATAAATTTCTAAGGCTTCCAAGGAAAAGGGTGCAGTCAACATCATAGAGAGGTTGGACTGGGGTGCTTTTTCTAAGTAGGTAATCATAGATTTTAACATCAAATGCATACATTGATATGCTTAATGAACAAGAGGCACATAAAAAAAGAAATGAATAAATGCAACAAAGGAAAAGGGAGTAGATGAGAGAGAGGAAATAATAACGAGAAGCAAACCAAGTAGATAAGGAAAAAATAAGATTGGATAAGCAATAAAGAAAACCGAAAATGGTAAAGGAGAAGTGCAAGCTATGATGAGAGAGGGAGGTTCAATGAGAGAAAATGAATATTACTCAAAAACTTAAGACAAGTTAAAGGTAGGTAGATAAAACACAAAAAAATAAACATAAGAGTTCAACACAGTCTCCTCTACTATCCCAAAATCCTATTTTAATGGACATGTTCAACATATTGTCCCCAATATTTGTAGCTTTAATCAATCTACAAGTTGTGAATTCTCTTAGCTACTCAGAACAATTGCAGCTAAATTCAAAGGGAAATTAGGCATTGCTTGCCCTATAGCAAGTACCCTACAAAATGTTCCACAACCAATCACGTCAAATCCACTTGGAAATGACTATGAACTGGTAGACAATACAAATGGCCAACTCCTTTTCTTAGCTTTATGGATAATTGATTACAATGGTAGACAATATGTATATTTTGATGAACTTAACAAAGTGTTGGGTTATTTATTATGTAGATTAGAATAGATTATTTTATCCTACTATTATGTTTCAAACATTTTTCAAGTATATTTCTAAAAATATACATAATTGTATTGACTATTGTGCAATTTGTTTTAAAATTTTATTGCATGCAACCATGGAGCCTAAGAAGCATTATGTGCAATACTAAGTGGTTTATATATATATATTCATTCATATATATAAACCACAACTAATTCAAGTATGTTTTATAGCATGTATTTTAACTATATTTGTGTTGTTTCACTTAGTAGCACCATAGAGCAGCATACATAATAATTATCGATCATGTGTGTGTGTGTGTGTGTGTGTGTGTGTGTGAAATTTTGATTTATAACTTATATATTTATTGAAGGTTCATTTTTTGTGGTTCTAGTTTTAACCATCCTCATATATTGAGGATTTCCTTTTTTAGGGGCTCCATTGTATATAATGCAATTATGAAAATATTACATGTACTATTATCACATTACAAATAAATCCACTAAATTATAGTGCTATGCTCAATAGTGTATGAAGACATAATTGAGTATTAATGCAATGAATTGTTCTACTAACATGGATCTCATTTGTTTGAGTATTCTTGAGAGGTTGTTGAGTAATTAAATTTTCACCTCTTAGTATATAAATCAATAAATAGTATATGAAGACATAATGGTTTCTCCTAGTATATATAACAACTAATATATCTACATAAAATAGAACTGTATCGCAATTAATGCAATGAACTATTATACTAACATGGTTTTCATTTGTTTGAGTATTATTGAGATGTTGAGTAAATCAATTTTCACCTCATAGTATATAAATTAATAGTATATGAAGATATAATAATTTTCCCTAGTATTCACAATTATTAATAAGAGTGGTGGGATGAGAAGGCTTACGAGGATGTGGACCCCGTGGATGCAAGTTGGCAAGATGATTGGGTGTCATCGGAGGCACGTAGTAAAAGGATTGCAAAATCCCAATAAAAGGAAATTCCAACAATGGAAAGGACGACCAGACGGAAAAATTTGTACCTTGACATGAAAGATTTAATTAAGGAAATAAAACACGAGGAATAATCTTAAGTCCGATCTTCGATGTGACAAATGGACTTGTGTTTGTAACAATAATAAAAGAAGGAATAAAATAAATGTTCTCATTTCTAGAAAGGGAGGTGGAGCTACCGTAAGCAATAATGATGATAGGCGAAAAGGTGGTAATCGAGGTGTGAGATCTTCTATGCATCATAGAAAAATCCCTAAGCCGACTGCATTTCAAATGAATAATTGCATAATCACCATTAGAATTGAGAGTGTGGAATTACTTGTTGCGAGTGTAGAGGATGCCAAAGGTAATAAAAGTGATTTTCTTCTTGTTCCTAAAAATTTCCATAAACCAGATAGCACAATGGGAGGCCCAAGGAAGCGTATCAAACCTCACAAATATGATTCACTCTGCAACAATGAGGAGCTCTGGGGTCTTTTGAGAAAGTTGGTTTCACTCCGTATTTTGCTACAATGAAGGGATACAACGAAAAACTCAGCTACAAGTTTGCTAATGCATGGAGAGATGGTGAAGTTAATTTCAACGGGCTCTAGTTTAAGGTGGATGCAAAGTTGATAACAGAAGTAACGAGTTTGGCTTATGAACGAACAAAGGTTGCTAAGGTCAACAATGGTAAGTATCAGGACTATTTTGAGAAGTTTTTTGAAGGAAAAGAAAAACCTAAAAGATTTCAGAATGGTTACTCTAGGGTTAAACAGCCACCTCTGTATCATAATATTTGTTTTATTATAATGAAATACTTTACCCTCGAAGGGTACTACCAGTCCGTCCATGGATACCACTTTCCCATCCTCAACCACATAAGACACCAGGAAAAAATCAATCTACCTTTCTTTTTATTTTCCTCCCTAAGTCAGAGTCTTACACACGAGGCCAATCCATCGTTACACCAGGGCCTCATAAGAGCCATATGCAAATTTGTGCTATCTAGGACCCCTCAAAAAAACCTTGTTCTCAAGTTGATTGAAGACCCAAAACCCCAAAGCTTGGTGAAAATTGAGCTTCTTGAAGACCGTCCCCACCCCATGCCAAAAAAATCCAGTAAGAAGTCCCAAAGCCCTGATACTCCTATGTGGAAGGATTTGCTTACGGTCACATCTGAGGAAAGAAAGGACATTTCGATGGAGATGGGGGCTAAAAAGAGGAGGAAATTGATTTTGCGCGAACTTGGGTAAAGTATTTCATTACAATAAAACAAACATTATGATACGGAGGTGGCAGTTTAACCCTAGAGTAACCATTCTAAAATCTTTCAAGTTTTTCTTTTCCTTCAAAAAACTTCTCAAAATAGTCCTGATACTTACCATTGCTGACCTTAGCAACCTTCGTTCCTTCATAATCCAAACTTGTCGCTTTCGCTATCAACTTTGCATCCACCTTAAACTGGAGCCCACCTAGATTAACTTCACCATCTCTCCATGCATTAGCAAACTTGTAGCTGAGTTTTTCATTGTATCCCTCCATTGCAGCAAAATACGAAGTGAAACCCGCCTGCTTAAAAAGACCCTAGAGCTCCTCATTGTTGCAGAGAGAATCATATTTGTGAGGTTCGGTACGCTTCCTTGGGCCTCCCATTGTGTTATCTAGGCTATGGAAATTTTTAGGAACAAGAAGGAAATCACTTCTATTACCTTCGACATCCTCTACACTCGCAACAGGTAATTCCACACTCTCAGTTCTAATGGTGATTCTGTGATTATTCATTTGAAATGTAGTCGGCTTAGGGTTTTTTATATGATGCATAGAGGAGCTCACACCTCGATTACCACCTTTTCGCCTATCATCATTATTGCTTACAGCAGCTTTGCCTCACTTTCTAGCAATGATAACATTTATTTTATTCCTTCTTTTATTATTGTTACAAACACAAGTCCATCTATCACATCGAAGATCAAACTTAAGATTATTCCTCATGCATTTTATTTCCTTATTTAAATATTTCATGTCAAGGTACAAAATTATGTCGTCTGGTCGTCCTTTCCATCATTGGCATTCCTTCTATTAGGATTTTGCAATCCTTTTACAACGTGCCTCTGACGACACCCAATCATCTTGTCAGCTTGCATTCGTGGGGTCCACATCCTTGTAAGCCTTCTCACCCCACCACTCTTATTAGTAATTGTAAATACTAGGGAAAACTATTATTAATAAGGAGGGATGGGAATCAAAAGATTAAAATTGTTCAACAAGGCTATAGTGGCGAAAATGGGTTGGTTTCTCTTAGAAAATGAAAAATATTGGGCTACAATCCTAAGGGAAAGGTTTCTTAAAAATAAGGACGCTAGCTATTTCCTAAGGAAGAAGGAGCTTCCGCATGGGTTTGTGTTTTGGAATAATCTCCTTAAAACTAGAGGAGTTTTGACTGGAGGTGTAAAAATGAGGATTGGTAATGGGCTAAATACTGATTTTTGGGAAGACCCCTAGTCCACACTGGCCCCACTGTCGACCTTTGGAGATCTCCAACAAATTAGAATGAGATTGAAAAGAGACATTGGTAAAAAAGTTTCTAATTATCTATTATGGGAAGGATTGCGATCCATATGGAAAAGCTTCAAAGACTACCTAAATCATGATGTTCTTAGGGGAAGCAGACAACATAATTGGGATGTTGTTATTGACCTGCTTATGAAACAAATTGGAAATCCTGGACTCTTTTCGAGAAATAGAAAGGATGAATGGATCTGGACAAAAAATGCTACTGGTAGGTTCTCGGTTAAATCTGCCTATGACTCAATGATGCAGCAAAATTTGGTTTTAGGTTCTTTTGACTAGCTCAAGGTTTGGAAGAAGAATCTAATCCCAAAAATTATTTGCTTCTGGTGGATGGTTATACATGGTAAGATCCTAACTATAGACAACCTAAAGAAAAGAGGTTGGTACCTTGTCAATAGATGCAACCTTTGTAATGAAGAAGAGGAAACTATCATGCATCTATTTTTTCAATGTTCTTATGCCCAAGAAGTTTGGGGTTTCTTTCTCAATACTATGAAGGTGGAGTGGTTTTTTCCAGCCAATGTCCAAATGTTTGTGGAAGGATGGAGCTTTTTCCCATATTCCCACAATATATTTAGTGATCTATGGGGACAGATTCCCCCGTTTTTGGCTTGGGGATTGTGGAAAGAAAGAAATAATAGGATGTTTAGGGAGATTGCAAGAACTAGTAAGGAGCTATGTTTAATTGTTAAAAGACAAATTTAGGAAAATATGGAAAGCTACAAGTACAATCAGGCTAAGAAAAAACCAACACAATAAGAGCTAAGCATAAAACAACAATGGGAGTTTTCCCATGACTTAAATAATGTTAACTGGCTAAAACAACTTATTAGAAGGAGTATTGTCTAGATTCCCCCAGATCTAGGATGGGTGAAATGCAACTTTGATGGTTGCTCAAAGGGGAATCCTGGAAGGGCTGCTGCTAGTGGAGTAATAATGGATGATAAGGGTACTTATCTAACTGGATACAATAAAGGCTTAGGAACAACAACGAACAACTTTGTTGAGGCGTTTGTTGTTTGAATAGGAGTTAGACTTCTCAGAGGGGAGAGGTACAACAAGGTAACTATAGAAGGAGACTCAAAGTTGATAATAGATTATCTCAAAAAAATGGCGAATATTCCTTGGGAAATCAGAGATATGTTGTAGGATTGCAAAGGTATGTTGCAAGAGATTCAATGTGTTAAAAAATTTCCACTCCTTAAGGGAAGGTAATAAGGCGGTGGATGTGATGCCCAACCTTGGTGTAAATTAGGAAATTTTAATAAATTGGGACTTCTCTAATCTGCCAAATCAAATTAAAGAAGTCTTAGCAGCAGACAAACATAGGAAAAATAATCAAATAAGGGATTATGAGGATGTGAATTTTAATTATTAATAAGAGTGGTGGGATGAGAAGGCTTACACGGATTTGGACCCCACAGATGCAAGTTGGCAAGATGATTGGGTGTTGTTGGAGGCATGTTGTAAAAGGATTGCAAAATCCCAATAAAAGGAAATGCCAACAATGGAAAGGTTGACCATACGGCAAAATTTTGTACCTTGACATGAAAGATTTAAATAAGGAAATAAAATGCATGAGGAATAATCTTAAGTCAGATCTTTGATGTGATAGATGGACTTGTGTTTGTAACAATAATAAAAGAAGAAATAAAATAAATGTTCTCATTGCTAGAAAGGGAGGCGGAGATGTCATAAGCAATAATGATCTGATAGATGAAAAGGTGGTAATCAAGGTGTGAGCTCTTCTATGCATTGTAGAAAAAACCCTAAGCCGACTACATTTCAAATAAATAATCACAGAATCACCATTAGAACTGAGAGTGTGGAATTACTTGTTGTGAGTGTAGAGGACGCCGAAGGTAATAGAAGTGATTTCCTTCTTGTTCCTAAAAAATTCCATAGCCCAAATAACACAATGGGAGGCCCAAGGAAGCATACCGAACCTCACAAATATGATTCACTCCGCAACAATGAGGAGCTCTAGGGTCTTTTTGAGTAGGCGGGTTTCACTTCGTATTTTGTTGCAATGGAGGGATACAACGAAAAACTCAGCTACAAGTTTGCTAACGCATGGGGAGATGGTGAAGTTAATCTAGGTGGGCTCTAGTTTAAGGTGGATGTGAAGTTGATAGCGGAAGTGATGGGTTTGGCTTATGAAGGAAAGAAGGTTGCTAAGGTCAACAATGCTAAGTATCAAGACTATTTTGAGAAGTTTTTTGAAGGAAAAGAAAAACCTAAAAGATTTCAGAATGGTTACTCTAGGGTTAAACTGCCACCTTCATATCATAATGTTTGTTTTATTGTAATGAAATACTTTACCCTCGAAGGGTGCTACCAACTCGTCCATGGATACCACTTTCCTATCCTCAACCACATAAGACACTAGGAAAAAATCAATCTACCTTTCTTTTTATTTTCCTCCCTAAGCTAGAGTCTTACACACGGGGCCAATCCACCATTACACTAGGGCCTCATAAGAGCCATATGAAAATTTGTGCTATCTAGGACCCCTCAGAAAAACCCTGTTCTCAAGTTGATTGAAGACCCAAAACACCAAAGCTCGGTGAAAATTGAGCTTCTTCAAGACTATCCCCACCCCATGCCAAAAAAATCTACTAAGAAATCCCAAAGCCCTGAAAATCCTAGTAAGAAGTCCCAAAGCACTGATACTGCTATGTCGAAGGATTTTCTTATGATCACGCCTGAGAAAAGAAAGGGCGTTTCGATGGAGATGGGGGCTAAAAAGAGGAGGAAATTGATTCTACGTGAACTTGGGGAAGAGGTGGACACTATTACCATTCATGATGATAATGAGATGGAAGGTTTAAACCCTACAGAAGGAGGTCAAAAAGACTGGCTATGGCAGCATCGAAGGGAGAGAAAAGTAACAAAAATCCGCAGAGCCCTAAGGAGAAAAGTTCCCATAGTCCCCCAGAAAGTGTGGAAAAGAAAGATGAAGAGGATAATGACTCCTCAACTGAAGAGATTCCTGATAGTTTAGGTGGAAACTCGACAAAGGAGGACTCGGAGGCAGAAAGTGAGGATGGTAATGGTGATGAAGAAAAGGCGGAGGAGTCGCAACATGAGATGGCTCGGGAGAAGGAGGAAGGAAATGTTATGGAAATTCAAGAAAAGGACGAAAAAACCACCAAAGAAGAAGACAAGGTTGAGTATGATGGGAATGAGAGGATTAAAAGACTGGAGGAGAGGATGCAAGTATTGGAAAAAAGGATATATGAAAAGGTGGAGGACAACAAACTTCAAGCCCTCGAAAATATGGTGATGAGTATAATTGAGAAAATACTGCAGGTGTTGGAGAAAGGTATGCAAGAACAAGGAAATGACAATAGAATTCAAACCCTAGAAGAATCAGTTAAGAGTGTGTGCTTGGTGGTCGATGCTGTCATGAAGAAGGCTGTTATGGCTACTGTTTCTGGCATGGGCAAAATAAAAAAGAAGCAAAAGAAAAAAGTAGCGGGTGATGGCAAGGATTTGGCTAGAAAGATGGAGCTAAAGGCAACAGTGAACGACATTGTTAAAGACTTGATGAATGCATGGAAGTTGATCGAGGAAGCATAACATGGTTGCTCCGCTGTGTTGTTTTTTCTTTTTGTTATGATGGTTATTTCAGCTGTGTTTTCTAGGACTGTTATTACTGGTTATGGTCGTTGGTGCTGGATCTTAAATATCTAGAATGTTGTTTATATTTTAAGTAGGGACTCTATGATAGATGTTAATAAGGATTTTAGATGGATAGGGAAGGATGCTACTGATGCTAGGTTAAGGTTTTTTTATTCTTGTGATAAAAACTGCTATGTTTAATCGTATGGGAATTGGTTAAGCATTTTGTTTGTGGGAGGGGGGAAGTTTGGTGGGCTTCCTATTTTTTTATTTCTTACCACCTACTGTTCTTATCATGATGTACTAATTTGTTTGAGTCAGGGCCCTTTTCCTTGCTTAACCAATCAAAAATAATTAAGAAATGTACATAAAATAGAACAAGAGTGGAATGAACAATAAATAGCAACATATAACGCCTAGTAGGTCATTGCCAAAGTAAACTCTTGTAAGACTTTACTTGAATTGTTTGCTTACAAAATGAGGTGCTCTACAAACCTCCAACCACTCTCACATGCATGTCAAAACAAATTTATATAATCCATAAAGTAATGAACAAACGTCAAAATATCCCAACAATATGCATGAACAACTATTAATTTTTATACAAGTAGAACAACACAATAACATATTGGTAAAAGGACAAACAATTGCATTGTAAAAACCAAATAGTAGCTATTAGAGAAAATATCTCAAAAAAATTAGTGTATTAACAAAAACAAATTCATAGAAATATTTTCCATCCATATTTTCTTTTAACCTCTCACTGATCTCACATGCCTACTAAAAAAAAAATATAATCCAGGTAGTAACGAACAAACATCAAAATATCCCAACATATGTACAACTACAATTTTGTATATAAGTAGGACAACATAATATCAAGATATGCACATAACTCTCATTGTGTATTTAGAAGCATGTAAACTCTATTAATACCCTTGATAAGCCCATGGATGAAATTGATAGTGTATTGCCTTGGGAATATGAGGGCTACATAATTTCCCTCTTGTAGTAGATCTTATTTACAAAAATGAATGCATTTTATTTGCTTGTTCAAATCATTCAGATTTGTATTTTCCATTTTTTTAAGTAATCTACAATGACATGACTAAAATGTGGAATATATTTAGTTTCATGTCCGACAGGGGGCTCACTGCATGTATTTCATAATATATATATAGTCTATATTATATAGAGATATATTATAACAAGACTTATCTATTGGTGCTTGCATATCATATAATTTATAGATATATTTTCTTTTGTATTGAAATGTCACTTATTGGCATCCAAATAATGTGAAAGGCATAGTTACACAAAATGATCAATGTTAATAAAATTAATGTCCTTACATATTGAACAATGGCCAATGGCACTAAAACCAATAAAATGTTGCAAAAGTGCATGTTGAGAGTGCCTACTACATGTCCACTATATTAATACGAATCTCAAGAAGAACAAGAGCATAAAACAATAAAAAGCATTAAATAATATTAAATATTAAGTAGCACATATAATGCATGGACATTGAAAGCTATGCCAAGCAATTACTTTCTTGATTTTTGAAGTCAAGATATTATGGCGATTAATTAAGTAAATTTTGTCATGTAAAAGCTTTTGCTTGATATAGCTTTAATAAAATGAGATTGACACAGTTCCTTTATTCTAAATTGTGAGCTTCACTCTATGATAGCTCGATGTGCAACTTGAGGAATTGATACATATTTGTGAACACAAGGAGGCATTAAATAGAATGTAATGAAATGCACATATTAGGTCAAATAGACATAAGTTGTTGGAAAAGATACCAATTAGTCAAATATAATATAAGGTAGTCCCTTGACACTATGCATATGTAGTTTTTATGGCTAGAATAGTTGCAATTCTTTTGTAAATTTAAAGAGGTTTGTCCCTTGGAAGGGTGTGTCATAAAATTTTATGAATAACTTATTAGTTATTGGAATTGGGACATATGTACTTGTAATCTCTCATACAATAGGATTCCAACTAAAAGACTTGTGCAAGCACTCAAAAGTAGGCATTTACATTATTCACTCTATTTGATATCATGCTTGGGTGGACAAAGAAGCTTAGATCATAAAGGCTTTTAAACCTAAAATGGTTTTCATACCTTCTTAATAAAGTTTCTTTATGTCTTATCTTTTGTATGATTTTGTTCTTTTTGATTATAGATAAGGATTATTGTGTGGTTTCAGTAACATTTGTGGTTTTTTATATTGTCATTTGAGTGGTTTGGATTGGTATTTATACATAGTATATGAATAATAGAGAATTTGATTAGTCTATATGCACAAAATCCATTGAGTAGTTATCCATAGTAGAGATATAAACCACTTAAGAGATTCAATAAGTTTTTCCATCATCTTTCATTTTCTATCTCTATATCTATTTGTTCCATGTAAAGAAGTTGATAAAATTAATGAATCATATTAATTACCAATATTATATTATCTAAAATGTTACACCTCGTTGTGTGTTTACCTATTTACTATTACTATGATTAGTTAAATACTTAATATATGAATGTATCTATCACTTTGATTGAAATACGTGTGTTTGTACTTTTTTTATTTGAATCATTACAAAAACAATTAATGAATGTTAATTTCATTGTTTATTATGAGATGAATATGAGAAAATAATGTTGATTGAATTTGATATTCTAACTATGAAATGAATAATGCAAAATGATTGTTTTGATGAACGATTAACTACTATTGAAAATGTGTCGAGTTGAATGCAAATACAAGATCAATCCTTTGGAAGAGAGGGTAAGTATCACTCAAGAGAATGACTTGATTGGGTAACATTTAAATGAAACCTAACTAAGCTTTCACATACTCACTTATAGAATGGTTAAGTCGAGTCATAGTTTTAGGAAATGGGTAAGTCATCTATAGTCATGTTTGTGTTTGAATTAGAAAGGATTATGATTTAAGTTCTGAGCATTCTTGGTTTGTGATAAGTGTTGGTTCATGCAAGTTCTTCCTAGTATGACTATATTCAATTGATGAGATATATATACATGAAATGTATATATGTATACATGTACATGTCAACAATAACCCATACATGTGAGTTAATACATACATAAGTATATGTAGGTAGACATACTTACGCATGCTCATGGACACATTTCTCATGGGCATGGGGGTATTGAATGGACAATAAGACATGTATATATATATATATATATATATATATATATATATATATATATATATATACACCACATGCATATATATGTCTATCGATAAGTTGGCATTTATATGAGATTGATTTTATAATCGAATGCATATATATGAGATATATGCATATATACATATATCTACACATATTGACATACGCGTATGTGTTAACATGATGTAATGTCCTTGTTGTGGCACTCCCTTTTGGAACCCAGAAAAATCACCATGCGGAAGCGGCTGCAACCTATCATGTTCTAAGGTTCGCACAAGCTAGAGGTTATAAGAAAGTATGGCTTGAGGGGGTTTCTCTCAATATCATCAATAATTTGAAGAATTGTGTTGCCCCTTCATGGACTATTGAATCTTTGATTATGGATTCTATTGAAATTCTCAAATCATTTGATGAGTATTACATTTCTCATATTTTGAGAGAAGTAAATAGATTAGCTGATGTCTTCGCTAATCTTGGAGTTAGAGGTGTTAGGGAATGGGGTGTGAATGACCCCCTCCCTATGGAGGAAATTGCAAGTATTAATCATGATCTCCAAATTTAAATTGATTGATGATTTATTAAGGCTCGGGGCATGCATGACTATCTTCACGTGGGAAGTGATTATGTGGAGTGATGGTAAGCAAGATATGAATCGAGCTAATTGTACCCTAGTTGATATCTGTAGGGAACGAAACTCTAGGATCATTATTTTCTCCTGCCTTAATTCCGTTTTCACATGGATTGTGGGCACTCTTTGTATCGCCTTCTTGAGGTTTCTTCTCATTGCATTCAAAGTTCTCAAAATTTTGGACTTTGCAAATTTTGCAGACATGGGAGGTGATAAGAACCACGTAGAGCCTTTCTCTTGTGAAGCTTTCAAAAAGAAGTCGAAGGTGTGATAGGTTTTAGAGAAAGGTGGGTTGACTTCGTACTTGGAAAGACTACATGATAACAACCCGCAAATGACAACATTATTTACAAAAGCATGGAACAACAGGGTTTTGAAGTTGGGAAGAACGAAGTTTGATGTGAATGAAGATTTTATAGCCAATATCACTAGGTTGTCTACGGATGGAATGAAATTTTTCAGGGACAAGAAGGAATCGCAGACTGCCATGCAATTTTTTTTCAAAGGGGATGAAGCTCAAGACCTGAAGACAACAAAGAGTGGTGGTTACCAGAGGAGCTCTCTCAAGGCGATATGGGGGGATGTGGCCGAGGAACTCATGAGATATATCATCTTGGAAGGATACTTCTCTGTGGTAAATGCTTACCACTTTATTATGCTCAATCATTTCCGCCACAAAAAAAAAAAACTCTTTTCCTTATTATCTCTTGGAGTCACTGGATTCTGGTCTCAAGGACCATAAAATAAACCCCAAAAAATCTAGTTCTGCATGTGGGGCTCATTCTTTTAATATCTGAGTATGCTAAATCCTTTGAGGTGTCTAAGTCGATTGCTACCCCTAAGGGTAAGCAATTGAAGCTGGTGGAGGAGTATGATACAGTTTCTAAAGAGGAGCCAGTTAGCAAAAAAGGGAAGAAGAGGAAACTTGTCTTGGAAAAGGAGTCAAAATCTAAGGAGGATGTGGAATATGTCTCAGACTCTCTTGCTTCCATGGAGGTGGTGCCACAACCCCCTGTAGCGGGTAAGTCTAAGAAAGGGGTGTAGAGCCCTAACAAGGGTTATGAGACCTGCAATGAAGAGGTGACTGCTAAAATTTTGAGTACATGCCTGAAGGAGAAGAATGAATTGGATAGTGAGGCGTCGTCGCCGCCCCCTGTTTTGGGGACAAAGCAAAAGAAGGATCTAGAGGTGGGAAGCAGGAAGAGACTGGTTTTAAGGTCTGTGATCCAAGTTCTTGAGAGGAACTCTCTCCTTAAGATGGCACACAAATAGGGTGATGTTGATTCCTTGGTTGTGAACCCAGATATGCAAAAGAAAGGAAAGGTTGTGGATGAGGGTGTACAGGGTGTTGTGGATTCCCCGGTTGTGGACCTGGATTAGCAAAAGAAAGGAATGGTTGTGGCTGAGGAGCTTGCGAACTCCATTCATAAAATCAAAATGTCAATTGTTGCTGGGAAGGGTAAGGACGCCTCTGCCAGTCAGGATGAGGTAAGCTCCTCTTAGGAGGATGATGTTGTGGGTAAAAGGGTTTTCAACTTTGATAGGGAAGATATTTATGATGTTCTAGGAACTGCTAGAGAGGGTTCCATTATTTTATTCAAATTGTTCAAATGGGTGTTCCATGAACTTAACATGACCAATGTTAAAGTTCGGGGTGCGATGAGTAGAGCTGATGAGTCTCCAGTTTAGAACCAGATTGATGAATTGTTTAACTCTTTGAATATTGTGGCAGAGGAAATGCTTAAGATGAAGCAAAATCTAGAAGGTAGATTTCTCATCCTGGAGGATCAATTGGAGGGAATTTGTGCTAACATAGTCAAGGGTGGAGAGGGGACTAAATATGTGGTTAATTTTGAGTCTGTTGGTATTACCTCTCCTTTTGTTAATGCCAAGAATCGCAAGGAGATTGTTCATTCTGAAGATTGGTGTTGGTGGCAAGCTGATGGAGGAAGAGGTTTCTGTTGATAAGGGTGGGGATAAGAATAATTTTTTGATTAGTGAGGTGAATGCAGAAGGGTCTGGGGCTAGAACAAGAAACAAGACCAAGGCTCAGGCTGGGGCTCCTGGTAAAGAACTGTTTGATGTCTTGGATGATGGTCAGAAGGCTATGGTGAGCGATGTGGAGGCTGCTGATATCCTAAAGAATATGTAGTGCTATTGATTGGGGTCCTCCTTTTTGGCTGATGTTTTTTTGTTGGTTCGTTGCGTATGGGCTAATATATACTTTATGTAGTTTTCTTTAGTTTCAACGACTCTCTTTTGTAAAGGGTTTTGGGCCCCTTCAAAACCCATTTTTTTACCTCTAATAAAAAACGTGATGGAATTTCTATATGAGTATGTCAATATATGTATATATACATATATGTGTATATAGATATATATATATATATATATACATATGATATTGTTATGGAAATGATAACATGGATATATGTATTCAAATATCGAATGGTTTATTTAAATAAACTTATTTGTTAATGAGTATATATGTATATGTTGTATAGACATATATACATATTAGCATTACATGATATTTAGAATATGTATATATATATTTTATGTGCCAATTTAAAGAGTAAATGGTGTTGCTTGTAATAGCACATTGATATGATTTAAACCGCACATATAAACTTTGCATACAAAGTGACAATGAATAAAGCTAGTGCTATATAAAGTATAGTGAATAAAAAATTGGTATGCACCGCACATTTAACAAAAGTTGTGAGTAACATTCTTACATGTTGGGAAAAGTATTGACAACGCTGCAAATAAATATAATCTTGTGTTTTAATATTAAAGCTACTTGACAAAGTCAAAGCTATCTGAAACCTTGGAAAATAGGTGTTTTGTCTTTTAGGAGATGGAACTTGGGTTTAGGACCTATTTCACTCAAGTTCATTCAAGGATACCTTAGAGATATCAATCTAAGGATGGAATAAGGGAAAGAGATCTGCAATAAGGTTTCCTAGGGTATGACTAAATACTAAAGAGGGGTTCACCACCAAGCAAGGGCTTGGAAAGACAAGAAAATGTAAATGATATGAAAACTTAAGTAAATGACCTAGAAATTAATTCAAATCATAATAATAAACTAAGAAAGTACAAAGGTGCACCTAGAAACTTGAAGAGACTTGAATGAAGGTATGAATACTAGAAATATTGATTTTGATGCACATTGGGACTCATACACCGGTAGGGCGATTTAGTCCCAATTTAGGGTATCGGGCTAAAACCAGAATCTGATACTATTGAATCAGGATCTACAGAAGAAGTTTGAAAATAGGTGTCCTTTAGTGATTTCTTGTAGCTTTCCTCCTTCCAAATATCTAGTTCTGAAACATTGAATTCTGCTCTGTAGGTGACTTTCTGTGATCTTGCAAGGTAGATGACAACTTTGACAACTTGACAACTTTTCTCCAATCTTGCTCTTTAATGGATCTTCAACCTAAACCACCTAGATCTACAATCACACATAAAAGTGAGGGTAAAAATGTTGTTTTGTTAGTGGATAGGGGTTTTCTTTGGTCAAACCTTGTTTTGGTAATCAAACCTTGAAATGAAATGAAATAGAAAGAGGGAATGATGAATGAACAAATATGCAATGTTGTAACTCACCAAAGCCTTGGAATAAAGGTTGCAATCTTGTAAGTAATGGCTAGCATGAATGTGGATCTTGACTCTTGCTTGAATGATATAGATCTTGAATTGAATGCTTGCTTGAATCATAAAACCCTACATCACAAATGTTAGCTCAAAAACAAACATTCAATGCATGATGACTTTGGCATGATGCTTGATACTTGATACTTGAATAATGCTCCAAAATGCTTGATAATCACTCTTGAATGATCTTGTAAGTGCTCTTATGATAACTTGATGACTTGTAAGCTTTCTAGGTCTTTTTAAGAGAAAATATGTGAAATAACCTTGTATTTATACTTGTTTATGCCAAATTTCCTGAAATTACAACACTACAGGCCGACATCAGATCTAGGAGAATTAAATCCCACCAAGAATTTGAATTTAAACTAGGTCTAAGTTAAGCAGGACTCATATTCCAGTTGTGGCATATGAGTCCCATTAGGCTAAGCTTGGGACACATTTTTCAAGAAATGCTTAGTTTAATGTGACGTTTAGATCTAGGCCCCGAAACCTAGGTGGGACCCATACACCCAAGGTGGCGTATGAGTCCTAGATCACTAAATATGGGCCATACAATCCAAAATCATTAATTTTTTATTTGTCACTTGATATATGTTAGGATTATCCTCGAAAAGATGCATTAATTAAGGCTTGTGGAAGTAAAATAAGACCAAATAAGGCATAAAGAAGCCCAATTTTAGCAGGGGGCTCAAACAAGTGTGAAAATGTAAAGGGATACATTTTCCTACACTAGATTTAGCCCCCACTTTAGTGAGAGGAGGAACTTGCTTCAAACTCACACTAAATTAGACAAACTCACATCAAGAAGGGTTCAAATGTACCAATGCTAGTGAGATAGGATGACAAGGATCAAAAGGGATGATCAAGCCCCTAGGATCAAGGTCCTATGGAAAACCAACATAGGCACAAAATAACACACATGTAAATAATATAAGGAGCAATAACAAGGCACAAGCATACACTCCCAACGACATAAAGAAGAAAGGAAAACAAAAACAAAACGGGTAAATCAAGCTTTGACCATTTGTCTTGCACTTTGTGGATCAAATCTAAGTTGTTTTTCCAAAATGTTTACAAGTGGAAGACGATGTCCACTATGCAAACCAAATGAATGCTACAAGGGCTAGTGGAACATCAGGTCATCAACTAGGTGAGCCCCCAGTGAGACACGTAGGCACACGGTCGGTATGTTTTCACACAGACAATCAAGTGGCTATGGGAAAGTCATGCCTAAGTTTGGCTCCCATACATACAACCATACTAGAGCTATACCTCCTGATAAATTTAATAAGCCACCACACAACAATGAAATTTGAGCTCCATGAGGCAAGCAAAGCTTCGTATGCTTGAAACTCATGAACAAATAAGATGCCTCCACAAGCAAGCAAAGTGTGTTATGCAAAGTGGCCATATAGCCAAAATTGTAAATGAAAAATAATGTAAGGTACATTCAAAGGAGTTTTTATTAGTTCATGTAAGGTTTTAACTTAGGGAACATCAAGCCTAATGTCTCCAAGAGAGGACCAATCGAAGAATAGAAGATTCACAACTTAGGGGATGCAGTGTGTCACATCAAGCCATTAAGAGGAATATAGTATGCTAAAAGAGATCACGCTCGTGAGGGACATCATATCAAATGTCACCATAAAGAGAAAGAAACATCGCATGAAGTAAGAAGACTACACAATGAAACATGAGTTGCAAAAGAATAATGTCAATGTATGACCCAATTTAAAGAAATTGCTAAACAACACACTACGAGCAATTACTTTAAAGTAGCAAATGATAAATGCTAAAAATAAAGAAGACATGAGAGCTTATTTGGAAAGCCCTAAGCCAAGCCATGTGTTTCAAAATAAAGCTACGTCATGAAGAAGGGGTTTCCCCCAAAATGAAATCCCAAAATAACACACGAGGAATCCATGGATTCAGGGTTAGTATGTCTTTGCTACAATGTTATTAGAGAGCTCAAAAATGTAATCATTCCCCAAATACTCATGGAATAGGAAGAATGACACAAAGAGATCAAAAACAAAGAAAAGCTTTTGTGTCAACATGGAAGAGACCTAAATGTCTTGACGCCTTGCATCATCCCCAAAAGGAAAACACAAGACAAAGAAAAGATAAAAGTTTACGACATAGAGAAGAATGTAGATACAAATAGAGGAATGTCACAAAGAGAGGTTAAATAGAAAAATATGGGGGATCACATTACACACATACAATCACACATATAACATGAAAAATAAATGAAGGAAAGACTAGTAAGGCACATGTGATTCAACCTATTAGCAGATCATCCACATCCCAATCTTGTTCATCATATACAGAAGGCAGACAACTAGCCAAAGGGACAATAGCAAATGCGCTACTAGGACAAGGCTACCTAATTCTTGCCTCCATTGTGTGCAAGACAAGAATGAGATGAGATGGGTGATGAGAAAGGGCTCCTTGCATTTTGAAATGATTTGTAACGAATGTAGAGCATGCAATAGTGAGGATGTTATGAATCTACAACTATTACATGGCAAGGAGCGAAAGCACATGCTTTAAGGGATTATTTTTATGATATCAAACTTTTTAAATATTTGTTTTAAAGCACGACACTCATCAGTACTATGTCCAATAACTCTATGATATTGACAATGTGATGTGTTTGTATTCTTAGGGTTTGGAAATCGATTCTCTCGTATGGGTGGTAATGTAATTAGTCTGTGGTGTAGAAGTATTTATAAATGCCTTTCGGTTGTAGATGGTGGATAAGGGAATTGTAGTTTCTTTAGTTTGTAAGGCCTTTGTTGCTTGCTAGATTCACCAATTTCTCTATATGGATATGGGGTCGAAGGGTCAAAAATGACTTTGTCTTATTTATCGTCGTTATGAGGCATTGGTTGTTCTTTAGGAAGGAGGACACTTATGTCAGGAAGAGGATTTTGATATCCTAACCCTTTGGTATCTTTAGTTGGTATTTTCTCTAAGAGTTGATGAATCTCATGTTCACTTGTTGTATCACATCCTTGTTTACTTAAGATCGTGAATCGTTTTCCATATGTCTCTTCTAGATTGATGGGAGTGTTGGTCACTTTGTTAACATAGGATTGATGCACTTGATTAGAGGAACTAGGATCACTTATTATAGGAAGTTTAGGTTCAGCTTGTGTCTCAATTTCAAGATGTAAAAGGCCAAACATCTCAAGTGGTGGGATGGTAGGGGGTGTTGTTTTTTTCTTAGAAGGATAAAAGGATGCATTAGTCTTAAGGTTGTTAAGGAAATCATTTATGAAGTTTTTCGTGATGTCATCATCTTCTCCAATGTCAACTTCACAAGGAGGACATGCATTAGGAGTTGATTGAGCATAAGCGAGTTCAATTTCATTAGGGTCATTTCCAAAAGCATAGCTTGACACATCCGCTAATGATTTAAAAGACATCCAAACCTTACCAAAGCACATATCCATTATGAAATATAATGCAAGAACTTAGAATAAAAGGTGCAAATATAGCTTTGAAATTATGCAATTGATAAAATGAACCAAATCAAGCTAGATGCAGTGAAATGAATGAAACAAAAACTCTGCAAAATGAAACAAAAATGTAATAATGGCCAACTAAAACACAAAAATAGAGTTTTTAATGCTGGAAAATACAATTCAAAACCTAAAACGAGACTAAATCGACTAGAGGGGCATATGAGTCCCAATCAGGGTTTTTTAGGGAGTCAAATGCTGATAAATAGTCAACACAAAATACTTAGAAATCAGGAAAAATCACCTGCACTGGGACCAAATCACCCAGAGGGGCATATGAGTCTTAAATTAGGGTTTTTGCACAATTTTCAAAAAATTCTAAGTGAACATTAGGTTTTTTAATTTAAATGATGTCTAGACTAAGTGCAATTACAAATTTTAAATGAAATTCAATGATGCAAGCAAAAAAGCAACCTATATGCACTTTCACTAATGCAAGATTTTGAAACCCTAGATGCAAATTAACTAATGCAAAACCTAATGTGAAGCTAATGTAAGCTAGATCTAGGACTATGATGCACTCCAAATAAAAAATAAGGTGTTCTAAGGGAAGGTTCACCAAAATGAAACCTTGGAAAATAGGTGTTCTATCTTTTAGGAGATGGAACTTGGGTTTAGGACCTATTTCACTCAAGCTCATTCAAGGATACCTTATAGATCTCAATCCAAGGATGGAATAAGGGAAAGTGATCTGCAATAAGGTGTCCTAGGGTATGATTAAATAATAAAGAGGGGTTCACCACCAAGCAAGGGCTTGGAAAGACAAGAAAATGTAAATGATATGCAAACTTAAGTAAATGACCTTGAAATGAATTCAAATAAGAGCAATAAACTAAGAAAGTATAGAGGTGCACCTGTAAACTTGAGGAGAATTGAATGAAGGTCTAGAATCTTAGAAATATTGATTTTGATGCACACTGGGACTCATATGCTAGTAGGGTTGATTTAGTCCCAGTTTAGGGTTTCGGGTCGAAATTAGAATTTGGAAATGCTGAATCAAGATCTACAGAAAAACTTTGAAAATAGGTGTGCACTGGGACTCATATGCCACAAGTGTCGATTTAGTCCCAATATTAGGGTTGCTCCAAAAATTTGATATCCTTTAGTGATTTTCTATAGCTTTCCTCCTACCAAATCTCTAGTTTTGAAACACTGAATTCTACTCTGTAGGTGACTTTCTTTGATCTTGCAAGGTAGATGATAACTTTGACAACTTGAAAACTTTTCTCAATCTTGCTCTTCAATGGATCTTTAACCTAAACAACCTAGATCTGAAATCACACATAAAAGAGAGGGAAAAAATGTTGTTTTTTAGTGGATAGGGGTTTTCATTGGTCAAACCCCATTTTGGTAATCAAACCTTGAAATGAAATGAAATAGAAAGAGGGAATGATGAATGAACAAATATGCAATGTTGCAACTCACCAAACCCTTGGAATAAAGGTTGCAATCTTGTAAGTAATGGCTAGCATGAATGTGGATCTTGAATCTTGATTGAATGATATAGATCTTGACTTGAATGCTTGCTTGAATCATAAAACCCTACATCACAAATGTTAGCTCGAAAACAAACATTCAATGCATGATGAATTTAACATGATGCTTGATACTTAAATAATGCTCCAAAATGCTTGATAATCACTCTTGAATGCTCTTGGAAGTTCTCTTATGATAATTTGATGACTTGTAAGCTTGCTAGGACTTGTTAGGAGAAAATATGTGAAATAACCTTGTATTTATACATGTTTATGCCAAATTTCCTAAAATTACAACACTACAAGCTGACATTAGATCTAGGAGAATAAAATTTTTCCAAGAACTTGAATTTAAATTAGGTCTAAGCTAAGCAGGACTCATATTCCAGCTATGGCGTATGAGTCCCATTAGGCTAAGATTGGGACACATTTTTCAAGAAATGCTTAGTTTAATGTGAAATTTAGATCTAGGCCTCAAAACCTAGGTGGGACCCATATGTCCAAGGTGGCGTATGAATCCCAGATCACTAAATCTAGGCCATACAATCCAAAATCATTAATTTTTGATTGGTCACTTGATATATTTTGAGATTATCCTTGGAAAGATGCATTAATTAAGGCTTGTGGATGTAAAATAAGACCAAATAAGGCATAAAGAAGCCCAAATTTAGCAGGGAGGGCCCAAACAAGTGTGAAAATGTAAAGGGATACATTTTCGTACACTACGCTATCTAAAGCACAAGAAATAAACATTGAACAAGTTTGTAAAACAATGACCAAAAGAATAGGAAACATGGCAAAATAGTGGCACCAAAGTATGAATGGTGCAAGTCGATTAGAGATCTTAAACTTGCAACGAATTCAAGTATATAGAAATATGAATTAGTCAAGGATGCAACTAGCTAAATAAGTCGACCTGTAGGAGACCATAGCCTTGCATTTCTTAATATATTTCTTAATGTCTTGAGGAATGAGGTGACTCATTCTCATGGCTGCATATGTGTTTGATAGGCATCAAACCAGTTTTCCACCTCTTATTCTTTATCTGTTGAGTCGAGATAGTGAGCTGAGAAGTGTCACTATGAGAAACTTGTTTATAGGCAGAAAAGGCTCATATTTTTATATAAATAGAGGAGAGGTTTTCCTCATTTGGAACACTTGCATTCTACTGCTTTTTATCTGTGATATTCTTGTTTTGAGCTAAGAGTTTATTTGTGAGGAGGGTAGTGAGGCATATAGTGTGAGAGTAGTTGTGAGGAAATTCTATGAAGAGGATTTCTAAAGTAAAAAGAGTTGCAAAGCTCATTCATAGAGTGGATTTAGCCAAGGAACCAATTGGTCAATTGGAGTATAGCTTATATAAGGCATGTGATTCTATTCATTTTATGTTTTATCTATTTTGGAAAGATTAAATGTCTGGATTGAATTGTTTGGTGAAATGCATTAAATTGCTATGATAAGGAAGAGAGTTATTTACTTATTGGAAAGGAAAATAATCTTATTGTTATGATTTCCTTATGAGTGTTTGTGCATACTCCATATTAATGAGTGGATGTTATAAATAATATCATATACTAGGATTGATAAAGTGAGAATAGCTTAAGAAGTTATTTGATACAAGTTATTTTTAAATCTTAGAAAGCTCATATGTTATACCTAGGATTAGATTGTCCAATGAAGGGGATAACTTATGTTTACTTAATAGGAATATCATTATGATTTGGGAAAAAGGGAATATGTTGTTTCTAAGGTTAAAGATTACCTATGGAAGGGAATTACCTATGAATAGTATATCATGGTCTTAAATCAAATCGAGCTAGGGTAGTGTATTTGAATAGGATGACTTTCACTCAAAGTACTGAGTGAAGAATACTTTGGCCAAAGTAGTGTAATTAACTATTGGTTGCACTGTCAATTCACTGTGTTCCATTTATGCATTCTATATTAGGATTGTAGTGGGTTACAAGTTCTAGTTATGTAGGACACAACACTAAGTTCATTAAGGTTATAGTTATGAGGTTACCTTACCAATTCCTTTGTCAAATGGTAGGGCCATCTTACCATATGTGGTAGATGTGTGGGAGACCGCATTTAAGTCCATGGTTGGTAGAAAAGCACTTGAGTGATGCTTCTCCTCATCAGTTGGTGACTAAGATTTAAAAAATAATTTCTTGGACCATTTGCATATATTGCTTATGAAGCTCAGTTGAGCAATGTATGTATCTTTGTATACAATCTTTGTAAAATTTGTAAAAGTGATATGTGTAGACACTGAAAAATGTCATGAATGATATCATACACTCGAATCAAGTATACTAATTATAGACACTGAAAAATGTCCTAATCGATGTCATACACTTAAATCAAATTTACTAACATCCTTTCCTCTTTAATCCATCCTCTTTTCACTTAATTAATTTAATTAGCCTAGATAATTAATTAATTGCATCATTTTCATCCATTTGGCCTAATTAATTAAATTGGGTTAATTCATTTCTTTTCGCACTAACATTTCATCTCATTAAATTAAATGAATCAAGATATTTGATTTAATCTCCTAAGTCATCTTATTTAATTAAATAATCCTATCTTATTTAATTAAATATCATTTCACCCCTCCCCTATTTATTAAATCACCTAATTTAATAAATGTCTCTTAATTCTTCTAATTCCCTAATTGCATAAATTAAACCTTGTTTAATTAGCAATTAAACTAATTTTCCTCTAATCAAAGGGAATATTTCCATGGAATATTCTTTATCCTTTTTGCACAATTAAAACTTTATTTTAATTTGTAAAATCCATTTTTCCTCACCCTAAAGGAATATTCTAGGGAATATTCCCTATCCTCCAATCAACTCACTTAGCTTCAAATGCAAGTTAACCCTTTAACCTTCTAAATAAGTTACCTTTAACCTATGTGAATAGGTCAAAAGTGTGTTTGTTTGAGGCAAGTGTGAGCCTTTGATTAAATTTCATCATGCATTCTCATTCGTTGATGAGAATCCATGATCCATCCCTCTCATCTCCTTCATCTTGAACCATTGATTAAGCTTTTTGATCTCAACCATTCATTCCTCATTTGATCTCCTATAAATAGATCACTATTTGGAGATAAATGAATCCATCTTTTATTGCAAACTTATGTTGTTGAATTCACTCACATACTTGCTTATCTTTTGCTCACTTTTTTAGCCTATTTTAGTTCATTTTCATTGCATATTAGCTTCAAGCTTTCATTAATGGCTTCCATGCATCCATCTTAGTTTGTAAATAAATTAGGACTTTCATCTTTTAGCATCATTTTAGCTTAAATTAGCTTAAATTAGCTTAGATTAGCTTAGATTAGCTTATCAATTACATAATTAGATCATTTATAGCATAAAATCATGGTAACTTAGCTTGCATCATGTTCATTTTGTGCATAATTTAGGTTTTTCATACATCAAACACCGTGGTTTCATCAATTATCTTCCATATAATTGATTGAGACAAGCTCACTATCACGAGATTTAGAAAGGGTCATCGGTCCACATCAACACAACACCAATTCCACAACAAGATAAATTTTGAATAGATTAGAGTAGATGGTTTGATAGCTTTCATATTTTAGTATGTTAGGTTTTGATGAAATGTTTGGTTTTAATCTTGTTTGATCGATCTTGTTGAGATTTGAGTGTTGGTGGCTTTGTTGTGGTTCGATACTTCATGGATCAAGCGTAATTTGGCCCATATCGACAATCCTCGCATCGACACTAACATCATTTCGTCTTGAAACCTATCCTCTTTTCACATAATTAATTAAATTATCCTAGCTATTTAATTAATTGTGTCATTTGCATCTATTGACCTAATTAGTTTAATTGTGTTAATTCACCCCCTTTCATGCTAACGCTTCGTCCTGTTAATTTTTTTTTAGACTGCAGGAATAGGGTAGCATGACCCCCTATAAACTGTAGTGCACTTGGTAAAAATTTTAACGTGATCGGCGGCGCTGGCGCGACACGCCCTTTAGTACCACGGGGGTAGGGGAGACTAGATCTCGTGACCAACCTCCTGCAACAGGAAAGGTTTAGCCAACTGAGCTAGGGCCCCAACCCACTTCGTCTTGTTAAATTAAATAAATCAAACTATTTAATTTAAATCCCTAAATCTTCTTATTTAATTAAATAACCCTAATTTATTTAATTAAATGTCATTCCACCTTCCCCCCATTCATTAAATCATTTTATTTAATGAATATCATGTAATTCTTCCAAATCCCCTAATTGTATAATTAACATTGTTTAATTATCAATTATTAATTAATCTAATTCCCCCCACTTGCAAGGGGATATTCCAAGGGAATATTCCTCCTTTGCACATTCCTCCAGAAGGAATATTCTAAAGGAATATTCCTCCATCTTTTGCACAATTTAATTTAGTTATAATTAACTAAATTATCCTTTTCCCTCACCCATGAGAATATTCCAAAAAATATTTTCTCTCACTCATTTGAAAAATGGAATATTCTTACAAGACTTCATGTGCAAGTTAGCTTGTGACCTCTTGTGCAAGTTAATTTGTGACCTCTTGTAAAGGTCGAAAGTGTGTTTGTTTGAAGGAATATTAACCCTTTATTAAATATCATCTTGCATTCTCATCCGTTGATGAGAATCCATGATCCATGCCTTCCAATTTATTCCATCCTTGACTATTGATTGACCTTTTTGATCTCAACCATTCATTTCTCATTTAATCTCCTATAAATAAAGCACTATTTGGAGACAAATGGATCCATCTTTTAACATCGAAGTTATGCTGTTAAAATCACTCACTCTTACACTCATATTTAGCATCTTTTAGTTTATTTTAGTTGCATTAATTATCTTTAAGCTTCCATTAATAGCTTCCATGATCACATAATGCACCCATTTAGTTTGTTTTTGAATTAGGGTTTGAATCTTTTAGTTTAGACTCCATCTAGATTAGCTTAGCATTCACATATCTTCATCATTTTAGTATAAAAATATGTTTGATTAGCTTACATCTTACTCATTTAGATTAAAATCATGTTTTCATACACATCTCAAAATCGTTCCATCAGTTTTCTTCAATAAAACTGACTAGAACAAGCTCATTTATCCACGGGATTGAGAAAGGGTCATCGTTCCACATCAGCCTGGCACCACTCCCCCAACAGATAAGTTTCAGATGGATTAGAGTAGGCATTTTAAAGCTTTCGTAGTTTAGTGTGCTTAGTTTTGATAAATGTTTAGTTTAATTTTCATTTGAATGATCCTATTGAGATTTGACGTTAGTGGCTTCGTTATGCTTTGATTCTTCATGCATCAAGCGTAATCAGTCCATACTAATCTGTCAGTCACATTCTGGCGTTAGAAGGAGGGCAAAAATGAGCAAATTTAATCAATTTCTATCTTGAATTCTATTTTTTCTAATTCTTACAAGATACAATGATGCTCAAAAGAATTTTAGCGATGCCTTTTTTGGGCGTTGTTGTATCATCATCAGAAATAGTGATGCTTATTTAATGCCCCGATGTTGATTAAATCAAATGGCGATGTTGAATACTTTTAGAGGTAACAAAGATTTATAAATGGAGAAGCTCCCCAAATAGTGACGCTATCGTCATCACTGGTTCTTTGCAGAGTGACGCCAAAATTCACCAGAGTGACACTATCGTGGACAACAATGCCCTACTCTAGTAAGAAAAATGATGATAGCTTTTCAGCATGTGTTTTAATTTTTTTGCTTCATTAAATTACTAACATGCTTCTATTGTTGTTCTGGGTTTTAGGCTAATTGGGTTTTGTAGGTTTGATGATAAAAGTTGAAGTGAAGAAGCATTCTCATCTTTCTGTCTTATAATTGTAACAAGCATTTTGATGCTTTTGGGGAAATTATAACCCATTTATTATGTTTTTCATTTTATGCTTTAGGACCACACTAATATTGAATTGGGTTTTAAAAAGAATGCTCAAACGGGACTAAAATTGAACCATCACTTCATCATTTTAATTGGGTTTAAACGAGAAGTGTGTGTCGTGGAGGGGAGCCAATGTCACCAAATCTCTATCTATTCACATTGTCTTAGTGTTTGGAGAAATCCAAGTGGGGATTCAAAAAGTAGTAACTTTTGAACCTAAGGTTGTAAGTGCTTGTGAGTTAGTTTAATACTTTGCTTGATTCCAAAACATTACAAATATTCACAATTTTCCTCAAAATTTCAAAACCTTTGGTCTAAGTATGGATAACTTTCAAAATAGCCTTGATATTTATGCTTGTCCTAAGGGTTTATATCCTTAGATATTTCTAAATATCTTGACTTATATCTCAATCCATACTTCCCAAAGTTAACCTAGGCAAACTATGGCTTGAATTTCATCCTTTTCACAAAATGGACATTGTGAAATTTATGATGTTTTTGACATAGAAATCTAGTTTGAACTTAATCAAAACAAGTATTTGTGGTAAAATAAACTCAATTATGCAACATAAATTGATAAATTGAACCCCACATGACCATTTGGAGACTGATCACTCCTGTTGAACAACCCAACCTTACAAGTGCTATCATTCAACCAAACTTTAAACTAATTGAGGGAGAACAAACCGACATAATTATTAGTTTGAGAAGCTTCACTTTTGACACAAAAGAAACACCCATTTAGTGGAGAAACACAACAACAATCTTAGACGATGAAGAGGAACGAGTAAATATTATGGATGGAAGGCCCATATTACCACCACCTGCATGACAATAAATATCCCCTTTTCTTTCATAAACTTGAACTTTTCTAAATGATCTCACGCAAAATCAAAATCCCCAAGAGGCCTACAGGTCATCATTTTAAAATTAGGCATCTTAGTCCAAAAGCTCTCAAAAAACACCTTTTAACACTTCACCAGAATAGAACCAGGTTGGTATACAACTTCTACAAACGTGCTTCAAGGAACAACCCATACTTTTATATGTTCTTTTTCGGTCAAAACCCTAGTCTTTTTCATGATAATGAACCTATCTAAAACATTGGGTCTTTAGGATTTGAAAACTTTAGAGGTCTAGCACTTTTTTCAATACCTTGGTCTTATCAAATAAAGGTCCATTTTAGGTCAACATTGGGTCAAACATTTCATCCACCCCTTCATCAAATTTCATCCTTCACTTCACCAAACTTTGCAAAAAAATTTAATACACCAACACCTTTTGACTTAAAACATCTATCCAACCAACCCCTAACTTAGCTAATTTGTATGTGAAATGAATCCTTTTTCATGCATTTGGCTAAGTTAGTTATCATCTTTCAACTAGTTCATCTTGAAGGTCACGAGTCTACTCTAAAAATTTCCAAGTTCATCAACATCCTTTATCCAAACATTAAAACTTCAAACTTAAGTCAAAAGTGTTGTCCCAAATGTTTGCAAAGATCACTCCCCATATCATTCATCTTTTCATCTCCCATTATCACCATTTCTCCAAAAAGACTTAGTGTCCCTTTTACCAAAATTTGATTCAACTAGAGAGTTCAAATATTACAAATCTCAACACAACTCTCCCAAAGGTGACCCAAAATTTATGGTAAAAACGAGATCACAACACAAGAGAATCATGGAGAAAACCAAAGTCACATTTACCTTAAGTGATCCAAATCCTCTAAAATTTTATCCGAGAAGTCAAGTTACTCCATCACAACAACCTTCATCTTCATCAAGCCAATATGAGATAGAAGACATCACGAACAATCCATTTGGACTTACTAGGGAAGAAATCATGGAACATCAAGCCTTAAAGAACATGGTTGCCAACTCTCCATCTTTTGTTGCACAATCATTAACACAAGCCTTGGCGTCATCCACTATTCAAACAACTCCATCCCTAGGGATAAATCAAACATCAACACCTAGTATGGCAACTAGTCTTGCTAAGGAATTTGGCCATACTCTTCCATTTGAAAGCAATACACTTGTGGGTACCCTTGAAACCAATCCTCCATCCCAAATGACCATTTGGACACCAAAATTTGGCGCTCCTCCTATTCTCGAAGATCCCAAACAACCATATAAACCACTTACATTTCATTACTCCACAACAACTTCAACATACCAAGGACACCCCTCTTCATCCATACCCATGAGTACTACAAGTGTGCCTAACATCTCGCATAATAGTGTGAAACAAATATCACAAGTAGAACCAAAAGGGCAAGGAAATACCCTCATGCAAAATAAACCTTTAATACCACATGGGACCTCTTCATCTAATCCTCCCATTGATACATCAAACATAGCGGTTGTCCAAAACAAATCTATCCCATCCACCATCAACCCACAGCAAAACAATCCCTTGGTCACAAACCCCATCAACCAAGGTAATACCTTGACCACATCTCAAACACAAGGGATTTCCAAAACATCAGTCAAGGGAACCCTTTCAATCAATGGAACCAAGGTCCTAATGTGCCCTTAATATCACAAAATATTATGATGCCATCCTCATCTTTTCCGTTTGTCCCCCAAGTCATGCCAAATAAAATGGGACCTCAAACTTACATTCCTCCACCCCAATCCACTATATTACAAGGAATGTTGAACCAAGGGAACTCCCAACCTCTGATCAGTAATCCACTACACACTCAAAACATCACCACTCAAAACCCATCACAAATGTCCCAACAACCACCTGATCCTACATTACAAGCACATGCATTAGCCTTACAACAAGAAAAATAGGCTTATCAACAAGCCATCCAATAGCAGTAGCGACAACAAGTAGCCCTAGCAACACACCAACAATAACAAAAATAACAAGTAGCCCTAGCAGCACAACAAGAAGAAACCCTAGCAACATAACAACAACAACAAGTAACAACAAGCAACATTAGCAACACGACAAGTAGCCTTAACACAACAACAAAATCAAGCCCAACAAGCAGCCTTAGCACAACAACATCAATCCCATCAAGCAACCTTAGTAGCACAACAAAAACAATAGGCCAAACAACAAGCCCTAGTGTCACAACAACAACAACATGCTCAATAAGTAGCCCTTGTGGTTCAACAACAACATCAAGTCTTACTAGCTCAACAATATGCCCAACAACAACAACAAGAACAAGAACAAAGTTCCTATTATAACCCTCAACAGTACATTGTCAATACAAACACATTAGGAACATATACATCAACAACTCAATCACTTTCACAGAATCTCACACCACCATACACCCCATACAACACCTTATCATATTAGAACTCATCCATCATCCCAACATATGTTCCTCCACCAAACCCGCATGACGATCTAGCATCACAACTTAAGGCATTGTCACAAGAAATACAGGACCTTCGGATGGGAAAGACAAAGAAGCCCCATACACAAAGCTTATGTCCCTATCCCTTTAATCGAAACATCACAATGGTAACATTCCTTCCCAACTTTGAAATCCCCAAATTCGATAAATACAAAGGGGGAGGAAGTCCTGTGGACCATTCCAAAGAATTTAACATCATGTGTATGGAGGTTGTGTACAATGATTCTTATTTAATGCGCCTCTTCCCCCGAATTCTAACAGGTCCTACCATGGATTGGTTTTCTCAACTACCTCTCGATATCAAAACTTTTCAAGAAATTACTGATAAATTCATAGATCATTTCTCCTCTAATATTGACATGGACGTAAGCCTAGAAGAATTGTATACTTTTAGACAAACCAAAGGAGAATATTTCACTAATTTCTTACAACGGTGGAGACAAAGAGCTAGTAACAAGTGGCCCCTTCCCAATGAACAACAAGTGGGGATCATCATAGCAAATATAGATCTAGATCTATCCTTCAACTTGAAAATGTAGTGCATCACATCTTATGACGAGCTTGTCCCTAGATCCCTTAACATTGAGAGAGCTCTAATCTCACAAGGAAATACCCAAGCTTACAAAGACAATCACCCATCAACTAGTTCAAATGAAAAGCCTCGTGTCTGGGCTAAGAACAAGAATGTGACAATTGATGGTGTACTAGATGCTAAGGTAGTCCTAAGTGCTCCTAGGCCAAACAACAATCAAATTGCCAACATTCAACCAACTATGCAAGAAACAACACCCTCTCAGAACAATCAGATCAACAACACCGAAACACAACAACGATGAACTCCTAACAAGAACAACTATCCAAAATGTAAGTACACACAGTTGTCATAACCTATCGAGACCACTATGAAGAAATTGGTAGATTCAAACTTAATAACACTTCCCAAATTTGAAAACTACCAAGTACCACAAGAGAAACCATCTTGGTACAACGAGAACGATCTTTGTGACTTTCACAAAATCAAAGGACACAAAATGGAAAACTGCATGAGGCTCAAAAATATTATCCAAGACCTTATAGAGAACGATACCATATCTGTGGAAATACCAACCAGTAACCAAGATCTTAAGATATACAAGAACCTTATGCCAAATCATAGCAAAGGGAACACCAAAGGAAAAGCTAAGGATTACACAAATGTGCAACATACCTATTCAAATGTTGTCACTTCTTATGACAGTTTCATCAACGTTTTCACCATCAAAGGGCATAGTGTGGAGTGTGGAGTTACCACACGACGTGGAAAATTCACCATCCAAGTAGTTCCATCCCAATCTAGGGCACACCCTACTCAGCCAACGACAAGCACTAGCAAGTATAATCTCTTAGATCAACTTAAAAAGACCCCCGTACAGATTTCTATCTTGGAACTATTAAGGCTATCCCCCACACATAGGGAAATCCTAGAGGAAGCTATGTCTACGTTATCTATTCCCAAGGATATAGATACCAAACAATTTCAAGCTATGGTGGGGCATATCAATAATCATCTTCACACTTTCTCAGAACAAGACCTATCATCACAACCATCTCATAATTGTGCTTTACACCTTGAGGTTATCATTCATAAGAATAAGGTTAAAAGAGTCTTAGTAGATGGAGGTGCTGGTTTGAACATTTGTACCCTTTAGTTGATAAAAAATATGGGCTATTCAGAGGATACTATTGAGAAAGCAAAGGGTACCACCATCAGGGCATATGATGACCAAGGGCGAGTATCACAAGGCATCATCACACTACCCATCCAAGTGGGACCACTCATTGTAGAAACTACATGCCAAGTGTTAGACCTTGATCTTCCCTACAACATACTACTTGGTCGACCCTGGATCCATGCCTTAAAAGTTGTAGCTTCAACCTACCATTATTGTGTAAAGTTTCCTTTTGAGGGTAGAGAAGTTACTATCCATGGAGATCCTGAGCCTTTTTACTACTGCAAGAATCTTGAGGTAAATTTCTATAAAATCCCCCAAATACCCAAGAATGATGAAGGGCCCACACCTACCTCATTTGTTGACCCGTCATCCCTTGCATCTACCTCTGAAATGAAAGCACCCATTGTGAAGAACATTCCCGATATTAAAGCAGTGATCCAAGATGATGGTTGTGGAAACTATAAACTAATGAAGGATACTTTTGTGTTAGGGGAGCTACCTCTTTCTCCCAAATCACATGGTAAACCCACATCTAGCAATAAAGAGCCCAAGACAATCAAGATGGCAGCTACTACCTTCACCAAGCAGGGAGATTTGAACCAAGAAGATGTCAATGACGAATATGTCTCTAAACTTCTCTATTAGGATGAATGACCTATCCCCACTCTTCCCATGGAAGATGATAACAAAGGCTTACAACTAATGAAGGGAATGGGTTATAACAAGAATGAGAAACTGGGAAAAAATTATAATGGTTTTCTAGAATCCATCATTCCTGAGAAATGACTAAAGAATCTTGGCCTAGGTTGTACTACTAGCAAGGTTACCCTTATTGGCAAAGGTACTTCCACTAAACAAGTTGAGGCTTCCTCTTGGTTACCAACATCGCATGATACCACCCTAGATGACTTCCCCCTTGATGTTGCCAACCTATTTGAGAATAACTCCCTCTTCATGATATCCACATCATCCTTCACCCCAAGCAACCAACCAAATGAAATATGCCTAGTATACCCACAACTTATTGACTTGGACCAATGAGGACCATTGATTCTAGATTTATTCAAAAATGATGAAGCAATCTCAGAATTCATGGGACTCTATGACAACTTACCATGGATAGATCACAAAGCTAGTTTTGACATAGAGCTCAACACAAGGGCATATTATGGGGAGACGATTGAATCCTTCAGTCACAAAATTGACGAAATGTAACTAACATGTAGATCTTTGAGTGAAAACCACATTGTCGCACTCTTTGATCCTAAAATAGTAAAAATAAAGGACATATCTGAGGGTGAAAACCCCTTTGAGGTTCCCAAGGATGAGGGATTCAATATCCCCCTTAGTGCGATGCATCTAGAAAAGTCAACAGTATTAGCAGAAAAGGCCACTCTAGTCAATGTGGGAACAAAAGAGGCATCAAAGATCACTTTCTATGTTGAATCCTTGTTGTATGAAGAACATAAGAAGCTAGTAGCATTTATAAAAGAACGAAGAGCTAACTTTGCATGGTCATACATAGATATGCCAGGGCTTGATCCAAAAGTGGTGGTGCATCATCTAGCAGTCTATCTCAAAGCCAAACCAGTAAAGAAAAAGTTAAGGAAGATGCACCCTCATATAGCACTCTTGGTCAAACTTGAGTTACAAAAGCTTCTTGATGTTGGATTTACCCGACCAATAGATTATCCTGAGTGGGTTTCAAATTTGGTAATAGTCTCAAAACCCACTGGGGGCATCAAAATATGCACAGATTTCAGAGACTTAAACAAAGCATTCCCAAAGGATGATTTCCCTCTTCCTAACATCGACCTCATTGTAGACTTAACAACTGGGCATGAATTGCTGTCACTCATGGATGGTTTTTTAGGCTACAATCAAATCATGATTTCCAAGGAGGATCAACACAAAACTGCATTCACCTGTCCATGGGGAACATATTGTTGGAATGTGATGCCATTTGGGTTGAAGAATGTAGGAGCAACCTATCAAAGAGTAATGACCCTCATCTTTCATGACATGATCCACAAAACATTTGAAGATTATGTGGATGATATTTTGGAAAAATCAAAGAAACGAAGTGAGCACATAGAAGTCTTGGGACCCATCTTTGATAGACTTGAAGAATACAAAGTAAGAATAAATTCAAAAAAGTGTGTCTTTGGGGTTACATTAGGGAAATTTCTCAGCTATATCATCTTGCAAAGAGGGATAGAAATTGACCTATAAAAGGTAAAATCCATCCTAGACATAGAACTACTACAAACACTAAAGCAGATGAGAGGGTTACAAGGAAGATTGCAGTCCATTAGAAGGTTCATAGTGCAACTATCAGAAAAAATCCACCCTTTCTCGCATCTTCTCCATAAAGGAATAACTTACAAGTGGGATGAGAAGTGTGATAAAGCTTTCCAAAAAATCAAGGACTACTTATTGACACCTTTAGTGCTCATGCCACCAATACCAAACAAACCATTGATCCTGTATATCTCAACAACATTAGAAACACTAGGTGCCATTCTAGCACAACATGATGAAAATAGAAAGGAAAGGGCTATTTACTACATCAGTAGGACCTTAGTCAACTATAAAATGAACTATTCATCCATTGAGAAATAATGCTTAACATTGGTTTTTGCTTCACAAAATTTTAGAACTGCATGTTGTCACATCAAATCAAGCTCATTGCAAAGATTGACCCATTGAAATACCTATTATCAAAAGCAACTCTCATTAGGTGAATGGCCAAATGGGTAATTATCTTAACCAAACTTCACATAGATTATGTGGAGTGCAAGGAAATAAAAGGAAAATTGATCGCATACCAACTAGCAAAGGCACCTATCTATGCTGAGAACCCCTTGATATCTGAATTCCCTGATGAATTAGTGTTCCATGCCAATCTCACAGATCAGTGGAAAATGTACTTTGATGGATCGTTCTCCCAACATGAATCAGGAGTGAGTATTCTCTTCATCACCCTCAAGGCGATTACATCCCAAAGTCATACAGGTTATAATTTTCATGTACCAACAACATTGATGAGTACAAAGCTCCAATCACAGGTCTAAGGATACTAGTTCAATGATAGATACAAGAAATAAAAGTCTATGGAGACTCACAACTGGTTATCAAACAAGTCAATGATGACTACCAAACTAAGGACGATAATCTTACTCCTTGAAAGAAGATGGTAGAGAGTCTCAAGGAATTTTTCATTAATATAACTTTTGAGCAAATTGTTCGCATAAAGAATTGAGTGATAGATGCTATGACAACAATTGGGTCATTATTAAACATGTCGAACAATGTCTTGCAATACAAATTCTTGGTAGAACAACTTCTCGTACCAGCTTTCAAAATCCCAGAATCATAATTCATGTGTGTCATTGTGGGTCCTAGATCCCCGTGGTACCATGAAATCTTTACCTACCTAAGCAGAGGAAACCTCCCATTCAATATCACCTCCAACCCTAAAAAGACCTTTATAAATAAGGCATCTCGATATGTGATCCTCGGTGATACCTTATACCATTCAAGCATCGAGGGGACATTACTTTGATGTCTTAACCAAGAGGAAGCCTTGACCACTTTAACACAAGTACACGATGGCATATGTGGTTCCCATTCTAGCGGTATGACTTTAGCTAAGAAATTGTTGAGGATGGGGTACTACTAGCCAACCATGGAAAGAGAAGCCCATTAGTATGTGCAGAAGTGTGTCGAATGTCAAGAACATGGAGATATAATTCATGCTCTAGCTTAGGAGTTGCAACCAATGGTCACACCTTGGCCTTTCTCGTAGTGGGGGCTTGACCTCATCCAATTGCCATAAGTTTATCATGACAACCACTGAGTATTTTACCAAATGGGTGGAAGCCATTCCTATGACCTACATAACGGGGAAGTAAATTGCTAAGTTTATCTTGAATTACCTTATCTGCCATTACAGTGTTCCATAGACCCTTATCTGAGACAACGAAACACCCTTCAAGAATCGGGATGTGAAAGAGCTATGTGTATAAGAGCGAATTTGCACCCCATGTGCAATTCCCCTTTTTTCCTTTACCCACCTTAGAAAACCAAGTTCAAAGGCTTAATTCCACCTAAGCCTGCTGCTTGCATCACACTTGGTGCCCATTTTGAGCATCGGTGGAGGCGTTTCTTTCGGGGACGCTCGTGTGGCACGTAGACATCTTTGCAACATGCTTACATCCTTGACAGATTCTCACGTCTGGAGCCTACAGAGGCATTACACTTCCCATTGGGGGTCGATTTGTAATGCCCTCCTTGGCCAATCGACTCGAATATGGCTATTTCTCTTCATCTTTTCATCAAATTCACTCCTTGAACAAGCATTTCAACTCTTCTACCATCTCTTCAGATCTCTTCACATCTTCTTCCAAGCATTGAGATCACACTCTAACTCTCTAGCTCTCTTTGAGCCCTCTCTTAACTCTCCAAACACTTTACACTTCACAACAACAACTTCAACACTCCACCACTTTAGTAGAGCAAGTGTGGAACAAAACACCATTGTAGTAGAGCCTTGAGTGCTCTTGGTGGAGGTGGTAAGATTTGACTCCTCTCCTCTATTACTTGGTTGAGTAGCATAACACTGTTTTGTAGTGCTTTAAGTGCTATTTACTTCATTTCTACTTTTCTCTCTATCTATTTGGCTGTTTGTGGAGGTGGGAACACCAAAACGAGGTTTGACTAAGGTAGGCCCCTATACATCCACCCAACAATTTTTCTCTCCCTCTTGTGTGTAGGTATTGAAGACACTCATGAGCTAGAAGCTTCATCACTTGCACAATCGTAAGTATTTCCTTTCTCCTCCTTATCTTCTACACTTCACTTTATTTCATTTCTATCACTTTCTATTACTTCATCATGTTCTGTTATTTCCCTAAATTATGTAAGTTCTTAGGAATCAGATAGAAGCATTCACTTTACTGCTTTCTGAGACATTCTCACTTTCTGGTCCCTACGAGACACTAGCATGCCTCTAGGACGCTAGTGCGCCACACTGTCGTCCGCTTCTTGCACTACCATCCTTTGGTTGAGAGCTTGTTAGTTTGTCCAGAGAATCTCTATGACCTACTCTTTCAGATTCTAAAACTCTTGTTGCTATTCCATTGAGGTAGTATAGGGAAGTTCGCCCCGTGAGGCTCTCTAAACGAAGAGAACTCGTGAGTAGCGAATCCCCCTATATTACATTTTGGTGAACCCAACGTGAAGAATAATGTTCTTCGAAAAACTAGGAATTTATTTACCCCTACTTGTCGGGGTCATAACTTTTGACTTGGTTCTCACAATTCATAACTGTTTGCACCATTGGAAAGGTCTTCTGGAGAACTAGTTTAGTCCCTAAAATACAACTATCTTTGGAAATCCAATTTTAGGGACCGACGCAAGTTCCGACCTCAAATTCCGCTCTGAAGACCTCTGAAAATGCAAATTACTAGAACATAGAAAATATTGAAAAATTTGTAATGGATTTAATATCTTCTTTTATTAGCTTTGTATCTAGTTTTGTTCAAAATGTTAATGGTGTTCCATTTAGTGCATATGATGGTGACTTGAATTTTACCATGTCACTTGGTATCTTTGATCCTTCTCACGAAGTTCCTCTTTCTTTAGAGGATATTTTGTCTCAAGAAGACGAAATCATTGATACCTTTCTTAATGTTACTCTACCTTCCCCTCATTCCAATTCACTCTCTTCTAGGGACGATGCATTTGTGAATGATAAATCTTCCCCTCATTCCAATGCACTCTCTTCTAGGGACATTGCATTGGTGAATGATGAACCTCCTTCCACATCTGATTCTCTGTGGATCGATGTTGAGAATGTTTCTTCAAATAATTATTCCACATTCGATCCTATTTGGATTGATGTTGAGAATATGTCTTCAAATAATTGTTCTACTAGTTCTGATGATTCTGTAAATATAGTCTATGTCTCTGCTACCTTTCAAAGGCCTAAGAGACTGGTCATTTACATGACTCTAGCTAGTCCTTCTCCTAAAATGGTTTGTTCTATTAATAGTGTTCCACTTGATAATAACCCTCCTGATATTCCTAAGGCTCCCTCTTACAGAGTGGTAGCCCATACTTATGAAGATAGTATGAATAAACAATCAATCCTTCCTCAAGCTCCTAAACCTACAACTAAAGCACCTAGTGATTACGATCTTGTCGAGCAACCTCAGGTTACTCTAAATAAGATCTCACTGTGGGACTTGCTTCAGTTTGCTCTGCTTCATCAAGGTATGCTTCAGGAAGCCTTGCAAAATATTCTATTGCCTTCTTTCGCTAGGTTGACGGATGTTGATGCGTTGATGGCATATATTCGTGCGAATTTTCCGAATATCACGTTCTATCCGCAAGAGCTCCTGCTTCCGGAATTACAAAAGCAACTAGATCCTCTAATGATTATAGTTAACATTAATAAAATTGGCATTAGATGTAATCTCATTGATGCTGGTTTGGCGCTCAACATATGTAGCATTGATCTATTTCCTAAGATTAATATTGACCCGTCTTCTCTTAATACTTCTTATGTTGACATTCATGGGTTCGATAATGTCGGTTGACAAGCCCTAGGCACGATAGTCTTTCCTTTGTGGTTGGGACCCATTACCGTACCTACCCTTGTTCATGTTATGTCAGACAAACTACCGTATAACCTTCTTGTTGGTAGACTGTGGATTCATGCTACAGGTGCAGTCCTGTCTACCTTGCATAAATCTATTAAGTTCATCGCTAACAATAAAGTGGTCACAGTCAAGGCTGACCCTAAGGCTATGCACTTATGTGAGATGGCAACTATTGGTCAAGCTTCGGTTGTGCCTACTCTTATTCCTTCGGTATCTTCCAATGTGTCGATGTTTACTCTAGCAGTACCTACTACAAAAGGTACTCTCGAGATAAATGTCCCTGAAGAAGATCCTTCTAAAGCTAGGAGTATTAAGTGTGATCCTTCTACCTCTTCTCAAAAGCATGCATGTCTTGGTAATGATTGGGGTTCCCTAGAATTTATAGAATCCTTCATTGAAGAATATAAAGTCAACCTGATCCACTTAGACCTTCCGATAACATCATCCAAACCTGCTATCAAAGATGGCCATTCTTCTATATCGCAGGGTAAGGTGAATGCAAACTATATTGTTCTTGGTGTTGATCCTCCTTCTAAGGAAAATGATCACATTTATGTTAAGAAGGTTAATAATGGTAGTCTTGTCAAGAAGGATGATGGTGATCTCGTAGAGAAGCATAATCCCCGTTGCCGGAATAATTCTCTTTATGGAGATCCTCCTCCTTTGTCTTCTATCTTCGCATCTTCTTATTGTAAGAAGTCAAACTTTTCTCCACAAGAGAAAGGGTTGCTTCCTACTCCTCATCCTTTATCTGAGAAAGAGCGTATTTTGTTTCAGTTTTTAAAAGCGCACTTAATCACTCTTCCTTCTCCTACTCACAAGAAACTCCCTAAACATGATAAAGAAAAACATCCTTTTTTCACATACCATTGAGTGCTTGCCCATTCCACTAGTGAATGTAAGGCCTTGAAGGATAAAATACAACAACTCTGTGATTCAGGTGCCATCAAACTCCCGTTTGATTGAGGCACCTATCTCTTCTTCACATGACAAGTGATATCGAGGTTTACCTCTATCCTATATGTTTGCATGATTCTCCTCCCCTATATGTTGGGGGCAATGATAGCTCATTTTAGAGATGTGTGTCCTTCCTAAGGGCCCCTCTCTTCGCTCTCTCTTTCAATTGAAGCATCCCTTGAGTGGACCCCTCTTCCTTTTGAAGGGTTCCTGAGGGATCTCTTTGAAATATTTTCTCTCAAATGAATTCATCGATGTCTAGCTTGGGGGTAGCCTGACTAGACCTATTTCATATCTTCATGTCTAGCTTGGGGGTAGCTTGACTAGAAATCACCTTTTAAATAGCGCGTTCCTTGAGTGGACCCCTCTCCTTTTGAAGGGTTCCCAAGGGACCCCTTTGAAAGTCTTATGCTTTGCATGTATGACCGCTTTTTGACACGTTCTATTTGCAGGTAGACGTGTCGCCACTTTTTGACATGCTCTATCTGTAAGTAGACGTGTTTCTGCTTTAGACACGCTCTATCTGCGGGTAGACATGTCACCGTTTTAGACATGCTCTATCTGCAGGTAAGCATGTTTCCACTTTAGACATGCTCTATCTGAGGGTAGACATGTCACCACTTCAGACATGCTCTATCTATGGGTAGACATGTCGCCGCTTCTTGACTTTGCGAAGTCCACTTCCTTGGGGCTTCCTCCATGCGAGAGATCTTGGGGGTTTGCCTCCTTGCAGGTTCACGGGCCTGTATGACGCTTTGTCATTATAACTTCATAGTTCTGAGCAACTATGGAGTCCTTCACATCTCCTGCACCTTCGAGTACGCCATACTGAGTACTGCTTGCTCAATGACTCAGGTATACTTTTCTAACCCTGCTCTCTTTCTTGATCTACTTTACTGAGCCCTCATTAGTGTTTGTGCTCGCTAAAGTGGGGGAAAAATGTATAAGAGCAATTTTTTCACCCCATGTGCAATTCCCCTTTTTTCCTTTACCCACCTTAGAAAACAAAGTTCTAAGGCTTAATTCCACCTAAGCCCACTACTTGCATCACACTTGGTGCCAGTTTTGAGCATCGGTGGAGGCATTTCTTTCGGGGATGCCCCGGCGGTGCGCAAATGTCCATGCAGTGCGCTTACATCCCTGATAGATTCTCATGTCTGGAGCCTGCAGAGGCATTACACTTCCCATTGGGGGTTGATTTGTAATTCCCTCCTTGGCTGACCGACCCGAATATGGCCATTTCTCATCTTTTCTTCAAATTCACTCCTTGAACAAGCATTTCAGCTCTTTTACCATCTCTTCAAATCTCTTCACATCTTCTCCTAAGCATTGAGCTCACACTCTAACTCTCTAGCTCTCTTTGAGCCCTCTCTTAGCTCTCCAAACACTTTATACTTCACAACAACAACATCAACACTCCACCACTTCAGTAGAGCAAGTGTGGAACAAAAAACCATTACAGTAGAGGCTTGAGTTCCTCTCATTTTCTCCCCCATTAGCCTTGAGTGATCTTGGTGGAGGTGGTAAGCTTTCACTCCTCTCCTCTATTACTTGGTTGAGTAGCATAACACTATTTTGTAGTGCTTTAAGTGCTCTTTACTTCATTTCTACTTTTCTCTCTATCTATCTGGTTGTTCGTGGAGATGGGAACACCAAAACAGGGTTTGATTGAGGCAGGCCCCTATATAGCCACCCAACAATTTTTCTCTCCCTCTTGTGTGTACGTATTGAAGACACTCACGAGCTAGAAGCTTCATCACTCGCACGGTCATAAGTATTTCCTTTCTCCTCATCTTCTCCACTTCACTTTATTTCATTTCTATCACTTTCTGTTACTTCATCATGTTCTGTTATTTCCCTAAATTCTATAAGTTCTTAGCAATCAGATAGAAGCATTCACTTTGCTGCTTTCTGAGAAATTCTCGCTTTTTGGTCCCTATGAGACGCTAGCGCGTTGTGCTATCGTCCGCTTCTTGCGTTGCTATCCTTTGGTCGAGAGCCTATCAATTTGTCTAGAGAATCTTTGTGACCTACTCTTTCAGATTTTGAAACTCTCGTTGCTATTCCATTGAGGTAGTATAGGGCAGTTCACCTCATGAGGCTCTCTAAATGAAGAGAACTCATGAGTAGTGAATCCCCCTATATTACACTATGCCAAAAATTCAACATCCAACACCGATTCTCTACCCCGTATTACCCCTAGGGAAATGGTCAAGTTGAGGCTACATATAAGACCATTCTGAAAATCCTAAAGAAAATGGTCAATGAAGTTTTCCATGATTGACATCTGCAATTAAATCCCTCTCTTTGGGCCTATCAAACTAGTATCTGCATGCCTACAAGTGCAACCTCTTTCTCCTTGGTCTACAGATCATAAGCCATTTTTCCTATTGAGGTTGAGCTCCCGTCATTACGAGTGTCTCTACAAAGCTTGATCACTGATGATGAATACATAATATCTTGGCTAAACGAACTAGAATTCCTAAACGAGCGTCATCTTGATGCTCTTAATCACTTGCAAGTATATCAATACTGACTAAGACAAAGCTATAACAAGAAGATCAAATGTTAGTATTTCTAGGTAGGGGATCTTGTCCTAAATAGAATCAGAAAAATCTTCTAGATCAAGACAACAAAGGAAAGTTTGAGCCTAATTAGTTGGGTCCCTTTGTCATCACAACAAGTTATGGATTGGGAGCATATCAATTATCAACACTTGAAGGTTGACCCTTGCAAGAACCAACCAACAACTTGCATCGTAAAAAGTTTTATGCCTAGTCTTGAAGGGTGTAAATCTGAAAATATAAAAAATATAAAAATGATCAAAATCCAAAAAAATAAGAAAAAGGATTGAAAATAGTAAAGAAAAAAATTGTCCTCTAGTGGAAACCACTTCGGTGGCGCTTTGGGCAAGTACCTTGGTGAAAACTTGGAAAATAGGTGCCTCACGTAAATAAAGCATCTCCATCTATTATTTGGCTCTTTATCCTATCGTTCTCGACATCGCATCCATCACCCATCCGCATCCATTTCATAGCATGATATTGTGAAGTATCGTATCCCTTTAGAACTACTTGACATATTCCAAAGGTCAGTTTATCTGCCTATATCGAGGTAGTCTATTGCATAAACACTAGGGGAAATTCGTTATGGATGAGATCGAGTTCTTGTATATCTTAAGGTTATTGGAAATCGCAATTTGAAAATCCCAAAAAAAATCATAAAATATCATCAAAATCCAAAAAAAATTGCAGAATTTTATACAGCTAAAATCCAAAAAAAAAATTCATAAAATTGTAAAGTCAAAATCCAAAACATCCAGAATCACATCAAAATCCCTAAAAAGGTCAAACATCGAAAATCCAAAAATAGAACCTTGTCGAACTATGTTGTCTCTGAGCTTGAACGTAGGCAAGGCCATCATTGATGCGCCCCCGAGACACCCTAGGTCAGTCCTTTAGGAGTCTGTCATAATAAACTGGCATTCCATCAATTGTTAGTATCTCATCTTCAATAAGTCGAGTCAGTCAAACTGCGTGGTCTCTATGTGTATAACGTAGGCAAGGCTCATCTTTGATCAACCCTCGAGGCCCCTAGGATAGGTATTTTAGGTTAGGTTCTTGGTCGAAACTCTTATAAAATCCCTAAACATTCAAAATCTTAGAAAACACCAAAAACATTCAAATATTAGAAAACCCCTAAACATTCAAATATTAAAAAATACCAAAACATTCAAATAAAAAAAAACACAAAAACATTGGAAAACATTCAAAAGACCTAGACAACATAAAATATCTTAGAGAAAACTCTAAACAACCTCAAATAATAAAAAACCAGAACATCCACATAAACTTTTGAAAAAAGCCAAAAACAACCTCAAAATATTTTCAAAATACCAAAAACATTGAAATATTCCAAAAAATCCAAAACCATCCACCTCGTTTTGCTTTCACCTATAATAAACCTTCACCCATAATAAATCAAATGTAACCCTCAACCTTTGGTAAAATAAATAGAAAGCAAGTATCGCAAGTCATAAAGTGAGAACCTAATTATCAAAATATAAAGTCTAGGTCATAGGTAAACGAGTCAGTGAAGTTTATATCAACGGTTTATCAAACACCTCATCCTGATCAAAATAGATGATCAACATGTCCTAGGATTTATCCTTCCTACGATGGGCATCAGTATTAGAAATCACCTTTAGCTGAATTAAACTTGAAAGAGATATAGATAACACTGGTTGTTTGTCTTTGATCTTTTCTTATGATTTATCCTAATGATCCATTCCGAGGACCTCTCGATGATGTCTATCAAAACGATTTAGAGAGAAAGGAATGGGGCATCGATCATGATCTTTCATTTGTTGTGCTTGTGGGTATTCTTGTAAAATAATCTTGGTGCATACTTGCTTAGTTGTGTGTAGGGAAGTTGTTTGGAGTAAATTGTTGACTATTGTGTATGCTTTGGTCTGATATATTCTAAGCTTCTAACTTACGTTCCAACGAGGTTTCCATATGTCAAGAGGTGAACAAGAACTATCCTATGTATTTGTAGAGTCAAAGTCCATTACACTAGATACAATTCCATCCTGGTTATCAATACCTCGATGCATTGTGTCTATGTGTTATATCAAACAATAAGGAAAGACAAAAAATACCAATCCCAAGATATGAGAAAATAATCATCATCATGCATTTCTCATCACCATCTCTAATAAAGTCTCGGTGGATCATAGACTTGTTGGAATTTTTTGAATCAATCATCAAAATCAATGGTCAATCACCTCATTTCTTCTATCTTTTCTCTGCGCTAACTTGGTATCATGAAAATCAACAAAAAAACATCATCATTGCATCCATCCTGCATCCACAAATCATCAACATGCATACATCTTGCATAAGTCACAACATTATCATTTAAGTTGTGAAGGACAATATAGATTTGTTATTCTAAGCATCTTAAATCGTTGCATACATATCATAGCACAAACATCTGCATACACATATCACATGCATGAACATCTACACTATCCATACATACATCCATATGCATACTCCATCACAAACTTGCATAGAAAAATACACAAAAAGAAATACACCCATATCATTTGCATACGCATCACATAAGCATATCATATCATCCATCTCATAAGTTGCATAGAAAAGATACTGAAATAGAATATAACATTGCATCCATTCCATATCATTACATCACATATCATCAAATCATAGATTATCATCACATATTGCATAAGCATAAATAAAAGAATTGCATCCATACATAACAATATATAAGCATGAAATAAAATGAACACATCGCATCATATAAATATGTATCATATATATATCAAAAAATGATGATTGTCATAATACAGTATCTGAGTTATTGTATGTATATTAATTAAAAGTACAATATCCATGAGGCTATCAAAAAGGAGCCCATAAATGTATATATGTATAAAAGAATCAGACAATAATCAAAAAGTGCTTGTACAAGTGAGCTAGCCCTGATGGTTGCTCCCCTCACCAGGCTATCTCTCTGGCTAATCCTCGACCCTCAGATGTGCCCCACTCCTCTACGAATAATCTACTACCTAATCGCCACAAGGACATCTCAGTGGTAGTGCATGTGATAATAAGCAGCTTCGGTAACAACCTCTCTATACAAACAGGAAGAAACTGTCCACCCCTGGGCTGCAGCTGTCATAGACTCTAGCTATTGGCACCACTTGAGCTCTTGTGCTAGCTCCATATCAACAATCTACCTAAGCTGACGCTCCTGGTCCCTCTCGGTTGTCAAGGCCTATACCTACTACCTAGCCTAGTCTCTCTCAATAGTGATAACCAAAAATTGCTGTCTAGCCTAGTCTCTCTCACCTGTAACCACCTGCAACTACTGCTGCAACTGTTTAATTTGTGCATCACAGGGATTTGACCTTGGCGGTGGTGGTTGTACATGATGTTGATGCACTGGATGCTGATGTATTGGTGGTTGCTGAGGAGGCTACTAATGCATTGGTGGTGCACCTGGGACCTGTCCATCCTACTGATGTTATCCATCCTAGCCATCCTATCCTCTACCTCATCCTTTTCCCTACCCATCATTTGGTTGACCTCTGCCTTTTCCCACACCCCTCCCTCTCGGTCTCCCTCATGGAGCTGCATTGTTGGATCTGTCAATTGATGAGGGGAAACAAACCATGCATCATAAGCAGGCATCGTCTATGCATCCGCTTGTCCCTGATCATAGGCCCATGGCCTAGCAACCAACTATCAAAAACCCTCAACAACCTCGTGGGATGGGATCGCGTGTCCCCATGCTATCTCCCTAGCTGACCTAGCAAAGATAGTAGTATACACATCATCAGGCCTATCCTGCCTCTTTCCAAACTGTCTGGCAACCCTATTAGGCAGGTATCTCTCAATAATAGTGTGCCCTTGACCTTGCATATATCAGGTCTATCGAGCGAAGAACAACTGCTGCACATCACCATACCAAGCTGACATCTGAAGCTAGGGCCGCCATATGAATACTGTCATATCATCGATCACTTGACACCAGTAGGGAATGTTGAGCTGCCTTGTGTGTTGCAATGTGATGGCACCTCTATAACTCCAAACAACATGATCATTTGGCTCTACTTCTACCATCTGAACAATAGGTTGAAGCACAATGATGTGCTCCCAAGCCCAAATGTGGAGAAGAGTGACCCCTGTGGTAATAGCCTTGCCATCATAATGTACAAAGTCATGCATATCATGGTAGAGAGAGGCCAACATCACTGGCCCCCATGCATATTAAGTCCTTGAAAATAACATCTTGTGCCAAGCCAGGCCCCATCCTAGACTGAATCCTCTGCTCTGTCGATTTGGAGCAACCAAACCTAAGATAATTGCCACAATGATCAGTTTGAAAGTCAACACCTGACCTCTGTACATCTCGAGGTCAATCTAGGAGGTGACCATAACAATGTCCTCCTAGTCAAGCACCTCATGGCAAGCATCATAGCCGACATCAATGTCATTTATCATGCGCTCACCATGCATCGACAAATGTAATATTCACCATAAATCCTCCAGTGTCACTGTCTCCTTGCCGGTAGGTAAGTGGAACGACAAGGTCTCGTTATGCCATCGCTCACACAATGTTGTCATCATCACCAAATGTGTCCGGATGACAGGAATGTAAGCAACGTACCACAAGCCAATCTCTCCCAAGTGCTCCTATCGCAACTCAAACAAATCACCAAGTCTGGATAAAACAGTTAGTCGATGCTCACAGGACATCAAAGAAGATGTCAATGAGGAGGATATCTCTAAACTGCTCTATCAAGATGAATGACCCATCCTTGTTCTTCCTATGGAAGATGATAATAAAGGCTTACAACTAATGAAGGGAATGGGATATACAAAGAATGAGAAATTGGGGAAAAATGACAATGGTTTGCTAGAACCTATCGTTCCTGAGAAACATCCAAAGAATCTTGGCCTAGGTTGTACAACTAGCAAGGTTACTATTATTAGCAAAGGTACTTCTGCTAGACGGGCTGAAGCTTCTTCTTGGTCACCAACATCGCGTAATACTACCTTAGATGACTTCCCCCTTGATGTTTCTGACCTATTTGAGAATAACTCCCTCTTCATGATATCTAAATCATCCTTTACCCCAAGCAACCAACCAAATGAAATATGCCTAGTATACCCACAACTCATTGAATTGGACCAACAAAGACCACCGATTCTAGATTTATTCAAAAATGATGAAGCAATCTTAGAATTCATGGGACTTCGAGACAAGTTACCATGGGTAGATCAAAAAGAAATTTTTGACATAGAGCTCGACACAAGGGCATACTATGGGGAGACTATTGAGTCCTTTAGTCGCAAAATTGATGACATGCAACTAGCTTGCAGATCTTTGAGTGAAAACCAAATTGTGGCACTCTCTGATCCTAAAATAGTAAAAATAAAGGACGTATCCGAGGGTGAAAACCTCTTTGAGGCACCCAAGGATGAGGGATTCAATCTCCCCCTTAGTGCAATACATCCAGAAAAGTCAATAGTCTTAGTAGAAAAGGCCACTCTAGTCAACATAGGAACATAAGAAGCACCTAAGATCACTTTCTATGTCAAATCCTTGTTAGATGAAAAACAGAAGAACCTGGCAGCATTCCTAAAAGAGTGTAGAGCTAGCTTTGCATGGTCATACATAGATACGCCAGGTCTTGATCCAGAAGTGGTAGTGCATCATCTAGTAGTATATCTTGAAGCCAAACCAGTAAAGTAAAAGTTAAGGAAGATGCACCCTCAGATAACACTCTTGGTAAAACTTGAGTTACTGACGCTTCTTGATGTTGGATTCATCTGACTGATAGATTATCCTGAGTGGGTTTCAAACCTAGTACCAGTCTCAAAATCCATTGGGGGGCATCAAAATATGCATTGATTCTAGAGACTTGAACAAAGCATGCCCGAAGGATGATTTCCCTCTTCCAAACATTGACATCATAGTGAAATTAAAAGTTGGGCATGGAATTCTATCACTTATGGATGGTTTTTTAGGGTATAATCAAATCATGATCACAAAGGAGGATCAACACAAAACTACATTCACTTGTCCATGGGGGACATACTATTGTAATTTGATTCCGTTTGGGATAAAGAATGTAGGAGCAACCTATCAAAGAGTAATGACCCTCATCTTTCATGACATGATCCACAAAATAGTTGAAGACTATGTGGATGATATTTTGGTGAAGTCAAAGAAAAGGAGTGAGCACATACAAGTCTTGGGACCCATCTTTAACAGACTTAAAGAATACAAGGTACGACTGAATCCAAAAAAGTGCATCTTCGGGGGTATATCATCTCACAAAGAGGGATAGAAATTGATCTAAAAAAGGTAAAATCCATCCTAGGCATGGAACCACCACAAAAATTGAAGCAAATGAGAGGATTATAAGGAAGATTGCAATCCATCAGAAGGTTCATACCGCAACTATCAGATAAAATCCACCCTTTTTCATATCTTCTCCATAAAGGAATAACTTACAAATGGGATGAGAAATGTGATAAATCCTTTCAACAGATCAAGGAATATCTATTGACACCCCCAGTGCTCATGCCATTGATACCCAACAAACCATTGATCCTATATAAACATCAACAGCATGAGGTGCTCTCCTAGCTCAACATGATGAAAAAAAGAAAGAAAGAGCTATCTACTAAATCAACAGGACCTTAGTGGGCTATGAAATGAACTATTCATCCATTGAGAAAGCATGCTGAGCATTGGTTTTTGCTTCATAAAAGTTCAAACACTACATGTTGTCACATCAAATTTAGCTTATGGCAAAGATGGACCCATTGAAATACCTGTTATCCAAATCAAATCTCATTGGGCGAATGACCAAATGGGTAATGATCTTGGCTGAATTTGACATAGAGTATGTGGAGCACAAGGAAATCAAAGAACAAGTGATTGCAGAACAACTAGCAGAGGAACCTATCTATGTAGAGAATCCATTGATATCTGAATTCCTAGATGAATTAGTATTCATTGTCAATGTAGCAAATTAGTAGAAGATATATTTTGATGGATCATTCACCCAACATGGATTAGGGGTGGGTATTCTTTTCATCACCCCTCAAGGCGATTGCATACCAAAGTCATACAGGCTACCATTTCCGTGTACTAACAACATTATAGAGTATGAAGTTCTAATCATAGGTCTAAGGATAGTAGTTCAATGGCAGATACAAGAGATGAAAGTCTATGGAGACTCATAGTTGGTTATCAAACAATTCAATGACGACTACCAAACTAAGGATGATAAGCTTACTCCTTACAAAAAGATGGTAGAGAATCTCAAGGACCTTTTTATAGACATAACTTTTGATCAGATTCCTCACATCAACAACTGAGCAGCAGATGCTATGGCAACAATCGAATCAATGTTAGACATGCCAAACATTGTCCTGTAATGCGAATTCTTGGTAGAACAACTTCTCATACTTTTTTTGAAATCTCAGAATCTGAATTCATGTGTGTAATTTTTGGTCTTGGATCCCCATGATATCATGACATATTCAACTACCTAAGCAGAGGAACCCTCACATTCGATATCATCTTGAACCTTAAAAAGACCTTTGTTAAAAAGGCATCCCGATTCATGATCCTAGGTGATACCTTATACCGTCAAAGCATCGTGGGGACATTACTATAATGTCTTAACCAAGAGGAAGCCTTGATTTCTTTAACAAAAGTACACGATGGCATATGTGGTTCCCATTCTAGTTGTATGACTTTAGCTAAGAAACTATTGAGGACGGGGTACTACTGGCCAACCATAGAAAGATAAGCCCATAAGTACATGTAGAAATGTGTCCAGTGTCAACAACATGGAGATCTGATTCATGCCCTAGCTTAGGAGTAACAACCAATGATCACACATTGGCCTTTCTCGCAGTGGGGGATTAACCTCATAGGAAAGATTACCCCAACCTCATCTAATGGCCACACGTTTATCATAACGACCACTGAGTACTTTACCAAGTGGGTTGAAGCCATTCCTATGACCTACATAATGGGAAAGAAAATTGCTAAGTTTATCCTGAACTACCTTATCTGCTGTTATGGTGTTCCACAAACCCTTATCATAGACAACAGAACACCCGTTAAGAACCAGGATGTGAAAGAGCTATGTCAAAGATTCAACATCCAACATTGATTTTCTACCGCGTATTACCCCCAGGGAAATGGTCAAGCTGAGGCTATGAACAAGACCATTCTGAAGATTCTAAAGAAAACAGTCAATGAAGTTGGCCGTGATTGGAATTTGTAGTTAAATCCTACTCTTTGGGCCTATCAAACCAATATCTGCATGCCTATGGGTGTAACCCCTTTCTCCCTAGTCTATGTATCAGAAGCCATCTTTCCTATTGAGGTTGAGCTTCCATCACTACGAGTGTCACTATAGAACCTAATCATTGATGAAGAATACAAAGTATCTTGGCTAAATGAGCTAGAATTCTTGGGTGAGCGTCGTCTCGAGGCCCTTAATCACTTGCAAGTATATCAAAACCAACTGAAATAGATCTATAACAAGAAGATCAAGTGTCGGTCTTTCCAAGTAGGGGATCTTGTCCTAAAGCATAATCAAAAGAATCTCCCAGATCAGGACAGTAAAGGAAATTTTGAACCTAACTAGTTAGGTCCCTTTGTCATCACAACAAGTTATGGACCAGGAGCATATCAATTGTCAACACCTGAAGGTGAACCCTTGTAGGAACCAACCAACAACTTGCATCTTAAAAAGTTTTATGCCTAGTCTTGAAGGGTGTAAATCTGAAAATACAAAATAATCAAAAAATGATCAAAAATCCAAAAAAAAGAGAAAAAGGATTGAAAAGAGTAAAGAAAAATAATCGTCCTCTAGTGAAAACCACTTTGGTGATGCTTTGGGAAAGTACCTTGGTGAAAACTTGGAAAACATGCACCTTGTGTAAATAAAACACCTCCATCTACCTAGGCTCTTTATCCTATCATTTCATCCATCATGCATCCCATTCCGTCCATCACCCATTCGCGTCCATATCATAGCTTGATGTTGTATAGTATCGTATCCCCTTAGAACTACTTGGCATAATCCAAAGGTCAGTTTTTCCTGCTTATATTGAGGTATTCTATCATATCACACCACGAATTTTTTTTTATGAATTGGATCAGGTTCTTGTATATCTTAATCTCATTGAAAATCTCAAAAACATTCATAAAACATTCTTCAGAAAATCCAAAAAAATTTGCAAAATTTTGTACAACTAAAATCCAAAAACATTCAGAAAATTGTAAAGTCAAAATCTAAAATATCCAAATCACATCAAAAACCCTAAAAAGGTCAAACATCGAAAATCCAAAAATAGTAACTTGTCGAATTATAGGTCTCTGAGCTTGAACATAGGCAAGGCCATCATTGATGTGCCCCCGAGGCACCCTAGGTCAGTCCTTTAGGAGTCCCTCATAATAAAATGTCATTCCATCAACTGTTAATATCTCATCTTCAATAAGTCGAGTCAGTCGAACTATGTAGTCTTTGTGTGTATAATGTAGGAAAGGCTTATCTTTGATCAGCCCTTGAGACCCCTAGGATAGGTCTTTTAGGTTAGTTTCTTGGTCAAAATTCAGAAAATCCCTAAACATTCAAATATTAGAAAATCCATAAACATTCAAATATCAGAAAAACCTTAAACATTTGTAAAATCTCAGAAAATCCCTAAACATTCAAAAATAAAAAAATCCACTATTGTATTTGATTACAAATTTCGACGAATGTTTGGTGACATATTGAGAAAATATTATCGACTTACCGATGCAACATAGATTTAAATTTTGCCGCTAGATTTTCGTCACTTTAATGACCAATTTTTATACGTCGAAACCACGACCCAACATCGTTGGTCTGTGCCACGAAAAATGTTGGTGGTGTTCGTCGCAAAATCAACGTAACTTCATCCATCTATCGACATAAAAAATCACAAAAAGTTGTAGAACAACCATTTGAAATTGTCAGAAAAACACCAAACGTTTGTCCATTTTCTAATAAGGTGGAGCAAACTGTTGTTGCCATTACGACAAAAACTACGTCGCATGTACAACAACCTCGTCGCAAATTTTTGTGGTTCGTCGGGCTATGTTCGTCGAAATTACGATGAAACCCTGTAGTTTTTTTTTTTAAATTATTCATTCAAACATCTTCCCTCCCTAACACGGTTATATGTATGGGATTTGTTCTTTGCATGAACAATTTGGCTGATGTATCTTTTGGTATAAGTCACTCTGACAAGTATTTGTCTTTCCTTGCGTCCTTTATTGGTGTAGCTTATCTGATGTAATCCTATTGGAGAGACTTCATTCTATCGGGCCCAAAGTTATTCATTACTTTCGATGGTGATACTCCCATCGATGAATTCCATCAGCACAAGTTTCACCGATGGTGCCTTATTTTATCCACTATTTCGGTGTAACTTGAGATATGTTCTCCCGACTAAATGTTATCGGTGTAAGATGTGTCGTTGGGCGGTCCATTTTCTGTTGTTTTGATATCAATGTGTTCCTTTGATGAAATATATCGATGTACCTCATGCCAAAATCCTGAGTGATTCTATCTTTTAATTTCTTGAATAACCCATCGGTAAAACAAAAAGAATGTGTCCTCGATACAAGCCTTTTATCTTCATCGGAGTAGTATATGAGATCGGAATTGTCACTTGTTAGGATTTCAATGGCTGATGAGTATTTTGTCAGGGAAACTTTCATGAGTTATGCTGATATGCATTTCTTGTGGTGCTACATTCTCTATTTGTTCCTTTTTAATCAAAATATACAGCCTAATTTCTTCTGCAGATCGGTATGAATGCAATGTGCCTATGTCGATATTGTACAATGTGCTTCCTCGTTCATGTAGTCCATTCCTTCAATGTTTTTATAGGTGAAGCTTGCTAGTTGTTGTGCCAATATATTGTATCATGCTAATATAAACATAAAACATGATTGGGGTGACATAGATACTGGTTGGCTGATATGTTATATCTCTTCAATTTGAAATGTGTGAACAATGGGTCTTGGATACATATAGTGAGCAAATAACTTATAAGAATAATGGTAGAAGACCTAGCAATGAAGACTTGGGAAAAAACTGCCATAGAAATTGCTGGATACATCTCACATGACCTGCAATAATGCAAGTCCCAAAGCATATGGGCATAGTGTTGAAAACCCACACATGGAAACTAGGGACCCAAATTTGTGTCTTGAGGTTGTGGAATCCCTAAAAAAACCCTCATTAACCAATCAAAAAGTAAACAATTGTCTACTAATTTGAAAGGATTAATCACAAAATCAGTTTTAATAGTTGAGATAGGTGTGAATGAAAAAATGGAAGACTTATGGTAAAATTTCAAATATGTGAAGATCTCCTTGGGAAAAAATCTAATAGTCACCTTCTTCTCTCATAGTGGAATAAAGTAAAATATGTTCTTAACATTTTACAGGAAAAATTTAGTGTAAAGACAACATACAAGTATGCTAATGCCATCATTGAACTGCACACCAAGCTCATGAATCAAAAAAAGTATTGTTCCCACAACGTATGAAGCCCACCTAATTACAATTGAGTTCAAATAGAAATTAAATCCATAACTAATGATTTCCAAACAATACATTCTATTTTTGGATAGTTGTGTGTGTGAGAGAGGGAGAAAGTGAGTGTATGTGTGTGTGTGTGAGAGAGAGAGAGGTCACTTTTATGATGGATCTCTAGCAAAATATGTGTGTGCTTTCTCATATGATACCTGGGAAAATAAAAATAATAGTTAAACCCAAACCAAAAACCAAATCAACAACATATAATACATAACTGTATTAATTCTATCCAATGAAATTATTTTATCATCAGTGCATGAAGCACATGACTAGCGATTACTAGCAGCAATCCATCCACTCACTTATTCCATTGGTCAATAAATAAGAGAATCATCTATAAAATTGCTACCCAGATTGAAAGGTGCCCCTCATATGGATCAAATGGCATGTAAGCAACTAGAGATGATTATTGGGAGCAACTGCAGAATCAATAACCTACCAAACAATGGCATGACATCATCACTAACTACTCATCACATAGTGAACTGTGGATGATTTTAGCATTAACCACATAATTACAATATCTACATGTTTAATGATTTAATACAAGTTGTGTTACATGGATCTCTCCTAGACCCCTCATACCCAGACCTAGTTCGAACCATGTACCAATCTCAAGCCAATTCTTGTGCTAAAATGGTTGGGCTCTTCTCTTTTGTTTTTGCGCTACATGAGTACATCCCAAGTTTGTCTAATCCAAACTTGTATATCCCCAGACGCATGATTCATCTGTGGATAGCTTCCCCTACAAAAGTTGTCATCCAAGGTAACATATGAGATGTGTTAAAAAGTAAAATAAGTACAAAGGGTAACATATTGAAGCAAAGAGAAATAATGAAAATTGTATAAGCTTAAAAGTGCAGCATAATGAAATATTGAAAAGCGCATTACCTTTATGAGCTTCTCTTTGTTTGGAGAATAGTTTAATATTCTCTACTTAATAGGGCTAACCACGTGATGGTGGAAGCTCATTTGGCCCCTCCCCCCCCCCTCACATCACTCTCAATTCCCCATACCTGATCATATAACATTAATCATTCATTCATCCATTAATAACATATAACATTTATTCATTAATATATAAAATTCATTCATTAACATATTCACATTCATTCATTAACATATAACATTAATTCTTTCAGTTTTTGCATATTATAAAAAATATGGTTGTCAAAAATATCAGTTTTTAACATTTATTAACATATTATCAAAAATATGGTTGTCATAATATGATTACAATCACTTTTTTTTTTGTTTCTTTTTTGCAGCTAAAAAAAGAAGTGGAGTATCATTTTCTAAATCATCTGTCCCCCCTTCAATTGTTCTTCCCTCTGCTCGTGATCTTAATGTATGCCTAGTCGTGTACTCACGACATGGAGGCCACTGCAAGGGGGGTTTGCTGCAATAACAAAGAAATGTTAAATTGATATGTTTTATTATTATTGTTACAAGTATTTCATTAATTAAAAGAACATTAGACTGATTCTCTTTACCTGATGGGGCCACATCATGTCCCTGATCTTGTTTTATAGCCTCATGTTCAACATGCTGAACACCCTCTAAATCCTCTGGAGTTGAAACAAAAAAGGTTACATTAATTAATACACCAATTGCAATTAAATATGTTTAAAAGAACATTAGAGTGGTCCTCTTTACCTTATGGGGCCACATCATGTTCTTGATCTTGTCTAGCCTAATCATGCTCTACATGCTCTAAAGTTGAAACATGAAATGTTACATTAATTAATACAACAATTGCAATTAAAGATGTTTAATTGTATTAATCCATACTACGTTTTGTATAGCACATGAATACATCTAGTACCAGGATGCACACCATGATCTTCATCTGCAGGTTGTGCTCCACCCTCACCAGGCTGCATTCCAATGTCATGTGCAGTATTGTCATTGCTTGCCTATTTAAAACAAATAGGCACATAATTACTTTATGGTGGAAATTAATATTGAATAGATTACACAAATATTCAATTTTAAATAAACTTCATTGAGTTTATTTACCTGCGTGTCAGATGCAGTGGAAGCTTGTGTTTTCCCAGTCAAGAGTCTTAGGTGTTTAGCCATGGCTCCATAGCCTTGCTGGAAGGCAATCTTTAGGTCCTCTTCTGTGGGTACTTTGTTGAATTCAGATTCCTGCATTTTTGCATAAGATCATGAATTTTTCTTCTATGGTGTGATAAAACCAAAATTGTTTGCAATTTATTATTTGGATGCAATATTTCATTTATTGATACTTACAATTTGTGCGACTAATTTCATATAACCACCAGAGCCAAGTTTGTGCTACCCGTGTTTTTCCAGTCTTGCCTTTGTTGCCTTCGATGTGTCGGGAAGCCTATGAAAAGTTTGAAATACCTTAGATTATGTAAAAAGAGAGAGTAATAAGTATATAATTACATTGTTGATAGTATCACATACCTTCCTTGGCCTGGTGGTGTCTTTCCTTTTTTCTTTTCAGCCTTCTCCTTTCCATATGACACCAGGTCCTTCCACTCCCTCTCTGGAATCATGGGGGGATGCTCGTACTTTTTTTTCTTCTCTAAATGCAACCTATATTGGTCACTCACATACTTTAGATAGGTACCAACTTTCTTAAGGACCTTGGTTCAGTTGAATGTGGTATTACCGAACAACACAACTAAACGGTTAATGAGCTCATCTTTTAAATCTTGATTTTGGGCATTCCACCGTGTACGTATGGTGGGCCCAAACATCTCCAATGTAATATCATTTAGATGTTTATAAAAAATGTCATTTCCTGCAAAATGATCATGGGATCATTAGTCTAAAAAAAGTGATCAATAAGTAAATTTCAATTGGATTATATATAATAATAATTAAAATATTTTAAAGTACCTGGGACCTTCTCTATCTTTATGGGAATGAAATCCTCAGTCACCACAAATGTGATCGGAAATGTTCCTGTACTAGTAATATGGGAAGATCCAGGAAATGTTGTTAAAACACCACCAGTACTAGTGGCTTCTGCATCCCTAGGTACATGTCCTGACGCATGTTCTGGCATGTGTTTGCTGCCAGGGGGTGCACTACCCGATGCCTGCATGCTATGTGTTGCCAACATTTTAGTCGATAATATAGGCACAGATGATGGGGTCAGATGATGTGATGTATGCGCAGGAAGACCAAGATTGACACTTGTACCAACCCCTACTCCCCAGGCAGCACCTGCAGTACCTTGATCATGGCCAACAACATCATGAGGCAAAAAATATTGTAAAAACAACACATTATTTAGTTCATGACATAAAAGAGTACAAAATATAAAACCATGAATGAACTTATGTTATAATTAAAGATCTCATGAAAACTTACTTGCAAGTTTCGTGCTCTCTCAGTCAATATTTTAACCCTTTCTCTTATCTCATTTGTTTGAGGCACTCTGAATAACAACTAAAGGATTTTTTCATTGCATTTTTTTGGGTCTTCCTTATCATATCCAGAGGGTTTGTAGAATATGCGATGTCATCATCGCATAATAGTGACTGCACCTCCCTATGGATTCTCTCCTCTACTGCTGGTGCATTTCCCTGATCATCCGACTGCGATAAGAATATTAAAAACATTATCGAAATTAACCCAATAAACTTATGAAAAAAACATAATAATAAAACATTTTGCTCGTATATAATTTGTACAATTATAATGAGGTAAACCTATCAGGTAGAAGCACCTGAAGATGCATCACGATCTGTGCTCTAGGCCGGAGCCTTCCCCTTATGATCAATGTTCCGCTGTGACAAAAATTAAATATAAAAAAACATTACTGAAATGAAATCAATAGACTTACGAAAAAAAAAAACATAATAATAAAATGGTATATTGGAGTCATTAATTGGAGGTTGGGTAAAATGGCATATAATACATACCACCCCCATAGTAATCGTGTTTGTATCTATGCGATTCAAATTGTAATCGATTAGCAAATCTTCCCCTACAGTTATTGATTTTATCACACATACGAATACACGGTTTCCCTCGCACACCTCGAATATGCAATTGGGTTGCTTATTTGTTGACCCAAGTCATGTATTGTTTATAAACCCTACAATATTCCCTGATGCTTTTGGCCTTCTGTCAATGTACATAGCCACTCCTTTATTTTGATCCTTATCTTTTAGCTGTATATAATTTGCTGACAGTGCATACCTACGCATAATTCGTGTATATTGAACTAGCTGCATCCAATCTTTGTAACTGTAATAGGGTCCGACATACTCCATCAATTCAGTAACTTTGTCGTAATAGACCTTTATGCCGTCCATGAAAAATAGGCCCAAACCATGTAATGACGATGGTGTTATGCGATATATCCTCCCGTTGACACAAAAATCAGTGTTTATTGGAGGAAGTTCCTTGGGTACCCATTGTTTCTGTAGATGTTTGTACCTCAAGGGAACCTCGATGTCGCCTATTCTCTCATCATCATAAGAACATGAACTCCCTTCAACAAGAAAAAATTCCATGTTTTACAGAATTTTCTTCTAATCTTTTGACCTCTAGTTGATCTCCCTCTTTTAGACCTATTGCATGTCTTGCTTTCCTCTTCTCTTCCTGAATTTCCCTTGCTTGAGGAAGAAGAATCTGAAAAATACCTATTTGATGGTACCTGCACTCATAAGGATGTTGGATGAAGTTATTTCATGGTGATGTGATCCCAAGGTATGGGGTTGGAGGATTAAAAACCAAGGTTGTCACTACTAGTCAAATGCACGTGGAGGTAACAATAGTTGTGAATGTATTAATAAACCTTGTAAGGGTTTGATGATCAGAGATCACTTGGTGAGCATGGGAATGGTTTGTAGGATCACCAACCTTGTGTTTTGAAGCCTTGGGTTTTGGGAACATCTAGAGGAGTCATTGTCTTGTTTTTTGGAGGTTGATTGGGTTAGTTGGTGGAAGGTTGCTATTACTTTTTGTACCTATCTATGAAAATTTTTGGACCACCTTCCTCGAAGACAATAGTCCCTCTGAGGTAGAACTGGTGTCTGGCTAGTTATTCTATGAAATTTTTTGGACCACCTTTGATGTGAAATATCCCCTCGTGCAACCATCCTTTCAATCTATTGCTAAATGGACAGACCCCTTGCCTTTAATGATTAAGCTCCACAAGTTTCTACCCCTATGGTTTTTTGGGTTCCCAAAATAAAATAATAAAAGATGGGCCCTACTCAAAAGAACCCAAAAATGTATAGGAGTTTCTTTCTTTCTTAAGAATCCAGTTAAAGAGGCCAATTGGGTCCCTTCCTATCCAACATTCCTTCACCATTTTCTAGACACCCACAACATCTTTGAACCATTTATACTCTTCTGGAACTTGAAAAAAAAAGTCCACTTTCATTAGTGTTCTCTTTCGGGCTTTCCCTAGTGCTGGAATTTGTATTGTTCTTTTGGAGGTTTGGTTGAGCCAGTAAAATATTTTGAAGTTTTTAATGGCTCCTTGTCTTTTTTTCATCTCTTGTACTGGTGTAGGAGCACCTTGGCATAATTAGGCCTCTATGAAGCAATGTTTTGAAATTTGATTCAATGTTATTGTTCCTACTTTGTAAATCATTTTATTAGAGTCATGTTTCATATACTTGAGGTCATGTTGAGGTCATTTGGTGTTTATTAAGTCCAAAAGTGCAAAAATGAAAACAATGTAAAAAGTTGTCAACTTAATCAAAAAGGAAATATTAAGAGATGAAGAGTCATTAGGGTTGGTTAGAGGCAGTTAGAAGGCTAAAAGTCAGTTTTTTTGCCTTTAAAAAGGATCTTGTATCTTTTATAACTTCGAGGGTGGTTGAATAAAGAATAAGTTCAAGGAAAATCTCTTATTTTTAATCATTTTTCTTCAGAATTTGTGCATTTCCAGGCATTGTACGGCCTTGAAGGCATGGTAGAATGGTTGGATATGGTAATAATCTCAATCACATTCCTGTTACATAAAATTTCATGCATTTTAGTTAAGATTTGTGTGCTCGTTATTGTGGATTTACTTTAGACTGCTAAAACCCTCAATTAGGGTAAGCAAAGACAAAAATAATTATGTTTCTCCTTTATTAATTGGTGGAATCTTCTAGTTTCTTGTGAGATTATCCTACTATGAATGTTGTTTCATGTTTCAATGGATTTAGGGAAAAATCATAAAGATAAGATGCGAGGGAATGAAGTTTCTTGACTAAAAAACTGTGTATAGTCTGTGAACAAAGTAATTATGAAGGTTAAGCCCTTAGGGTTTTGTGAAAATACTTTGTAAACAAACTTTGATGCTTTGAAGAGCATATACCAGTCAAACTAAACATGTCCCAAGCACTGGACAAGTGTACTTTGGTCAGGAGTTAGTAAAGCAACAAACCCTTATGCAAATTAGGCCTAATTAGGCCTAAATCTATTTGAGACAACAATATTTGAAGCTTGTGTTGTAAAAGCTTTGATACCCGTTTTGAATATGTTTTAGATCTGGAAGGAGGGCATTGAAAAGTGTGGATAGACTTGTGTAATAGTGCTTAGATTGTGAATGAAGCCCTGACAAATAGGTTTACAAACCTACAAACGTTGCAAACAGGGTATGAAGGAAACAGTGACAGTAAGAAATTTAAGGGCTTTAGATGATTAAGTGTGAGTTCTTGGTTGTTTTAGTTAAGAGATTACCAAGGTATAATTTGATCTCATTTGATATAAGGTTTGGTGTAAGCATGAAGTTAAAAATTCCATTGCTTTGATTGATCTGTCTAATAATAGCCCTATTTTGGAGACTAAAATGAAAGTACAGTATATGATTTTGTTAAATTGTCAAGAATAAAGGATGGGAGATGGTTTAAATTTGTTTGAAGTGAAATGGAATGGAAATTGTGTGGTCTATATTAGCCTAAATATTGTTTTGGGTCAGATTACTTTATGTTGAGTTGAAATTGTGAAGTTTAGGACAGTCATAAAGAGAGTTAATGGTAAAATGAAAGGGCAGACTGGGTAATTGTTTGTTTTGATCAAGATGAAGTTGACTAAGGTGTTTGAAGGTCTGGTAATGGTTTGGAACTCTAAAGCAAAAGTTGAGTGTTTGTGTTGAGTTTTGTGAAGGGAAATATAGTTGAATAAGTGTGTCAAAAGAAGGAAAGTTCAAGATTGTTTGTGACTTGTCAAATGAGATTGTGTGAGTTTGTTTCCTTCCTCTGACTCTGCATCATGTACTTCTATACGTTCTCTTATGGATAGGCACTAGGCATTTTTCATTGCACTCACATATCATGTATTGTTTTCAGTCCTTTTGATCATTTGTGGACCTCAATATGTAAATTTATTTCATCGAAGTTTAGAAATTTGAACCCTAGTGAACTTCGCATGTTGTTATGTGACAGGAATTCCTTTCAATGTTATAGTAGAAAAAATATGCTAAGACAAATACAAAATTGCAGTTCACAGGCCAAAAATGGTCACCCAACTGATTGAACATCTCAAAGCTTGGCTGTTCAAACTAACTAGACATCAATACTAGGTAGTACTTGGGTTTTTCAATGGGATATTGGCTCAAATTGACCAAAATATAGCATGCAACACCTCGATGGGAACAAAAAGAGTCTAAATAACTATACTTGCAACAAGATTTCTAAATGTGGGGGAAAAATCACTTACAGTCATTGTTCCTTGGTTGATTTTCCCTTTTTGATTTCCCTCACCTCTCGCTCTAGCTTTCCTCCTGCCAAATGATTCCTAGTCTTCCTCCTCGACTCAATGGCCTTGCAACACTCGCCCAATGAAGTCTCACAACTCTCCACTCAGGGGTTGGATGCAGTGGTTCTCGGTGCAACTCTCCAGTTAGGGTCTCGATGTAGTATGCTATGTCGTGCTCTTGCGCGTGTGGGGCCAAAATTAAAAATATATAGTTTATATATATGCTATGTCAACATATAGTTTATATAAAAAATATATATGCTATGTCAACATATAGTTTATTTTATTTTCTACAAAATATAATTTTTGTATGGTGGCTTGTTGAGCTTATATAGTTGGTTTTCTCTTTCTTTATAATTTTTGATGATTTATTTCCTATGACATGATTGAATATTATCTACAGTCCTAATGATTGTTAAAAAGGCTTATGATATGTGATGTTTAATCATGATGGATGTCTAAGAATCAGTGATTGAAATACTACTTGACTAAAGATTGAGCTATCTGATATTTTGTCATTTAAACATCATGGAAGAAATGCTTGCAATAAATGTCTTATTAATGTAGCCTACAAGGTTTCTTTTCCTAGTTTTTTTTGGTCCTATTCTTGTTATGACTTATTGTTTTACATTGGTCTATTATAGTAATGGGGAGCATATCTAATGAATCGATTCTTTCAGTCTCTTTGATTCTTATCCTTGTGCATAACGAGTTTTCTTCTATCCTATGATTCATTGATTGTTGGTTTAAAACACTCATTACAACTAACATGGATATGAATTATGATGTGGGTGTGAGAAGGGATTGTTGAATATGAAGGAATGGTTTAGGAAAGTACTCCTTAATCCAAATGAGTCATTTTCTTGTCATGGAATGTGTTAAGAGACTTTAAAATTAATATATTCAATCTAGTTAATATTGACACATCTAAAGCATGCCAAAGGAACTTCAGAGATATGCTATGACATAAAGAAGATTGTTAAGGTGATGTCAAGTCTTGATCCATTAGGGTAGGAAAACATAGATGCATTGGTACAAAAGGTTCCATTCAACTTGGAGGAAATGGATAATTACCTAAGGGGCTAATGTGAGATTGGACCAAGTTTATATTATGATACAAATAGCTTGGGAAAAGGGATGATGAAATGGTTAAGTATGGGAAATTGTAGAGATAAATATAACACCAAGGGAAGAACACTAGAACTAATTTTAGCACTATGGATTAATCCAAGACTCAAAATTACACTAAGAGGCATCCCTTACCTCTTAAATTAATTCCATAGGTGGGTTTATCCTCCAATATAGTGCCATTGGTTAGCTTATCATGTGAACTTCCGCTATAAGTAGGATTACCATACACTTTCATAACATGCATGTGTGGTTTCAAAAGGTTTATACGTTCTTGTGAATTTGAAAGAAAGGCATGTTTTGACTTGGTTTTAGCATTAGAGTGACAAACCTTGTGGTTTAGGTTCCATAAACAAAATATACTCATTTTTTTATCTTCCTATTATCATCTATATATTCAATGAGCTTTTTAAAGATCATCTAAATATTCATTGCTAATGAAAATGCACAAACTAATGTGTAATAGATCCAAAGTGAGGCTCAGAGAGCCTCGTCTTTTGAAACCATTAACCAAAGAAATGCTAAGAATAATATATGAAAGAGATGAAGAATAAGGCAACTTGTATTATTAGGAAGGACAAGATGCCTTTATATAACACGACCTCATGTTTGAGTCTCGAAACCCTCCCATATTGTCAACGCATGCGTCTAGGCTAACCATGTCAAGTTTCACTCCATACAAGCACAAATTGAAAAAAATTCAACGTTGGCCCCATTCACATGTCACTATGTGGGGTCAACATGAGGAAACACTAATTTTTTGGGAATGAAATAACCAAAGATATGATCAAATAATATCTAATCATAAATAGTCGTAGAGTAATTAGGATTTGATCATATGGAAATTTCTAGGAGAGCTACAGTAGTTGTAACATCATGAATTAACAACATTAAAAAGTACATCATGAATTAATTATGTAATGACAAAAATTTAAAACATCATGAATTAATTATGTAACCATATAAGTCAAATATAATTCTATCAAGAAATCAATATCAAATAGATAATATAATCGCATAACTCATACATTTCAATGTCATTGATCTTCTTCTTCATCCAACTCTTTGTCTGTATCATCCAATCCAGATTCAACATTGTAAGGATTGATCATATCATCATCATCGTCATTGATATCAGTTTCGATAATGTCATCATCCACATGGATATCATCTTCATGAACATTAACTCCTACATCATCATGATCTAGTTCCTCTTCTTTGACATCTTCGTAAGGCAAATCATCAACTAATTGCTGATCCTGATCATCATCTACATCATCTTCTAGTTCTTTGGTATCTTCTTCTTCCACCACATTATACTTTACCGGCCTTCCTCTTGGATCATGTCTAACAACAAATGACCAACCTGGTTTACCTGTAACCTTTGAGTAAAATACCTGCTCACATTGGCTTGGAAGAACATAGGGCTCATTTCCAGCTCGCTCAATCGACCTTGTATTAACCATGGTAAATCCATTAACATGTTCAATAACAGTTTTTTCAGGATCATTTTCATTCAATCGTAGTTTGTACCATTGGACAACAAACATATCTAATTTGAAGGAATTAAAGTCACACTCAAGTATATCATCCAAAATCCCATAGTATCGATTTTTTGAGACTTCTAGATGTATGTCACTTCTAGATGAAACATTAGTCACCTGAAAGACTACAGCTATCCTAGAATCACAAGTTTTCTTTGTGTCATCCAAATTTTTGATTTGAAATTTACGACCATTGTACCACATAGCCTTGTGGTGTTTCACCTGCAATATGTCAAACATCTAAAAATTATTGCATCGTCAGTTGATAAAAATATTTATTCTTGTCTGAATGTATGCAAAGAAAAAAAAAACTCAACATATATATACATCAATATAATTAAATAATATGGGTGATTAATATATTTATACGTACCTGCTTATCTCTTAAACCATATGCTAAATCAATTTCCCTTGGTGTAACATTGGAATCTCTATTATGATGGGCTTCTTTAACCAATGAAGCCACACCTTCCCATGTTAATGCGTGACTGGATTGTTGACATCGTTCAATCCTTATTGTCATCCAATCAAGATTGTTTGCGACGTACAAATGTAGTGCATCCCACTCTTGACCAACTATATCAAAAAAATGAAATTCACAAATGACATATAATTAGTTAATTACCACGGTATATGACCTTAATTTATAATTGATGTACCTAAAAGCCTAACATCCCACTACCAATGATCTTATTATCTTTCATTGTTGGATGAATTCAAATTAAAGGAGTATGCACAAAGAATGAATTATGACCCTAAAGGGTACATACACTCTTGTAAGGAAAAGAAAAACCTTAGTGGATACACCCATGTTCCTATACCGGGGGAAGATGTGTTTAAGAACAAAGAAGACAAAGAAGTAGAGTAGGTTATAGAAAATTTTAGTAGTTTAATTATTTTCCAAAAGACAATCTGAAGAGACACCTTTGTTGGGTCTTCTTCTTATATATATGAAATTCAAATTGTAATATTTGATCATCAACACTTTTTAATATTTTAATACTTTTTAGCAATGAAAGACTTATTTTCTGGAGTAATACAATCCCAGTACTTTTCTATTTGTGTGTGGAAGATTCTTTCATTTGGACTAGTTCTCTATTGTTTCTTTTCAAGCAATTGAAGGAAATGTAAAATTTATTCTAATTAATCTCCATGACCATCTTATAATTACCTCTCAATTTCCTCAATCTACCTTTCCCCATTAGGTACTCCCCTTCGAATTTGTTAATGGAGTTGGGATCCCAAATGCGATCTACATGGATCTTTGCTGCAAACTTAGGAAGATATTTAGTAATGTACACCATGGTCTGGTATACCATATATCCCTCCACCATAGAACCCTCAGGATGTTCTCTTTGTCTAGCCAAAGCCTTCAAAAATTTCAAGTGCTTCTCAACCATCCATATTGACCTTGTGTGTACAGGTCCACACAATTCAATCTCCTCAACTTGGTGTATAAGGTAGTGTTCTTGTGCATTGAAAAATGTCAAAGGTAGACACTTTTGCATTTCACACATTAGACGAGGAATTTTTCTCCTCCAATAATTTATATCTTCTTTATGGATTTCTTTAGATGACAACCATCTACAAGTGATTCCAGGCGTTAAATATATTAACGAGATTTAACAAAAATATACAATATATTACATAACAAGTAAAAAAGATGGCAAATATAAGATCTATACAATGAATTGAACAAATATTGCTACTTACCTCATGTATTTTCCAAGATCATATATAACTAGCTTGACATTGTTGTCGAAGTTGTCTGGGAGAGATAGAGGTAGAATGTACTGCAACAATTATAAAATGATCTTTTCATTATTTTTCCAAAACTAGTAAACATAATACACTGAAAAGTACATGCAGTATACAAATATATATAAAATATACTAGAATAATTACCTTAATGAAGGTATGCCAATCATGCGTTTTCATCCCTGACCCAAATTCACCTTTCTTTGTTATGATATTGTTTATGTTCGCAACAAATCCTATAGGAAATCAAATTTTTCGTATGACTTCTTTTATAGCATTGCTTTGCTACTCCGTTAATAACCAAGGAAGGGCGCTTATATTAATTTGGTCTCCATCGCTATTTAATTGAATGAAAATTTTCATTGCATGATTGAATTCCTGAATGCCACTACAAATTTTGACAATTTTTTCTTTGTCATGCCCTCCATCCAATATTTTCCATAACATTTCTGTTATATTCTTTCCAATATGCATTGTATCAAACAAATGCATAATTTTTAGTTGCTCATAGTAGGGAAACCTACTAAATTGTCTGGGATAACTTTTCAGTCCCTATGGAAGCCGACCATTAATGCCTTGACGACCTTCATGAAACATATAAGTTAAACAAATTAACAATGACAATCATTGTCAATTACAACATGAGTAAACAAAACACAATATAAAAATATAAATTCCAAACATATCATACATGATAGATAAACAATTTGATCTGGTGTATAACCTTGACGATTAATTCTATTATATTCCGACTTCCATAGGTGAGGTGTCATTCTTCATGGTTTTGATGTAGTCTCTTCTTTACCATTGAAAAGATGTTTTTCAGTAGTTCGATACTTATGATTTCTATGGAGGAAGTGCCTATACGCATCAAACACCTGCTTTCCTAAACTTGTTGAATAGCGAGATTTCATCTTTGGACCACAAACTGGACATGCAAATTTTCCCTTTGTTTGAAAACCTGCAAGATCATATATAATTGGATTAAATATGCCAATTTTTATAATTATATATAATGAATAGATTAATTAAAAAACATGCATGATATCTACTTCATAAAATTAAATATCGTTAAAGTGCAGTCGAATGTTATAACATACCAAAAAATGTGTTAGCCCTGGGGCATCATGAATTGTCCATACAAGCATTGCATGGAATTGAAATTGTCTTTGTCCTATTGGTCTAGAGATGTCATACATAGTGACGCCATTCCATAACTTTAGTAACTCGTCGATAAGAGGCTCGATATATACATTCATATCTTTAACTTGGTACTTACCTAGTTGAATGAACATAAACATTACATAATTATTATACCCATTTTACTGCAATATATATAAATTAATGTACATGACTATTAAATGAAAAAAATGTCATTATGCAACAAATAAGACAAATGAGATGCTACTACGTTAAAGAAAATTGATGTAAAAAAATACTTGGAACAATCATTGCCAACATTATGTGCTCCCTCTTTATTGACATCCATGTAGGAATGTTATTGTTGATAAAAAAAATAGGCCACACCGAGTAAATAGATCTCAGCTCTCCAAATGGATTGATACTGTTCGCTGCCATTGGAAGCTTGAGATTACGAGGTTCTTCTTTAAAGTGTGGCCATTTTTCCTCCATGTACCTAAATGTAGAACCATTCATAGGAATTCAAAGAATGTCATCTCCACTTCTATTCCATGCATGGTAATCCATAAATTGCGCTAAGCTTTCGCACCTAAATAATAGTTGCATACGTGGAATATTGGGAATATTATGAAGAACCTTACGAGACACCTTTTTTGTTAGTTGACCTATTCAATATCTACTGATATGACATTCTAGGCATTCTGTTGCAAATTCATGTTGTTTATGATATATAATATGATCATTGGGACATGCATCTATTGTTTGATACTCCATTCCAATATCTTTCATAATGGCAGATAAATATCGGTATGAGCGAGGTAAAATATTTGATGGTGGTAACAAAAAATCACCTATCAATCTACAACAATTTTTTTTTTTAATATAAAGAATATTAATGGTACATATTTCATCCTTTATTTACTAGTGATGAACTAACAACAAAAATAAATGAAAAAAGATGACATATATGACATACCTTAACATCCATGAGATTGCTATGTTGGATAAACCATTCATAACCTTCAAGTTCACCAACAACAATACAACATAGAGAAGAGTTGTTTGGGATCCTTCATAAATGGGCTCGTATGCCTTCTCAAGTACAAGTAAATCATGAAAATCATCAAAGTGATCTCGATCATCATGATCAGCTGTGCCACTAAATGTGTCATGATTCAATGTATTTGTACCATCATCTTCAACTGTGTTTTCTGGCGCATGATCATCTTCTTCCATAGGACCATTAACTTCATCTTTGATATTCACAGCTCCATGTTCCCCCGCTTGCAAAACCACATTCTCTGGGCCATGATAATCCATATCATGTGCCCTAGGGCGCCCACTTTTATAATAATGATCAACACAAATAAACCATGATCATGATCAAGTGATTTTTTATATATATAAAAAATGTTAAAACGATATAAACATTTACAAATTCAATCAATATAAAGACATATAAAGAACAACTTACCAATGGATGATAATCATGCTCCCCTTCAACATGACAATGCTGCCTACAATGTTTCTCAGCTGTTGTGATTAAAAGTCTTCTCGTCTTTAAGCCCATGTAATTATTGCAAGGACAATAAAATTTCCCATCACCTTTTCTTTTCAATCTAGCCCACAATCTAGCAAGTGTCTCTTCATTTTGTTCTGCACTAATATTATCTGACATGATTTTTCTTTACCAAGCTTGAATATTTAAATCTTCAAAAAATATCAAACTCACACTCCAATAATTTTTAATCATAGATAGGTAACAAAATTTAATAATTTGATATTTTGCACCAAAAAAATTTGGCCTATAACCTCCACAAACTATCACAAGTATAGCAAATTCACAAGTATAGAAAATTTGCAAGTATAGCAAAACACTGTCGCAAGTATAGATAAATTTTTGAACTCACTTTTATTTATTAAAAAACATTCTTTGGAACCCCGACGAACGCTAATCATATACTCGTCGGCCCAAAAATTAAGGAGGCTAACCATATGTCATCCCACAAATTGATGGAAGGGGATGTTGACTTTAAGTGTATGTTGAAATAGCGACGAAAATCACGAAGCGTCGCAATTTCGACGAACGTCGGGCATAAATTTAAAAAAAAATTAAAAATTTCACATTAAATACATAGGTACTCGATGATACATCTAATTATACATCTTTCGTCATATTTTGCAGTCAAATGAGTTAGTGATCCCAAAACATTCAGATAACAGAAAACACAAAAACTTTTGAAAATTGAAAACCCTAAACAATAGAAAACATTGAAAAGACCTAAAAAACATCAAATATCTTAGAGAAAACCCTAAAAACCCTCAAATAATCAAAAACCAAAACATCCACATAAATTTTCAAAAAGATCAAAAACAGCCTTAATTTTTTTTCAAAACACCAAAAACATTGAAATATTTCAACAAATTCAAAACCACCCATCCCATTTCGCTTTCACCTGCAATAAACCTCCATCCATAATAAATCAAGCATCACCTTCAACCTTTGGAAAAACAAATAGAAATCAAGCATCACAAGTCATAAAGTGAGAACCTAAGTGTCAAAATCTAAAGTCTAGGTCTTAGGTAAACGAGTCAGTGAAGTTTGTATCAACGACTTATGAAAAAACCTCATCCTAAATCAAAACATCCAATCGACATGTCCCAAGATTCATCCTTGCTATGATGGACATCAACATAAAAAATCACCTTAGCTATATTAAACTGGTAAGAGATATAGATAACACTGACTGTTTGTCTTTGATCTTTTCTTATGATTTATCTTAAATGACCTATTCCGAGGACCTCTCGATGATGTCTATCAAAAAATGATTTAGAGAGAAAGGAATGGGGCATGGATAATTATCTTTCCTTTGCTGTGTTTGTGGGTATTCTTGTAAAATAATCTTGGTGCATACTTGCTTAGTTGTGTGTAGGGAAGTTGTTTGGAGTAAATTGTTGACTATTGCATATTCTTTGGTCTGATGTATTCTAAGCTTCTAACTTACATTCTAACGAGGTTTTCGTATGTCAAGGTGTGAATAAGAAATATCTTATCTATTTGTAGACTCAAATTCCATTACACTAGACACAATGCCATCCTGGTTATCAATACCTTGATGCATCGTGTCTATGTGTTATATCAAACAATAAGGAACGACAAAAAATCCAAATCCCAAGATATGAGCAAATCATTGTCATCATCATCATCATCATGCATTTATCATCACCATCTCTAATAAAGTCTCAATGGATCATAGACTTGTTGGAATTTTTTGAATCAATCATCAAAATCAATGGTCGATCATCTTATTTCTTCTATCTTCTCTCCACGCTAACATGGTATCATGACAGTCAACAAAAACATCATTAAAGCATCCATCTTGCATCCATAAATCATTAGCATGCCTACATCTTGCATAAATCAAAGCACACCATCTCACTACAATATCATTATCATTTAAGTTGTGAAGAATAATATAGATTTAAGCATCTTAAATCATTGCACACCTATCATAAGCATACATCTCATTTTCCATACATACATTCATATGCATACATCATCACATCATAAACTTGCATAGAAAAATACACAAAAAGAAATACATCCATATCATTTGCATACACATCACATAATTATATCATATCATCCATCCCATGGAATATCATAAGAAAGATACTGAAAAAGAATATAACATTGCATCCATTCCATATCATTACATCTCATATCATCGCATCATAGATATATCATCACATATTGAATAAAAGGAAACTCATCCATTCATTACGTTGCATCCATACATGATCATAATATATAAGAATTTCACATCACATCATAATGAATGCATCCATACATCCATAAAGCATGAAATAAAATGAACACGTCACATCATATCGAATCCGTATCATATATATATATAAAATGGTGACTGTCATAATACAATATCTGAGTCAGTGTATATATATCAATCAAAAGTACAAAATCCATGAGGCTATCAAAAAGGATCCCATTAATGTATCTCCATATAAATAATTGGGAAATAATCAAAAAGTTTTTGTACAAGCAAGCTAGCCCTGATGGCTGCTCCCCTCGCCAAGCTGTCTCTCTGGCTAATCCTTGGCTTGGGGATGTGCCCCACTCCTCTATGAGTAATATGGCTACCTAATTTCCACAGGGACATCCCGGTGGTAATGCATGCGATAATAGGCCACCTCGGTCATGACCTCCTTGTACAATCAAGCATAAACTATCCATCTTTGATCTGCAACTATCATGGACTCTAACTGTTGGCGTGCTTGACCTCTTGTGCTAACTGCATATCGACAGTCTGCTTGAGTTGACACTCCTAGTCCCTCTCCACTGTCAATGCTTGTACCTACTGTCAGGCCTGATCTCTCTTAGCAGTGATGGCCAATATCTGCTAATGAACCTGATCTCTCTCACCTGTCACCGCCTACAATTGTTGTATCTATGCATCACAGGGATTTGGCCTTGGTGGTGGCTGTTGTGGAGGTTGCTGCTATATCAATGGCTATTGAGGAGGATTTTGGTGCAATGGTGGTGCACCCAAGACCTATCCATCATGATGCTGGCCATCCTGGCCATCTTGTCCTTTGCCCCTGCCATCTAGACCTCTACCCTATCCTCTACCCTATCCGTGATCTGGCTATCCTCTGCCTCTGCTTGCACCCGTCCCTCTTGGCCTCCCTTGTGGAGGTATACCTGTTGGATCTATAAGTCAGAGAGGGGGTACAAACCATGCATCATAAGCATGCATTGTTTGTGCATTTTCCTGTCCCTGATCATAGGCCCATGGCTGAGCGACCAGCTGTCGAAAGCCCTCGACAACCTTGTGAGGAGGGATCGTGTGTCCCCATGTTGTCTCTCGGGATGACTTGGAAAAAATAGAAATGTATGCATCATCAAGCCTGTCTTGCCTCTTGCCAAACTATTTGGAAACCCTATTGGGTAGGTATCTCTCAATAATTGTAATCTCTCGACCCTGCATATATGGGTCTGTTGATCAAAGAAAAGCTGCTGCACATCATCATACCAAGCTGGCATTTGAAGCCACGACAACCATCTGAACACTGTCATATCATCGATCACTCAATGCCAGTAAGGAATGTTGATCTACCTTGTGCTGTAATGTGATGGAACTCCTATATCTCCAAACAATTGGATCATTCGGCTCTACATTTTCCATGTGAACAATAGGTTGAAGCATGGCAATGTGATCCTAGGCCCATATATGGAGAAGAGTGACTCCCGTGCCAATCGCCAGACCATCATAGTAAACAAATTCATGCATATCATGGTAAAGAGAGGCTAGCATCACTGGTCCCCACACATACTAGGTCCTCCTGAAGAGAATCCTGTGCCAAGCCAACTCCCATCCTAGAATGAATCCCCTGCTTTGTCGATCTGGAGCAACCAAACTTGAGATCACTACCGCAACAATCAATTTGAAGGTTGGCACCCAACCTCTGTACATCTCGAGGTATTTGGGAGTTGACCAAGATAATGGACTCCTGGTCAAGCACCTCATGGTAGGAATCATAGCCGACATTAGTATCATAGATCACGTGCTCACCATGTATTGGCAATCACAAAATATGCCATACATCCTCCAGCGTCATTGTCGCCTTGCCGGTAGGTAGGTGGAAAGACGAGGTCTCGCTATGCCACCACTCACATAACACTGTTATCATCGCCGAATGTGTTCAGATGAAAGGCATGTACACAATGTACCACAAACTAATCTCTCCTAAGTGCTCCTATCACAACTTAGACAAATCACCAAGTCTGGATAAAGCAGTCTGTCGATGCTCGCGGGACATCAAAGGCTGGATAACCTCCTGCACCCATGAAGCACACAATGTCAAAATTCACAAAAAATGGCTTAGTTTGGATTTTTAATCCCCCAAAATGACAAAATCATCGCTATTTACTATAGCGTTGCTATAATTCAAATTCCAAACAGTGACGCTCAAAGCATTTAAATTGTAAATCGCGATATGCATTGCTAAACACATATGCGTCGCTATTTGAGCTTGGAAAAATCTAATCCTAAATTCTAAATCTCGAGGTGCGTTGACGTGCTATTTATATATGCGTCACGATTTAAAATATGAAACCCTAAAATCAAATTGTGAACGTCACTAAACATATATGCATCGCTATAAATAAAAATAGCGTCACTATATAGCGACATTGCCAAAGTTCAAATTTCAAAGTGCAATAAATGCACCTAAAAGTCAAATTTCAACTCAAGGTTTGAATCACATACAAGTGGTCCTATAGTTGGAGGCCTTTGGTACTTGCGAATCCGGTCAGAATTGTGTTGTGGGAGCACTCGTTGCACCATTTCATTGGAGGGTCAGAGCTCAAAATGCAAGCAATCTCTAAAGTGTGAATGCATAAATGAATGGAAAGTGACACTTCCTCACCTATTTATGCTTACAAATTAGGGTTTTTTGCCCTAATTTAACCATAAAGCTAGGATTTTTCACCATCTTCAACAATCTTGCCAAATTGAAGCTTATTTTGCATCATTTTTTGTGTTTTTGGCATGTTTTTTTGCATCCCGGAGCCTTTTCAGACCCTTGAGACAACATTTAACCTTTGTCAAGAAATCAACCCAAAATTCAAAAATTCTACTTGATTTCTTGAGGGGGTAGGGAACCAGCTTATTGCTTCCGCTGGGGCAGCAGTGGGGCATCCAAAAAATCATAATTTTTTTTTTTTTGATTTAAACAATAGTTATTTATCCGAAGAGCGTCAGTCTTTGAACCAAAGTAGCAGGTACCTTGCTTCAAAGAGGGGAAAAATGTAGACACTAAAAATGTCTTGAATGTTATCATGCACTCGAATCAGGTATACTAACATCATTTCCTCCTAAAACCCATCTTCTTTTCGCTTAATTGATTAAATTAGCCTAGCTATTTGATTAATTGCGTCATTTGCATCTATTAATGTAATTAATTTAATCAGGTTAATTCATCCCCTTTTCATGCTAACATTTTGTCTTATTGAATTAAATACATCAAGTTATTTAATTTAAATCCGTAAATCCTCTTATTTAATTAAATAAACCTAAGTTGTTTAAATAATATATCATATCTTCCCTTTTCATTAAATCACTTTATTTAATGAAAATCATCTAATTCCCATAATTGTATAATTAAACCTTTGTTTAATTATCAATTACTAATTAATCTAATTCCCCCCACTTGCAATGGAATATTCATCCTTTTCACATTCCTCCAAAAAGAATATTCCCATGGAATACTCCTTCCCCTTTTGCACAATTAAACTTTGTTTTAATTTGCTAATTAACTATTTTCCCTCACCCATGAGAATATTCCAAAGAATATTCTCTCTCTTCACTCATTTGAAAAAGGAGAATATTCTTTTTCTAACAAACTTACTTGACTTCTTGAGCAAGTTAACTTGTGACCTCTTGTGCAAGTTAACTTATGACCTCTTGGGCAAGTTGAAAGTGTGTTTGTTTGGACAAAGGTGAACCCTTGATTAAATCTCATAATTGATTCTCATCCATTGATGAGAATCCATGATCCATGCTTCCAACTTCTTCCATCCTTGAATGTTGATTAACCTTTTTGATCTCAACCATTCATTTCTCATTTGCTCTCCTATAAATAGGTCACTATTTGGAGACAAATGGATCCATATTTTTTAGAGCAAACTCATGCTGTTGAAATCACTCACACTCACACTTACTTTTAACATTTGCTTAATATCATTTTATCTTAAATACTTGCATTAATTAGCTTAGCTTCCATTAATGGCTTCCATGGCAACATAGATGCATACATTTATCTTGTTTATTAATTAGGGTTTGAATATTTTAGCTTAGAATCCATTTATATTAGCTTTACATTCACACATATTAATCATCTTAGCATAAAATCATGTTAATATAGCTTGCATTAGGATCATTCAACTTTAAATCATGTTTCAACACACATCTCACAGTGGTTCCATTAGTTTTCTTCAATAAAACTGACTGGGACAAGCTCATTTATCCACGAGATTGGGAAAGGGTCGCCGTTCCACATCAACGCGACACCACTCCCCCAACAGGATAAGTTTCAATGGGTTAGAGTGGGAATTTTTAAAGCTTTCATAGTTTAGTGTGCTTAGTTTTAATGGATGCTTGGTTTAATTTGCATTTGATTGATCCTATTGAGATTTGACGTGAGTGGCTTAATTATGCTTCAATTCTTCATGGATCAAGTGTAATCGACCCATACTAATCCGTCGGTCACAGTTTCTATATCAAATTCTTAGATCAAAAGTTATGACCTCTCAAACTGTATCCTTCCACATTGGAAATATAAGAGTATCTATGATACATAAGAAATTTGTAAGAGGGGATTAAAATTTTTCACCAACTTATGACACCTACCATGAGACTCATAAAACATCTTTAAATGGAGATAAAGGAACCAAAATTAAGCACCCGATTTGGTGACCGGATTATGACAAGCTTGTGATATGTGTAAGGAATATTTTGTTTTAACCTATGGACTCATTTTCAAAGATTTAGGCATTGGATTTTTGCATTCATCAAGTCATTTAATAATTAATATTTCAATTCTAACTTAGTATTACTAAACATGTATATTGAAAACCAAGCAAATGCAACATATGAATATTAGGTAAAAATTTTCAAAACGCTATTTTATGAGTGTAAATAGAACACAACAAAATAAAATTGGCATTGATTTGGATCTTTGGTTTGTAGGGTTAAATAGGGTACATCTCACAAGTCACAATCAAGTGCAACACGAAATTCAGGGATAACCATTTACAAATTGATTGTCTTTGTATTAATCATCATCGAGAAACATGTGTCTAGAGACTCAATATAAATATAAAGTGTATCTACATACTACAATAGTTGTAATTGTATAATAACCAACGAGAAATAAAATAAACAAGACATACATAACATTTTGCAATTACATCATATTTAATGAAACATAATATAAATATATCATGATATCAAAATGTGATAGAAATCAAATCCCCAATCCCCAATCTGCATCTTTCAAGGAAACTTCATGTTTATGATGAAGGTGTTCCCTCACTGAGCTTTCCCGAACTCATTTTTTCTATCAATGGTGCAGACTTGTAGTTAGAGGATGGACTACAATTAAATGAATCTCAGCCGTTCAATATTTTCAACGATTTTTTCGGCTGATTTCTGCTATTTTTTTCCCATTTCCCCGCCACTATTGGTTTTCGCTCCTCCAAACTCTTCCTTGCTGTAATTGACTATTCACTTCTCCAATTTCGCGAGCTACAACGAAAATAAGGTTTCAACGGGGGTTTAAGAGTGTTTATTAAAATGAAAATTACGGCCAAGATCACATATTTAGGTTTTAACATCCATAGTTAAGTATATATTAGCATAATTAATATATTGTGTATATTTTATATAATAAAAATAAATTATAAATAATATGATTATACTATTTATTATTATTTATTATATTTAAAAAAAAAAATTTAAATACATATATAAATTTATTATAATTAATAAATATTATATTTTATATAATATAAAAATATAATTAATATATTATATATTTTATATAATGCAGATTAAATTATATATAATATAATTAGATATATTATTATATATCATATTCTATAAAAATATTATAATTAATAATTAATATACTTTTATATAGAACAAATTAAATCAATATATAAAAAATCTAATAGTTTAATTGATCTTTGGAGAGATTAGGAAAAAGAAAGAGAGATAGAGGGGGATACAATTCTATAGAGAGAGAGGTATATATACTAACACTTGCACCTAAAGGATGTTCAAGGATTACGTAGATAGAAAACTATATGTATGTTAATATGTTAGAGAGTATGTGTTTTAGATGCAATGTAAATTCTAGTTGCATGTGGTGTAATTAAACAATTAATAATAAGTGCTAAATAATGGAATAAAATAAATTTAGACATATCTAGATTTTTTCTTTAAATAAATTAAGTATTATCTAATTATAAAATATTTGTATACAGATTTAAAACATAAATCAATGCAAATAAAAAGAGAAAGTTGCCATCAAATTGACAAAAAATACTGCAAATGGAAATAGAATGTTCTCATCGAGTTGCCAAATCAATATTTATATGAATTCTATGTGAAAAGTGAGATTTTGGAGACTTTTATTTAAAGGATTTTACCATTAAAATGCAACTGGTTTACCATTAAATGGTAGTTGAAGCTTGTTTTCCAACAACTCAATAGTGGTTTGCAGGCATGAGACTTATTTCAGCCTCAAATCTCACAATATATGTAGCCTATCGGCTAATGAAGAGAGAAAAACTCAAAAGATAGTGAATGAGAGAAGGGGAAAAATTTAGATAGATAGATATCGAGAGAGAGAGAGAGAGAGAGGAATAGACAAAGAAATAGAACATGAGAGAGAAATATAAGAGATACAAGGGAAAAGAGAGAGAAAATAGAAACTAACTTTTGATTGGTCATTTCATGTCAACAATCCAAGGATGACAAGTGTCTTTGGGGAGTTATGCTCAAGGTAGCATGTCATTTGATTAAGGATGTGATAATTCATTATTAAGAACTCTTCAATGTACCCATTGCACACTTAAGGAGACAAACATATAGAGAGAGAAAGAGAGAAAGAGAAAGCAAGAGAAAAGGGAAAGGGATATAGAGATAAGATATAGATAAGTGGAGAGAGAAAAAAGAGAAAGAGAGTGAGAGAGGGAGAAAAATGAGACAAAGGAGGAGAAAGAGATGAAGATAGATAAAGAGAGAGGAACAAAGATAGAAATAAAGGGATAAAAAGAGGGATAGGGAGAAAAAAAGAAGAGAGAGAAACAAAGATGGAGATAAAGATAGAGAGAGAAAGAGATAAATAGAAATAGAGAGATAAAGAGGGATAAAAAGAGATATAGAGAGATAGATATATAGAGACATAGGTAGAGATATAGAGGAATAAAGAGGGACATAGAAAGAGGTAAATACACACACACACACATATATATACACGTACACACACACACACACATATATGTATCTTGGGAGCTAATGAGGAAAATATAGATAGAGAGGGAGACAAAGAGATAGAGAGAGGTAGAGAGATAAAGAGATACAGATGAATAGATAGAGATATAGGGAGGGTGATTGATATATCTCTCCCTTTCACTCTCTATCTCTATATCTCTCACTATCTATGTCACTCCCTTTTCCCCTCTCTATCTATTGAGCTATCTCTCCCTCTCCCCCTCTCTCTCATTCATTCCATCTCTTCCTTCATCTCTCCTACTCTATATCTCTATTTCTATTTCTCTCTTTATCTCCCTCTCACTCCTCTCTATCTCTTTCTATCCATATATTTTTCTACCTCTATCAATATCTCTCTATCACTTTCACTATCCCCCTTTATCTCTCTATATCACCCCCTTTCTATGTCTCTCCCTCTCCCTCTATATATAGAGCTACCTCGCCCTCTCTTCCCCATTTTCTTCTCTCTCTCTCCCTCTCTACATATCACTCTCCCTCCCTCCCCCTCTTCTTTCTCTCCCTCTTCCACCTATCTCTCTTTATCTCTCTCCCTCCTCTCTCTTCCTCTTCAACCTATCTCTCTCCCCCTCTCTCCCTCTTCTCTACCTCTCCTCTACCTACTTCTCTCTCTTTCTCTCCTTCTCTCTATCTCCCCCCTCTCTATCTTTCCCCATATCTCCCTCCCTCACTCCCTCCTTATCCCCCCATCTATCTCTCTATCTCTTCCCATAAATCTCTCCATCTCTCTTTCTCTTCCCAAATATCTCTATCTCCCCCTACTTCTAAATCTCCCTTTCTCTATCTCCTCCTATTTATCTCTCCCTCTCACCATCTCTATTTACCTATCTCTAATTCTCTTTGTTTGTCTATCTCTCTCTCTCTCTCTCTCTCCATATCCTCCCCTATATATCTCTCTCTCTATCACTATATCTCACCATCTATATATATTTATCTCTCCCTCTCCCTCTTCCTCTATATCTCTCTATATTTTCCTCTCCATCTCTCCCTCTCTATCTCTCTATCTCTCTTTGTATTTATCTCTCCCTCTACCTATACCTCTCTATCTATTTGTTTCCCTCTTCCTTTCTTGCTCTTTATTCATCTCTACCTATATTTTCCTCTCTCCCCCTTTATCTCTAGGCATGTATCACTCTCTCTATCCATCCATCTATCTTCCTCTCTATCCCTATCTATATATTTATCTCTTCCATCTCTATATATCCTCTCCTCTCTCTCTATCTCTCCCTCTCCTTCTCTCCTCTCCATATCCCTCTCCTTTTCATTCTCCATCTCCATGATAAAAACTCAAAAGATAGTGAATGAGAGAAGGAGAAAAAATTAGATAGATAGATATCAAGAGATCGAGAGAGAGAGAGGAATAGACAAAGAAAGAGAGCATGAGAGAGAAATATAAGAGATACAGGGGAAAAGAGAGAGAAAATAGAAACTAAATTTTGATTGGTCATTTCATGTCAACAATCCAAGGATGACATGTGTCCTTGGGGAGTTATGCTCAAGGTAGCATGTCATTTGATTAAGGATGTGATAATTCACCTTTAAGACCTCTTTAATGTACCCATTGCACACTTAAAGAGACAAACATATAGAGAGAGAAAGAGAGAAATAGAAAGCAAGAGAAAAGGGAGAGGGATATAGAGATAAGATATAGATAAGTGGAGAGAGAAAAGAGAGAAAGAGAGCAAGAGAGAGGGAGAAAAATGAGACAAAGGAGGAGAAAGAGATGAATATAGATAATGAGAGAGGAACAAATATAGAAATAAAGGGATAAAAATAGGGATAGGGAGAAAAAAAGAGAGAATCTAAGAGAGAAACAAAGATGGAGATAGAGATAGAGAGAGAAAGAGATAAATAGAAATAGAGAGATAAAGAGGGAGAAAAAGAGATATAGAGAGATATTTATAGAGAGATAGGTAGAGATATAGAGGAATAAAGAGGGACAAAGAAAGAGGTAAATACACACACACATATATATATTATATATCTTGGGAGATAATGAGGAACATCCAGATAGAGAGGGAGAAAAAGAGATAGAGAGAGGTAGAGAGACAAAGAGATAAAGATGAATAGATAGAGATATAGGGAGGGTGATTGATATATCTCTCCCTTTTTCTCTCTATCTCTCTATCTCTCCCACTATCTATGTTACTCCCTCTTCTCCTCTCTATCTATTATGCTATCTCTCCCTCTTCCCCCTCTCTCTCATTCACTCCATCTCTCCCTCCATCTCTCCTACTCTATATATCTATTTCTATTTCTCTCTTTATCTCCACTACAACATAATAGGAAAATAGCGCCAAATTTCAATGTATTTTAGTTAATGAATCGAGCAACTTGGCTGGCACTAAACTCGACACAAACATGCATGATCATCTCGACGCTGACGTTTGCGCCAGAGTCGGCGCCGTAGTTAGCACTAAAAGATCATAGCACCTCTGTTAGCACCTAAAATAGCGTTGAAAATAGAGTAAAAAATAACACCCCTGTTAGCGCCTAAAATAGCGTCGAGAAATAGCATCGAAAATAGCCCCTAAATTAGCGCCCAATTTGGCTTCCAGTTTTGCTTCTGTGTCTACTCCCATTTTTGCTTCTAATTTTTCTTTTGATTTTGCTTCTAGTTTTGCTTCCAGTTTTTCCTCCAGGTTTGCTTCTAGTTTTGCCTCCAATTTTGCTTCTAGGTTTGCTTCCACTTTTGCTTTTGGTTTTGCTTCCAGTTTTTCTTTTGATTTTCCTTCTAGTTTTGCTTTCGATTTTGCTTCCAGTTTTGCTTCCAGTTTTGCTTCCATGTTTGCTTCTAGTTTTTCTTCCAAGTTTGCTTCCATTTTTGCTTCTGATTTTGCTTCCAAGTTTGCTTCCGGTTTTGCTTCCAAGTTTGCTTCTAGTTTTGCTTCTGATTTTGCTTTCAGGTTTGCTTCTAGTTTTGCTTCTAATTTTTCTTCCAGTTTTGCTTCCAAGTTTGCTTCTAGTTTTTCTTTCGGTTTTGCTTCCATGTTTGCTTCCAAGATTTCTTCTCGTTTGCTTCTAGTTTGGCTTCCATTGTTGCTTCCTTTTTTTCTTCTAAAAATGCTTCTTGTTTTGTTTCCATTTATTGATTTAATATGTTTTATTTCAATTTAATTAATTAAATATATCGTGCCTCTTAAATAACTCATATGATTAAATCACAAGATAATTATTATTTTTGGATCAGTAACACAAAATTTTTGTATTGCTTGTAAAGATAAACAAGTACATCTATTGTTCAGTGTCATTACCCACCAAAATTCCACAACAAACGACAAAAACCAGAGGCACCTTAACATGTAGAGTAAAACATTAAATAAACCACGTAACCCTTGTAATTGTTTACCAGTAAAATCCTTACAAAAAATAACCACCATTAACAGTGTTCAGAGTTACACACTTTAGTATAACAAAAGCGGAGGGAGAATTCAAAATCAGACATAGACAAACATGACCAGTCTTAACGAGCTCCACCCGGACCCAAAGGATGCTTGGCTATCTCCTTTAGAGGCTTCTTCTTCTGTCGCTTCCCCAACTTCTTCTTCTGGTGCTTCCTTTTCACTTCCAATCCCTGCATCTTCGCCTTTGCTTGTTCCAGAACTTCATCAACCTCCATGAGTTTGATGAAGAGTTTGAGCGCTTTCCATCCCAAACGTGCTTCCTCATGAAAATGAGCTTTGTATTTTCCTTCGGGCCAACGAATAAAGGGTTTGAGCCCTGGTCTCCCATAGAGCTCCTCAATTTCATCATCTACCAGTCCTTCAGAATAATCTAAACCTACACCCAAAACTGCCCATTTGAGAATGGACTCCATGCCTACTAGAAAATCTTCATGCATAATTTTTTGCATCACCATCCTTACCATTTCCACTGGTTCACCTAAATCCAAGCCCCACGTCGCAATTAAGGAGTAAACATCCATGTTGATTTGGTATCTGTGTTTTAGAGAGCCAAAATCCATGCCACAAATCATTTTTGCACACTGCACTAGCCACTTGTCGTCAACAAGGAAAAGGCCCTGTAGTCATTTTTCGGATGCTTCTCCATAAAACGGGCCCAAAGATCCTTGTGACCGAAAGGTGAAATTGGCTTCCATTTCTCCTGACAACCAGCTCCGCCACCACCAAATTTTTTTGCAAAGTTTTTCTTGACCCTTTCCAAATTCAATTAACACATCTTAATCAAGGGCTTGCATTTAACACCATCTTGGATTGCCCACACTTTCTATTAATGAAGTACTACTTCACCACCGCCCGCCACCCCTACCTTTGATTTTCATGTCAAACCTACTCCACTCGCTTCACCACCTTGTTCATTTAAGGCGTTGTCCTCTCTTGTGTTTTCACCTAAGTTCGCTAACTTAACACCTCTAAAATCCTCCAACCTGAATTCCCTCGTTTCACCAAAATTTAAAGCCCATTTAGATAAGACATTCACTTCCACATTACCACCTCTTTTAATGTGGCTCACCACAAAAAATTCAAAAGATCTTAACACTTCTTTGATTTGTTCAATTACGTTCTGGAGGTGCCAAGCATTAATTTTACCTTTCATCAACACTTGAACTATTATTGTAACATGATCATCATCTATAATTAAAACAAGTGAGTCAAATATCTATAATTTAATTGAATTTGACAACATCCATCCTGAGCAGTAAATTAAAATCATCATATGTAATAAATATCCATCCAAAAATCATCGACCTCTTTTAATATATATAAATTGACAAGCCAATACTGATAAGATCATCATCATATATAACTAAAACAAGTGAAATTCAAATATGCCAGTACATCAAAAACATGTCAAAATGATACATGTCCAACAGTCGACATAAGTGAAAATGATACATGTACGAATGATATAAATAAAATTGATAAATTATGTAACTCAAACTGATACAAGTCAAGATGATACATGTCCAAATGATATAGTGAAAATGATACATGTCAATATGATACAACTCAATAATATAGTACTGTAGGCTATGAAAATGATACATATGATAGTAACCATGAAAAGAGTCATCATAACGATATATCAAAAATGATCCATGATGTAGTCTATATGATCATGAATGTCACTGGTTACTACCACCAAATGTCTCATCATCATCACCATCGTGATCATCATCATTATCATCATCATCATCATCATCGTCGTCGTCGTCATTGTCGTCGTCGACCTCAGTGTCTTCCATATCTGCATCATCATCATCCTCTGCCATGTGATCTGTACCAGTAGAACCAATATTTTGTGGATCTATATTATGTTGATGATCATCTTGATCTTCTGGAAGACCTGTGTTCTGCAAAAAAAAACATTTAGAATGAAAATTTATTATTTATTTCATGCAATAATTTATTTTTTTGTTATATATCTAATATTACAACATATGAGATGAAACCATAATCATCTTACATCATATCAAAGTGCACATACCATAATAAAATTTCAAAAAAGTTACAGCTAATATTGGTGACTCAGGAGAAACTTCAACTTAAAAAAAAAAAGCCAATTAGGTTGGCAGACTTGTGGATCATGCCAACATTTGGTGGAAGAGGAAGAAAGATGACTGGAACTCTGGAGGCCCACCATAATGGATTTCAGTATTCAACCATGAGAGCAAAAGAGAGAGATGATATCATGTATCAAAACATTAAGCATGCATTCTTCCAGCTAGCGGAGAAGGAGATGATTACTTTGCTTCATTTTCATTTGCATAATCATATCATAGCATGGGAACCAAGAAGACCAAGGATGTCTAGTTTTATGTGGAGGTAATGGATGTGGTCCAAACTTTAGGAGGGGCAAGAAGGTCAATGTATGATCCTGATGAAATTGAGGAAGAACAACAAGAGAGGGATAGGAAAAATAAAATCAATACAGAGTTTCAAGGATTTGTCGAGCGAGTAAGAGAGCTATGGGAGCAACCTCATCTAAAATATTTTGAACTAGAGTTTGATATACCATTTAGAGAGCTTGGTTTTCATGGAGTTCCTTTCAAAGCCTCTGCTTTCATTGTTCCTATGATAAACTGTTTGGTAGAGTTGGTGGAATTACCTTTCTTAGTAATCACTATTAGTGAGATTGAGATTGTTAACCTTGAGAGAGTATGACTTGGGAAAAAGGCATTTGATATGGCTATTATTTTCAAAGACTTCAAGCGGGATGTACTCCGCATTGACGCCATTCCTCAATCTTCACTTGATGACATCAAGGAATGGCTGAACTCCATGGATATAAAGTATTATGAAAGAAGAATGAACTTGAACTAGCGGCCAATTTTGAAGACTATTATTGATGATCCAGATAAATTTATTGAAGATGGCAATTGGGAATTTTTGAATATGGAAGCTAGTGATTCTGATTCTGATAATTTAGAAGAGTTAGATCAAGGATACAAACCCTCTGATGTAGAATAGGAATCAAAATTAGATTTCATGTACCCACCATCAAGAGTGTTACAAGCCAACAAGATGGAGGGAATTCTTATATAAGGATAATTTTCAATGTTGTAGGTACCGACTTTAATGCCAACTACAATGGCAACATTGAAATTCCCTAACAATATTTATGTTAAGGAATTTTCCTTTAGATGGAAGGATTCAAAGCACATCAACCATGTGGTACAAATGATTAAATCCCAAAGATGATCTGTAGCAATGAAAGAGTCTGAAAAGGTAGAGAGAGCTACACTGGTGACTCAGGGGAAACTTCATCTTTCAAAAACAAAGCCAATTAGGCTGGTAGACTTGTGGATCAGGCCAACATTTGGTGGAAGAGGAAGAAAGATGACTGGAACTCTGGAGGCCCACCATACTAGATTTTGGTATTCAACCATGAGAGCAGAAGAAAGAGAGCTGATATCATGTATCAAAACATTAAGCATGCATTCTTCCAGCTAGTGGAGAAGGATATGATTACTTTGCTTCATTTTCATTTGCATAATCATATCAAGGCATGGGAACCAAGAAGACCAAGGATGTCTAGTTTTATGTGGAGTTAATGGATGTGGTCCAAACTTTAGGAGGGGAAAGAAGGTCAATGTATGATCTTGATGAAATTGAGGAAGAACAACAAGAGAGGGATGGGAAGAATAAAATCAATACAAAGTTTCAAGGATTTGTCAAGCGAGTAAGAGAGCTATGGGAGTAGCCTCATCTAAAATATTTTGAATTGGAGTTTGATATACCATATAGAGAGCTTGGTTCTCATGGAGTTCCTTTCAAAGCCTCTGCTTCTATTGTTCCTACAGTAAACTGTTTGGTAGAGTTGGTGGAATTACCTTTCATATTAATCGCTATTAGTGAGATTGAGATTGTTAACCTTGAGAGAGTATGACTTGGGAAAAAGGCATTTGATATGGCTATTATTTTCAAAGACTTCAAGCGGGATGTACTCCGCATTGACGCCATTCCTCAATCTTCACTTGATGGCATCAAGGAATGGTTGAACTCCATGGATATAAAGTATTATGAAAGCAAAATGAACTTGAACTGACGACCAATTTTGAAGACTATTACTGATGATTTAGATAAATTTATTGAACATGGTGGTTGGGAATTTTTGAATATGGAAGCTAGTGATTTTGATTCTGATAATTCAGAAGAGTTAGATCAAGGATACGAACCCTCTGATGTAGAAGAGGAATCAAAATCAGATTTCATGTAGCCACCATCAAGAGTGTTACAAGCCAACAAGATGGAGGGAATTCTTATATAAGGATAATTTTCAATGTTGCAGGTATCAGATTTAATGCCAACTACAATGGCAACATTGAAATTCCCTAGCAGTATTTATGTTGAGGAAATTTCCTTTAGATGGAAGGATTCAAAGCACATCAACCATGTGGTACAAATGATTAAATCCAAAAGATGATCTGTAGCAATGAAAGAGTTTGAAAAGGTAGAGAGAGCTACAATGGTGACTTAGGAGAAACTTCAGCTTTCAAAAACAAAGCCAATTAGGTTGGCATATGTGTGGATCAGGCCAACATTTGGTGGAAGAGGAAGAAAGATGACTGGAACTTTGGAGGCCCACCATATTGGATATCGGTTTTCAACCATGAGAGCAGAAGAGAGAGCTGATATCATGTAGCAAAACATTAAGCATGCATTCTTCCAACCAACAGAGAAGGAGATGATTACTTTGCTTCATTTTCATTTGCATAACCATATCACAACATGGGAACCAAGAAGACCAAGGATGTCCGGTTTTATGTGGAGGTAATGGATGTGGTACAAAATTTAGGAGGGGCACGAAGGTCAATGTATGATCTTGATGAAATTGAGGAAGAACAACAAGAGAGGGATAGGAAAAATAAAATCAATACAAAGTTTCAAGGATTTGTCAAGCGAGTAAGAGAGCTATGGGAGCAGCCTCATCTAAAATATTTTGAACTAAAGTTTGACATACCATTTAGAGAGCTTGGTTTTCATGGAGTTCCTTTCAAAGCCTCTACTTTTATTTTTCCATGGTAAACTGTTTGGTAGAGTTGGTGGAATTACCTTTCATATTAATCGCTATTAGTGAGATTGAGATTGTTAACCTTGAGAGAGTATGACTTGGGAAAAAGGCATTTGATATGGCTATTAATTTCAAATACTTCAAGAGGGATGTACTCCATATTGATGCCATTCCTCAATATTCACTTGATGGCATCAAGGAATGGTTGAACTCACTAGATATAAAGTATTATGAAATCAGAATGAACTTGAACTGGTGGCCAATTTTGAAGACTATAACTGATGATCTAGATAAATTTATTGAACATGGTGGTTGGGAATTTTTGAATATGGAAGCTAGTGATTCTGATTCTAATAATTCAGAAGAGTCAGATCAAGGATACAAACCCTTTGATGTAGAAGAGGAATCAAAATCAGATTTCATGTAGCCACCATCAAGAGTGTTACAAGCCAACAAGATGGAGGGAATTCTTATATAAGGATAATTTTCAATGTTGTAGGTACCGATTTTAATGCCAACTACAATGGAAACATTGAAATTCCCTAGCAATATTTATGTTAAGGAAATTTCCTTTAGATGCAAGTATTCAAAGCACATCAACCATGTGGTACAAATGATTAAATCCCATAGATGATCTGTAGCAATGAAAGAGTCTGAAAAGGAAGAGAGAGCTACATTGGTGACTCAAGATAAAATTCAACTTTAAAAAAAAAAAGCCAATTAGGTTGGCAGACGTGTGGATCAGGCCAACATTTGGTGGAAGAGGAAGAAAGATGATTGGAACTCGAGGCCCACCATACTGTATTTCTGTATTCAACCATGAGAGTAGAAGAGAGAGCTAATATCATGTATCAAAACATTAAGCATGCATTCTTCCTAGCCAAGAAGAAGGAGATGATTACTTTGCTTCATTTTCATTTGCATAACCATATCACGACATGGGAACCAAGAAGACCAAGGATGTCCAGTTTTATGTGGAGGTAATGGATGTGGTCCAAACTTTAGGAGGAGCAAGAAGGTCAATGTATGATCCTGATGAAATTGAGGAAGAACAACAAGAGAGGGATAGGAAAAATAAAATCAATATAGAGTTTCAAGGATTTTTCAAGCGAGTAAGAGAGCTATGGGAGCACCCTCATCTAAAATATTTTGAACTAGAGTTTGATATACCATTTAGAGAGCTTGGTTTTCATGGAGTTCCTTTCAAAGCCTCTTCTTTTATTGTTCCTATGGTAAACTGTTTGGTAGAGTTGGTGGAATTACCTTTCTTAGTAATCACTATTAGTGAGATTGAGATTGTTAACCTTGAGAGAGTATGACTTGGGAAAAAGGAATTTGATATGGCTATTGTTTTCAAAGACTTCAAGTGGGATGTACTCCACATTGACACCATTCCTCAATCTTCACTTGATGGCATCAAGGAATGGCTGAACTCCATGGATATAAAGTATTATGAAAGAAGAATGAACTTGAACTGGCAGCCAATTTTGAAGACTATTACTGATGATCCAGATAAATTTATTGAAGATGTTGGTTGGGAATTTTTGAATATGGAAGCTAGTGATTCTGATTATGATAATTTAGAAGAGTTAGATCAAGGATATGAATGCTCTGATGTAGAAGAGGAATCAGAACCAGATAAGAAAGGTTCAAAAGATGAATATCTTGTGGAGTCAAAGGAGGACGAAGAAGAAGAATATTTTGAAGAGGAAGGTAAAACATGGGATGAATTAGAAGCCGAAGCCAAAAATGTAGATAAGGAAAAAGGAGACGAGTCTAACTGTGAAGAGGAAAGGCGACAACGAAAGGTAAAAGCTACAGGGAAGTCTCGAGCACCTGATATTAGAGATTCAAGAGGAATTCCTGCCAAGAGGCATAAAGCCAGATGAATTGAGTTCATCTACATCCTTCTACTATTTATTCATGCACATAAACGATCATCTTGTAATCATAAGATTTGAGCTCTATTTACTCATCCTATGCATCAATAAAAAACTCAACACAAGAGATGAAAATTGACATATTAACACAACAATATCCAACTAAGTTATTGAAACTCAACTATTGATACCTCGTTCTCCATCCAGATTACAAAATCGTTCCACTTTTTGTTTTGTAACATATTCTTTTCAAATTGCTTTGGATGGCGGTCATATTTCTCCTCCTGTCAAAACATGGCACATGGACTAGTTAAACTAATTAATATGAAATCATTTACTTTTTCCAACGAAATAAAAATAAATCATTTAACATATTAAATATACTTACAAATGTACAAATCAAGGCCTGTAAACCTTTCTGGCCATTGTGATGCGTGGTATGAAGTTTCTCAAGCCTAGCTTTGGAGGCCTTGTCCTGAAACATATACTAATTCAATTTAACTATGCACAAATAAAATTTAAATACCATTTAATAAATTTGATATAATCTTATGTGAAAATTCAAATACTTGCATACTCTCCTCACTAGACTTCCTCCATGCATCGAACTTCTCATATGCTTTTACAAGCTCTCTCCATACTTTCACACTTACATCAATTGGCCTTTTTTTCTGCCTTAGCTCAGGAGGGATTTTTTTTATCTTCTTTGTTTGGTTGCATTGAAATCTCTTGCAGTTTTGAGACATTCGTAGCTTTATCTTCTTTACATACCAACTTGTGTCAAATTCATTCTCCATGTCATGGATAACTGCTTTTTTTTAGGTGCATGGGTATCTTTGAGAATGGAAAATGTAGATGGTCTTTGAACTATTGAAGGCATGATTCGTTCAACCTAATCACAAACGTTTTCCCAACATTCATCATTCGGACTTCCCCTAAAACCACCTCGTATTATATCTTTGTATTGTAGCTACCAATGCAAGATTGAAAACATGGCGTGGTGGAAGAAGTCTGTGTCCTAGGAGTGGAAGTCTCTGCTCCCTATTCCACATTCTTAAAGTTTACTATCACTAATTTCCTCCTAGATCTTTTGCTCGATCCATGACTGGTTGGGGAATCAATTGATTCCCTTTGACACAATTGATTTGTTTGCAATGTTTGAGGGGCGTTAATAGATTGTTTTTCTATGTATCTGGCAAGTGTTGTCCAGTCCACATTAACCAATTTGTTCACTGCCTCTACCCCCAATATGGAAGCCAATTCCTCTTTATCTTTGTCAGTCTCATGTCCCTATATATATATATTTAAATTATATTTCTTCTTTTAAATTTAGAAATAAAAAATTAAAAAGTAAAATTCAAAGAAAGAATGGAAACATTTACAAATCTATAAATTAACAATGAATTACCTCATTGTGGCCAATTTTTTTTGACAATGCTCACTTCCCTCCGTTGCTTGACATTTTTAGGTGACCTAGGGAAAATCATTTTCGTCCATTTTGTGGAGGCAAACGAAGTACACACTGTCAGGTATGAAAAATTTTGTCCAGTTTGTGGTATGAAAGTTTTGTTTTGTGGGAAAATATGTTCGCTGGGTTTGCTTAGTGTTGATAACCTAGGGAAAATATGTTCACTCGATTTGCTTAGTGTTGATAACCTTATCATGAAAACTCTTTCATAATGCAATCTTGCACGAATTTGTCATGGCATCGGTGACTATGGCGTGACTGGGAAAAACCAAGCGGTTTCTGTGTTTATTTTTAGTAGTTGCTCAATAGTGACCGACCCAATTCCCAAATTTTCCAAGTAGTTCACTATTTCCTTGATACCCAGGTTAAGGAAAGAATATAGAGGCATCCTCACTTCGTGCTATAATATTTTGATCCAAAGCTCAAATGGGTAGGGTAAATTTTTTTGTTGATTTCTCAAAGGTTTTACAATTTATAATGATAGGACAATTTAGAGGTTGCCTGGACTGGTTAGGCCACGAACCAGTAAACAATCATGAATTCAACCAAGAAAAAAAAAATTGTAACCTTACCTATGGTGTTGCAAACTAAAATGAATTTGTCATTAGTTGCTGGTAGTGCCTTGCTCTCTTCCTTCGCGTGACGTTTTTCCCTTTTTTGTAGTTTGGTTTCTTCCTTTACGTGGGAAAGTTTTAAATTTTTGATTTTGATTCATTAGTCCAAGCTTTAGTCGGCGTTAGTTAACGGCAACTTTAGTGCCGACTTTTGGCCGTTAATGTAATCTATTTGGGACATATAAGGCGGCATCAAGTGCGCCTAATTTAGCACCTATCATTGTTGTATAGTGACTATTTTCATTGTTGTGTATCACAGGATCCAGAGTGTTGGAAATTATTCCAACTCCGCCTTGTTTTTGTGACCACCGCTGTCCCATGGCTCCATCAGCTGAGTGCGGTAGAGTAGTTTTTACCGCGATCCCGCAAGGTGCTTCATCCTCTTGGTGGTAGTGCAGTGAAAGCTTCTGTGGTGGAACACGAGTCTTCCTTTTGTTCCTAGCGGTGTTGCGGTGACTCCCGCAGTCCTGCAAGTCTTCTACCATTGGTGTGCGGTAGTGTAGTGACCATAGCTATCCCGTGACTCCTTCATCAGCTCAGTGCAGTAGAGCGGTTTTTACCGCAGTCCCGCAAGTTGGTTTTTCCTTCTTGGCGGTAGTGCAGTGAAAGCTTCTGTGGCGACATTTTTATTCATAGAGGAGGCCATGGAGAGAGGACATGGCCGACGTAGAAATACTAAATTGCTGAGAGGAAAGTGGGTGGAAATAGATGAGACACCATAATCTGTAGATACAATAGAGGTAAGAAGAGAAAGCAACCTCAACCAAAGGAGGAAGGTGTTTATGAATTCATAAATGCTGCAACGTAGAGGAGATAAAGTTATTTTTTTGTCTATGAGGCCTCTGAGGTCAAACTTATTGGTTGAAAGTGCACAAGAATAGTAATTAAATGTGATTCTATGATCAAGGGAAAAGTTTAAAAATTAGGATAGCCAAAACATGATATCAATATGTCAAATATATGACTAAAGTGAGGTTTTGAGTTGGATAGCATATTTGTTGAAATGATATAATTGGTGTACTAAACATTATTTACTATGTTGTGTATTATAGGGGAAAGACAAGGCCATGGCAATAGATCGTGTCATATCAAATGAGGACACAACGGATGAAGCGGGACATCAGGTACTCAAATTTTGACTTAACTTAGGAAAAAATGATTTGATGGAATTTTGTGATACGTCCATCTTTTTTCACAGTATTATTGAAATTTATAATGTATTATCCAATCTTGACATAAATTAATGCATGTTGTTGATTATTTTAGATGGAGATTGGAGCAAATGCAGAGCTTAACCGTTCAACTAGCAAAAGAACAAGATATGTATGTGGACGTGGGCCTGGAACTGTTAAATCACGTAGATGAAAGTGGGTGGAAGAGGATAGACAATGGATATTGCAGACACAACAAATAATTGCACTGAAGAAGAGGTAGGTCAGGACTATAGTACATGGGATGAATACTTTAAGAAAATTGTTGTTTGTGGATGTTCTGTATGTCGTGGAAAGAAACAATTCAAATGAGTGATTGTACAAAGACATTACATATATGATGAGCTTCCAGTCGGTAGTATGCCTACTAAAATTGATTCAAATCCAATAGGAATTGTGGTGAGGAATTTTCCAATTTGATACAAATAACATGTATACTTCATTTAAACATTGTTTTATATTATTTAAATAACTAATTTTTTCTTAATGGATACTTGCAAGATAAAGTTATTGGTTTAAAGTTTCTTGGATCACCGAATTCCATCCTAGACGGAAATGATAATTTATTAGATGATACATCTAACAAAAATATGTGCCAATATACCAACTTAGAAGATGAGGAATTGACGAAAACAAGTAACAGAACAAGAACTAGTGTGAAGATGCATAATTTGCTTAAAGACAAGGGAAAGGTCGACTACATACCCTATGAGAATGAATGTGATGGAGATGATGACTTGCCCCTGAGTTTGAGATCAATTTACAAAGAGATATTTGATCGTCAACTATATTACGCTTGGCCTAGTGATCAACAACTACCTAGAGTGTACGAGGTGTTTCAATTTTGGGGATATAGCTACATGATACAACCCTCCAATATTCATGGAGTGAATCTAGGCCTCTTTATTGTCCAAAATGTACATGTGGGATCTAAACATAGAAAAAATTCAGAACAAACCACTAGGAGATTAATGCCATATTATGGTCCATCATATGACAGTGGTGAATGGAGAAGGCTAGCAGAATATAAGCCTAGCATGTTAGCATATGGTCTAAATTTGAATATGTATACACATCGTCTCCAATTGGAAAGTGGAAAAGAAATGAATAGAGGTCATCTTATGTATATAGAGGGATTAGAGAACATTGAAGAAATTGACATCCATGATGATGTTGAAGATGGTTATGTTTAGGCATAAGAAGACAACAATCTAGAGTTAGATGATGTTATGGAAGACAACAATATGGATGGTATAGAAAATGATGATCCAAACACATCTGGTAACAATATAGATGCTCTACAGTCAAATTTCAATGATGATGAAGATGATGCAGGTCAAGATGAGGATGATGATAATATTAAATACTTGAAAGAACATATGAACATTGACAATGATACACTGGATGACATTGTAGCAGAAAATAATGTTAATGAACAAGACTTCTAAATTTTCAGAATTATTTGCAATCCATGTTTAAAAAAGGATGATTCTTATGGCCTAAACTTTGAAATGCTTCAATAATATTATGTTGTACTTGGACAGTTGAAAACCTGTTTTATTCTCCTAGCAAGCTTTTTTATTTTCCATTATAATTCTAGACCAAACAACATTTGTGGGGATGGCCTTTTACACCAATCTTAATTTGTATGAAGTTCACAACCTATTTTCAAGCAGTAAATTCCTTTCGTAGATAGGAAATGTAAAGGCCTCATTTAAGAAAAGATAAGTAGTCTCTTTTTGAGGGTAATCCACATGCAAAAAGTAAAAAGCATATAAATTTTTTTTGTACAATAGAAAAATAAATTCAATCAGTTACGTCTTATTTCACTTGCACACTTATCTAAAAGACATAGGGTATTCACCATACATTTCCCTTGAGAAAGAAAACATGTGCTTTTATTTATTTTTACTGTATATCTTAGAAGTGAAATTGTTGTTACATAATGATGCACTGAGGAAATAATATTTACAAAAAAATGCAAAGAAAATGTTTGAAATTTAACATGCAACCTATTCTGTTGTGATGAAATGAATCAAGATTAACTGGGACAAACAATAAAAATAAAATTTTGATGATTGTACTTAAAAGTGAACATGATATGAAAAGTGTGGACAATGATGGCGTTGAAATTGAAAACCCTAATTATGATGATATTACTATTTTATGTCATTCGAGATAAAGAGAACATACAATTTTATATACATAGAAAATGAAGATTTGAAACTAGTAAACTAAAAATGTAAACACTGTAAGATTTTTCCTTAAACAATAATTCACATACTCACTTACAAAAAGGGTGAAGCATTTTTTATTTAAACTCTACTTTATTTAATAGACATAACAGTAAAAGAATATTTACAAGTACAAGAATATATACACTATTTAATAGAAAATAAGGAATGTTTCATAGAATATACAAGTACAAGAATACATCATCATCATCATCATATCCTTAATTACCTATTGCAATATCCTTAAATTGTTCAATATTTGGTATGAATTGTTGGCAGAAAAAATTAGGATTACTTGGATGCTTCTTCCATTTAATTTGTATCAACATATGTTCGTGAAGACACAAAAGTTAATAAAATATTAATGCATGTAACTCACAATTATTTAAATAAGCAAGTTTGTTAACTTTATTATTTTTAAATAGTTTCCATTTTTATGTTGAACATGTGACAAGGCAAAATAAACTCAAATTTTCAAAAAAATTAGCAGCTCTACCAACATCTACAATAAATTATTTACTGTATCAACATATTCATTCACATAAGCACAGTATTGAGGCTCAATAACTGATATTCATTCAAATATAAGAAGAAATAAGTATGGAAAACATAAGAAAAATACCAAATGATAACATAGTCATGGAGAATCTCTAATAATAAGATGTTCTCCATTATATTGCTTCAATTGATATATATTAATAACAAAAGTCTTCAAAATGGAAATGATATATGGTGATGATAATTTAAAACTAGTCCTTGGTTTCCTATTTATATAGGAAGCAACAAGCTACAAGCCTTTTACAAAAAGAAACGACCTTTCATAACTACTTCTTTTACTAACAACTATTTAATTAGCATAATTAAGGAAATAACAAGACTTAAGACATTTTGACATATGGTTCCATTATTCAACGTAGAAGACCCATGATCATTGATCTGGAAAAGTCTTCCCCTCCATGATGAACATCCAAATGCTCTCGCCTCAGTGTCCTATTCTTCTGAAACCAAATACTTTTCCTCCCACTGATACACTATAAAATATGATGGCCACTTATATTCCTGGATCTTTTGCATGTTTTCAAGATGAGTTTTCCATCAACTATCTAGTAATGCCTTTGTATCATTGACAAACTTTAGGTATCCCACATCAAGAAAAATCAACCCATCCATGATCTGATTTAGCCTGGGAAGACTAGTATCATCATCCTCCTATGTATGAGTTATGCACTTATGAACAACCTGATTGAATTCTTTCTTCCACTTAGCCAAGTCCTTCAACTGATCACCATATCTCATGATTTCAGGTATATACCACTGTTTGTAGGTATGGAATAAATCCATTCGTGTTACAATCTTTTTATCAAACCCTTGTACATAATGAAATTCATCAAGAATCATCTTCACAATTTGTTCAGTTGGCGTTAATGTTGTGGGTGCATTAGGACTTCCTTGTAGAACTTTGCATAACTTATCCAAAGTGTAGTGAATATGCTGCGACCTTTTGAACAAAGGATCTAATACAAGCATGTGTCTTTATTTGATCCATTGCCTGCTGAAGTGTTTTATAACTATCATGCACATTCTCTAGTTTATCCATAACTAATTTTATCCTATGCTCAAGAATATTTTCCATAACTTCACAAATTCATCTTTTCACTTCATCCTGGGTTTGATTGCTGGCCTTCTTTACATCATCCACTTCCTTCTCTGAAGTTTTTACCTATTCTGCATAAATGTTCTTCACAATATCCATTGGAGCAATAGGAGACCTGTATAACACCATCTCCTTGCTTTGTGAGGGTTCTACTCCTCTTAATTGTTCTTTCAATTTGACATTCTCCATGAATAGTTTATTAACTTCATCATTTAGGAACCTTTGTTCCTTTTCATACTCCTTCAATCTGTCTTCTAATCCCTTAACAGTTGCTCGAGTGAACATGGTCATTGTGGCTGCCTCCAAAGGGGTGGTATCTTGTATTGTCCTTATCATTGCTGCCCCTTTCATCCCTTGAATTACATCCAATAATTTTGGCTTCTATGTATTTTTCTATTTGATCCATATGGCCAGGGTTTCAATCTTTGGGTTATACCCAGTTCCACTCACACCTTCATCAGAGTCAAATTCTGCAACTAGCATTGGATCTTCCTAAGCCCGCACTTGATCAAGCAGAAACATTTTCTTTAATTCCAAGCCAGGGAAAATGAGCATATTGCTCTTCAAGACCATTTCTCTAGCCTTCTAGGGGCTAATGTCAATGTTGTCAACTCTTAATTCCTGGAAAGTCTGTGCTACCATTTCATTTTTCTTTGATTCTTCAATTCCTGCTTCAGCTGATTCCATCCTCTCTTGAAATTCTTTTATCTTCATCTTCATCCAGAAATCCTTAAACTCAGGAGTCTTAATGAATTCATCATCTTCTATGAATCTCCTGGCTGCAATTTCCCTTTCATCTTCATGTACCTCTGTACTTTTTTTTTCTACATCACCCATCTTTCTTCATGTTTATGGGCACTAGTCTCAAGGATGGGATGATCAACTTCAATATCACCTTTCAATGAATGCAATACTGTAGCCACTTCTTGAGTATCACCCACCTCTTCAGTATCCTCATAAGGTACTAATTGTTCAATGCTTCCTATCTTCTATCTTTTGGGAGGTAACTGCTCCATGGGAGGCTCAGAGGTTTCACCTAGGGTATGGTCTGCAGTTGCACCACTATTATGTTCTTCGAGATATGTTTCCTTCTTTATGTACAATTCTTCAAATCTACCAATTATCAATTCTATCCTCTTGATATGGTCCTTTTCCTCAACAAAGTATCCTAGGAAATCCTTGGACCTCTGCTTCATCCTTTCTTCAACCTTCTTCATATATTCCCATTTTTTCGTTCTACTAAATACATCATTATAAGTAATGCAGTTCCTTATGACATCTTCAAAATCCACTTGGTGTGGCACTGTCATTTTGGTAAGAAGATTGTGCCTTATGTTGTTCATATGATTTTTAGGGTCAAAGGCTCTTTTTTTTTTTTCAGATTTCAATGCATATGTTATCTTCAAATAATATTGAAACTCCTCTAGTGTGTCTAAGCCTACAGTCCAATCTTCACACTTGGTTTGGTTTGGTAGGAAAGTGCCTTTCTTCTGCTTGTGCATTACATCTTTCTCCATCCACATCATTTTCCACATAAATTCAAGAAATGCTAATCTGAGGGGCACAAATTTTGGAAGTATGTGTGGAGAAATAGGGCATCCATAAACTCTTATTATTGTAACTTCCAGGAGGAAGAACCAATCTCCAAAATTGTGTGTATGACCCTACTCTGGTCTTAAAGCCAAAGGCTAGTTGCAACATTTTGGTTGGAAATCTTGGTATTGCATACCCAAGAACTTGAAGGATCTTGTGTACAAAGTCTTCGTAGAATACAACAAAGCTTGAATTCTTGCACCGACTGTCCCAAATATAGCACCATTTCTGGACAGGTGTGGGATTCCCTTTCTCATCTAATGTAGCCAAGTCCATTATTTTAGTCCAATGGTCCCTATTCTAGTACAATATTAGATGACACAGTAGGGAATAGTGTCTGAATGTAATCGGTGCTCTATCCTCTATAACTTTGGGAGAATTCATCATCTAATGCCTTCTCAAGGTATGAAGCAAAGTCATATTCAATATTAGTTTCAGGGTTTTGAATTCTCATGGCCATCATCATTAGGCCTATTGGAATTTTATCTTGAGCATCTATCCCCAACACTTGGCAAAGAGCTAAATGTGTATTCACAAAGTAATACTAAAAATTTGTCACATTAAATGGTTCAGTAGTGGTAGTAGAGATGGGGAATGTTCTATTACCAATGCCTCTTTTCATATATAGGGGTACCTCATCACTTCTATAAGTCTTTTTTAACATAGCATAATCCTCCTCACTTTTTTGTAGGTTTATCTTGATCAGAGCCTCCTTGTTTAAGCCAAAACACTCAATGATGGCTTTTCTAGTTACTTCTACCAATATTGTTCCGTTTGGAAACCTTACTATTTTGGTAGCTGAGTGATAGTGTTTGGCTAGTAGTCTAATAAATTCTACATCAAAAAACACATTTGAGACAATCAACCTTGCTATATCCAACATCCAAGCGTTTGACACTGGAATCTTCTCATTTCTCTTCCTATAAAAATACCAAAATAGGTCCCATCCAGATTTGGAAATGAGGGCATCCCTACAACTTTGTGTGGTGTCCATGAGAAACTTCTTATTACCCTCTTTAGTAGACCCTGGAAGTATATCTAATATGGACTGATGGAGTGGTCTCTTTTTTACTTTAGGTTCTTCATCTTTAATTTCAGGTTGACTTTCTTTTACTTTTGATTGTTTTGGTTTAGGACGGAGTACTTTCTTCTTTACTTTAGGTCCATCTTTAATTTTAGGCTGACTTTCTTTTACTTCTAATCCTTTTCTTTTAGGAGGCATGTTTCAATTTTCTCTACTATGGCTTCAAATGACAAAAACTTGAAAGATTTTTTTATATGTTACAGAGCTCTTTCAGATAGTTTTCATGCACTTACCCGAGTATTTCATGCTTGCATGACTTCTTCTTCTTGTATCCTTAGCTCCTTCCACACTAGTGCACTACAATCGAGTGTGATATTGGGAAAACTCACTTATCTTTGGATGGTGTGGTATTCAGTCATATTAGTTTTGGAAACTCTTAATAATTTAATACCATTTAATTTTGGCAACTGATATGATTTTCTGCATGTATTATTGTAAATTTTAATGATTCCATGATTACTGTACTACCGACGTCTCTTATTATACCTTATGTGGTATGGTGGTGTTTTTCCCTTCCCAAAAAGACTTCTTACTGCGGGGTTGCGGTGTATACCGCTCTATTGCATATGTTTCTCACCTTCTTTGTAGTATAGCGATGTATGCTTTTGATCATTACTTAAAGAGTGTGGATGAGACAATCTTATTTGTCTTACCAATATCTCAATGTATCATCGACATTAGATCTTATGTTCCTCTGATGTTGGTTGCTGGTGTCGATGAGACAAGTTAATATCTCTTGCCGATATGCCATTGTCTCATTGATATTTTCCTTCGGTGGTATTTCTTTATATATCGGTGTAACTCTACCATGTCGGGAGACTTGTGATTATCGCTATGGTATAGCAGTGTTTTTCCCTTCCCTTTTTATGTTTACCACACTACTGCCTTGCTCAAGGCTTCTTGTTGTGGGGTTGTGGTGTATACCGCTCTACCACATATGTTGCTCACCTTCTCGATGGTATATCAGTGTATGCTTTTGATCATTACTTGAAGAGTGTTGATGAGAAAATCTTATTTGTCTTACCGATATCTCGATGTCTCATCGACATTACTTCGTTATATCCAAGAGTTGTGTTTCACCGAGCACTTGTAGATATACCTTATCAATGTGACATAAGTGATTCTCTCCTCGATATTCCTGTATCTTGTTGACATTTCATTGTTTTACATAGTCGATGAGACATATAAATAAGTCTCTTCAACATAGGGGTGTCTAAACCGACGGTAAACCCAGAGCTAAACTTGAAGCTAAAGTCGGAGCTAAAATTGGCACTAAAGTCGAAGCTAAACTCGGAGCTAAAGGCGGCGATCAAGGCGGCGCTACACTCAAAGCTAATATCGGCATTAAATGTGGCATTACTTTAGGTGCTAATTAGCACCCAAATTAGCACCGACTTGTACTGATCAGTGCAATAAATGCCAAAAAATGTGCCATCCCAATAAATAGCGCCGACGTTTTCAAAAAAATTCCAAAAATTACATTAAAACAGTGGGTGGAAGCAAAAAATGGAGCAAATCACAGGGATTTGTTGTAGTGCTCCCTCTCACTCCTCTCTATATCTTTATCTCTTTATCTCTTTCACTATCCCCCTTTATCTCTCTATATCACCCCCTTTCTATGTGTCTCCCTCTCCCTCTATATATAGAGCCATCTCTCCCTCTCTACCTATCACTCTCCCTCCCTCCCCCTCTTCTTTCTCTCCTTCCAACTATCTCTCTTTCTCTCTCCCCCTCTTCTCTCTCCCTCTCTCCCCCTCTTCTCTACCTCTCCTATACCTATTCTCTCCCTTCTCCCTCTATCTCCCCCCATCTCTCCCTCCCTCACTCCCTATCCCCTTATCTATCTCTCTATCTCACCTCTCTCTCCCTTTCTCTTCCCATATATCTCTATCTCTCTTTCTATTCCCATAAATATCTCTCTTCTTCCTATATATCTCTATCTCCCCCTATTTCTCTCTCCCTCTCACCATATCTATTTACCTATCTCTAATTCTCTTTGTTTTCTATTCTTCTCTCTCTCTCTCTATCTCTCCATATCCTCCCCTATCTATATCTCCTTATATCTCTCTCTATCACTATATCTCACCATATATATATATATCTTTATCTCTCCCTCTCCCTCTCCCTCTTCCTCTATATCTCTCTTTCTCATCCTCTCCATCTCTCCCTCTCTATCTCCCTATCTCTCTTTGTATTTATCTATCCCTCTACCTATATCTCTCTATCTATTTGTTTCCCTCTTCCTTTCTCACTCTTTCTTCATATCTACCTATATTTTCCTCTCTCCCCCTTTATCTCTAGGCATGTCTCACTCTCTCTATCCATCCATCTATCTTCCTCTCTATCCCTCTCTATATATTTATATCTTCCATCTTTATATATCCTTCTCTCCTCTCTCTCTCTCTCTTTATCTCTCCCTCTCCTCTCCTCTCCATATCCCTCTCCTTCTCCATCTCCATATATATCTCTATCTTCCTATCTATCTCTATCTCCTTACCCCTCTCTCTCTTGCTCTCCCCCCTCTATCTCTCCCTCTTTCTATCCCTACCTCTCCCTCTCTCTCTCTCCCTCTCTCCTTATTGCAAACATAACATGAGCCTGTTGGTAATGGAGCCTTATTATCTTCTTGATTCAAAGGTTTTATTCAATCACTCTCTATCCATCTCTATATATTATCTCTTCCATCTCTCTATATCCTTCTCTCCTCTCTCTTTATCTCTCCCTCTCCTTCTCCTTCTCCTTCTCCATCCCATATCTATCTCTATCTTCCTATCTATCTCTATCTCCTTACCCCTCTCTCTCTCGCCTTCCCACCTCTCTCTCTTTCTATCCCTACCTCTTCCCTCTCTCTCCCACTCTCCTTATTGCAAACATAACATGAGCCCATTGGTAATGGAGCCTGATTATCTTCTTGATTCAAAGGTTTTATTTCAATCACTCTCTATCCATCCATCTATCTCCCTCTCTATCCCTCTCTATATATTTATCTCTTCCATCTCTATATATCCTTCTCTCCTCTCTCTCTTTATCTCTCCCTCTCCTTCTCTCCTTCTCTCCATATCCCTCTCCTTCTCCTTCTCCATCTCCATATCTATCTCTATCTTCCTATCCATCTCTATCTCCTTACCCCTCTCTCTCTCTCACTCTTCCCCCCTCTATTTCTCCCTCTTTCTATCCCTACCTCTCCCTCTCCCTCTCTCCCTCTCTCCTTATTGCAAACATAACATGAGCCTGTTGGTAATGGAGCACGATTATCTTCTTGATTCAAAGGTTTGGATCCTTTTAAGTGGATGCATAGTTTATTTGAAGCTATCACTTTTCCATGGAGACCTTTGTTGCACAAACAACATCATTTGCTAAATGGCCTACCAATTGACCTCATGTACTACATAAATGTATGCAAAAAATAGACCAAACTTTATCCTAATTGACCTTCCACACTTCTTTAGCGTACCCATTGCACACTAAGGTGTGATTGATAGTATGTAGCTTCAATCAAATAGGGAAACTAGTTCCTCCACAATGAAGGTATTAGATGTCCAACTAGTTAGTAGTTGTATAAATGGTACATCTCAAGGTTTTCTTTGGTATAATGTTTGTTACAAGTAACTTTATGAAAGAGATTTCTTTGAAATTTTTTCCAAAGAGCTTTATTTGGTTTTAGTCTCCATTGTCATAAATTAATTTATCTATAATATATTATATCAATTAATATAATATTGTTTGATTTAACATCTAATATATATTAGTTGTTAAAGCAAACAATATATGTCTATTTGTGTATGTATATGTCTATCTACAATATATTTGTATACAATATAATTTAGATGCAACAATATAAATTTAGTATATCAATATGATATATATACACACATAGTTATATATCTATATATATGGAACATATATATAGATAAATAACTATGTATAGATATCTACTATACTCAAATGTTCAATACTTAATTTTTTACACACCAATATCACAAGTGCACTAAAGTGAATCATACATGATGTCTACTAACTCCTAAAATTGAGGTATAGTCTCTACATTTATTGGAATCCTTATGGGCCACCACCCCTTTTTTTTAGATTTTTACCTACTTTATCATATTATGCCACAAGAAGATACACAAAGATTATACTCATTCTTACCAAGTTCATACCTAATATTAGTTGCATAGATATAGTATTTCCTAAATCAACTCTATGTAGATATAACTAACTAAGTTTTCCATCACACAACCACATGGATTAGATAAGGTTTGGTTTTCAAATCAAGTTTTCTTATGCATAAGCATTGTGTTTTTCATGTTAGTTTTATTTCACCAGATCTTTCTCATCCAAATGCAACTATCCAACCATTTTTTTGAAGCAAAAATGGTGAATCATTATTTTCCTGCTCTTTAGTTCATTTTACTTTCCCTTTCTAAGTTTTCTACTAACAAATGAATTTACAAATCACATATAATTTATAGGTCTACAACACAATAATCAAGAAGGAAAAAAATTTGAAGGTAGTGAATGCATTTACTTATTCATGCACCCATTATTACATTAATTCTTAACTAAAATCCATCTTAGCAACATCATATTTGACTAAGATTGATCACATGCATACAAAAAATTGCCTTTTAAAGATATTAGTCACCTTAATAGGTCTTATACATCTAATTTATGAGGAATCCAATCATGCTAGAAAATAAGTTTCTCAAAACTTTATCCTTTTACAAGTTAGTTAGAATACTAATTATACATTTATAGCTTAACCTAGATGATTTAGGATATAAATAACATCCCACAAGGTTTCATTGATTCCTTAACCACAATAAAAGAGAAGCCCTCTAAAAGAAAATAAAGAGTATCACAATGTAAGAGTTAAGAGGATCACAAGATTCTTCCTACACACAAGACACAAGTACTATAATAAGAGAATATCTAGAAGTGGTACATGAGGTATCACAAGGTTAATATTAGGTAGAGTGGGTCTCTAGTTCCACTATTATCATTATACTTAAGCTAAAAAGATGAAATACTAACACTATGTAAGACTACTTAAGGCCATTATACATTTTAGCATCTTAATCAAGGTTTCTCCTAAAGAGGAAAGTCACTTAATTCCATTTTACAAAGGTTAACTAAACCAAAAATATGGTGGGGTTAAAATGAAGTGGGGAACATAAGTTATTACTCCAACTAGATATACATTTTCAATGCAATCTTTCCTACATGGTAGAATATACCCTACCTAACAAACCAAAACATGAGATTATGCAATTGTTTACATCGTACCTTAGCAACACATACACTCACAAGTGTTAGCTTTACAAGATTCTACCAGCCAAAGTTTCTTCAAGAGTCCTATTATCAAGGAACTTAACCTTAGGTTGGAATTGAACTTATCATAAGTTTAATAAATGTCATTACTAGGAGTGAAGGTAATGCATCACAAAAATTTATAACTAAGTATTCTTCCTTACTATAGAAGTGCTCAAGAATAATACGTTAACAATTACTTATGCTAAGGTGAATAGGAATTGTAAGGTCCTTAAACCATTCACACAAGAATAATTTTAGTATTCAAATGCCTAAGGCATAAAGCTCTACACAGGAATTTACTAGAATACTAATAGTAATCTAAACATCTCTATATGACGTAACTTGTAATGCTCTAAGGTCATAATCTAGAAAACTAATCACACATTTCCCATATGCAAACATCACCAATGAGTGACCCAACATATGCACTCACACATGCCCAAAGTTCCCAACGTTGAAACCTAGGCTGGAATACCAAATGTCATGCCCACATTTTACATGTAGTCATGTAACTCAAACTAACAATTTTTTTCTTAAATTTTATTTTAAAGTGTTATCTAACTAATTTTAAGTCACCTTTAATTGCATGAACATTTTACCAAATTAAATAATATTTAACTTTCACTATGATTAAACTAATTAACTAAAAAGGTTTCCATTTGATTTTCACACGATTCGAAAGGTTAGACAAAGAATAAATAAATAACATTGTCCATAAGACATTGGTTTACTCCTACACTTGCTAAGAAAGGAAGTAGGGTACATGGAAATGCTTCCTACATTAATATTCTTAGGAGAGTATTGCACTCATTTTAATATTTTAACAATTACAAAAATAATAAACATATTTAAACATAAAATAAGTAATATATACCATAACACAAGTGTACATGGGGAAATCCATTTTAGGAGAAAATCCACATGCTCCAAATTAGCTCAATGCATTATTCAATAAACCACAATTACCATACACTTGTTGAGCAATTATTCATGAGAGTAACACCAACTAGATATCTAGAGGAATTCTTACACCTTAACAGTCTCTACAAAACTCTACATAAAACCTCCATCCCAAGAACCTAATATATAGGAGATACAAAACCCAAAACCATCAAATGGTAATTAAAAATTCATGGGCTAAAACTACCCAAAAGTGATGCCCATATTAGTCTCTAATCAAAGATGCCTTATGATGTGTCATAACACACATCATAAGTTGCTCAACATGTGTAAGTCCCTTTTACAACTCTTTTATTCATCCAAAAACTTCTTACATTTCTTATCCAAACATTAAAAGGCCATAATTTTTTATCGATTGACCCAATTAGGCCCATTTTCTTGGGCCAAAAACCAAATCTATAAATTATTTTTTTAATTTTTTATCTAAAAATCACACTTTTTATTATATTAACATTTGGATCTTTATGCCCCTGATGTTTTCCATACTCCTTGCCTTAGGGCCCTTTGCCATAGTTTCAACTTTATACCCTTATTCATATTCATATACCATGAGGGCCTATAAACTTTACAAACCTTTGTGTTCTCATTCTTTTGTATGTCACATTGGGGGCATATACCTATCCTAACTTACTCAATATAATTATATGGGTGTTACTATGCCACTAGGGGTCACACCACCATTTTGTTTGTGCATGTTGGGGGAAACATTACTAGTCACTAATTTTATCTCTAGCCCATGTTGTGTTTACCTAGTGCATTCTTTACACTTCTTTATTTATGCTTATATTGCTATATGAATTTATGCTTATGGTTATATATTTGCATGATTATATATGATTATATGTTTACACACTTATATTATATTTTAATATGCACATAGTTTTTTTCCTACTTTTATAATTTCAATTGGCTTGCACCCAAATTTCATGCTTAAACTTGGTGCATCTATTGATGTAATGCTTTTATACTTATCCAAGTATATTTTTTAGGTAAACTCTTTTGTGTTAGCCCCATCACATCTTAATTTAAATGCATATTATTTCATTCATGGTGGTTCCTCGTAGCCTTTTCTATTATCCTTTCCTACTTCCCTATGGCTTGTGGTGCTTCCCTATGCATTGTGATGCCCCATAACTTACCTTGTTATAACTTCCTATCACCTACACTTGCTTTCTTTTGGTATCACATGTGATTCTAAACTCTTTGTTATCATAAAAGGAATTATGCTTCATCTATTTAACCTTTGTATTCATTTTAAGTGGAACCTCTTCTTTGTAGTGGTTTCTTTAAGATTGCACTGGATGTAGATGTTCTTGAAAATATAATGTTATGTCAGTGGCTACCCTATTTTCATTTCTTAATATTATTCAAAAATATTGGCTGCCATGGAGGTAGAGATACCAAAACGAGGGTTTAACTAAGGCAAGTTGCTCAAACAACCAACCAAAACATTTTCTTCTTTATTTTTGTGTGCAAGTTTTACCTTGAAGAGAGGAGTATAATATGGTTATATCCCTCCTAAATAATTCTTCTTATCATTAAATTTCTCTTCATTTCAAATAGTTATTTTAATTTCTATTCTATCATTTTGAATATTTTGTGTTTGTTATGATCTTGTTATCTCTCTTCTATATGCATAGGAATTTGTTTTGTGCTATCAACTTTTTATGTTTCACATTCTAGTCAAATGATATCATGAAACAAGGACATCTATGCTATATATTGGTGTTTGTGGTTGAGACCTCCAACAAGTCACCATAGGTTCTATATAATAAACTTTCTAATTATGTTGACAATATATTTTAATTCATCTCTAGTTGTGAAATATTTTCATTAGTTTGTAACAAGGTATTTAAATTTAAAAACTTATAATTTTTTGTTTAGTTATTTATTTTAATTTTAATTAAAGTATAATCTATTTTTCTAAGAAAAGAAGATTCACATTAATGTAATGTGCAAGATTTACTCTCAATGAATGCTAATGTTCCTTAGTCAAAGTTAGATTTATACACCACAACAACATTCAATCCTATCATTAGATCTTCATACGTTTCAATATTATTTATGAATTTGAATTTTAACTTAAATACATAGTTGAAGGATTTATTATTAGTTGAAATAAGAACAAATCTAGCCCTTGAACCATCTCTAGAACATGCACAAGCAAAGAACATGGTCCACAAGTCATTTGCATCTTTAATAGGGGTGTAAGGGAAAGGAGACTTAGCAATCTCATGATATTCTTCTTCATAATATACAAAAAAGTGATAATTCCATGCATTAAGATAATGCACTTCAACTATTTTATACCAATTCTCAACAATGTAATGTTCTTTATTTTCCCTCTACAACTTGACTTCTTCACCATGTAATGGTATGGTAGTATATGATAGGTTAATTTGTACACTATCACCCATTAAGGATACCCACTTTCTCAAAAGCAACATACCCCACTTGATTGGACAATCAATAATGGATATGTCAATCAACAATGATTTGTTAAGGTATACAACCAATTGGACCTTTGCATTATCCACAACACCTACAATGTTAACCTCTTTATAATTCATAGAAAATAATTTTCCATAGATCTGGACACCTTCTATCCTAAATCATTCATGGCCATGCAAGGAATGACATGACTTGAAGCATCAGAGTGTAGCAAAAATTTATGAACTAACCATCCATTAATCAACAATGTATTATAAAATACGTCAAAATTAGGCTAGTTTTGGATTAAAAAAATCCTAGATATACTTCATTGGCTTCTTCCTTATCCTTGTGATTTGTATCATTATCAAGAAAGAAATTTGGTTAATCTAGTTCTTTTATAATAGTGGAGTAAGACAAAACCCTTTCCCCATGTTCAAAGATTCTAAGGAGCTCATCTATTGGCACCGATATTCTAATTTGACTTAAGGCTTGTTCCATATCTACAAGGCTCTAATGAGGTAAGGGTTTACCATGTGGGAGAGTGATGTCACAAGTATAAATAATATAAGGTATTACTAAACTACAAGGATCATAATCCTTACCCTTTATCTCTTTCATCTTTCCTTTGTCTTCAACTCCACTTCCCAATTGTTGAGATGGATTTTTTTATATTTTAGTAACCAAATTGTTTCCTCTTGAAGCATATTTTCCACCTCAAACTAATACACCTTGACTGCCCCTTTAGAGATACCTCTTCTTGGTCATTTGATACTACATTGGGTCCTTTTTATTTTCCATTATTCATTTTGCATGACTACCATTATTAACTTTACTCCTTATCTTACACTTACCTCTTTCGGTATTTTTTTTAGTCAATTTTGGCACAATAGTATTAGAGTTACCCTTTAGAACTTGACTTGTCTATTTCTTAGTTAATACCCATTCTTATCATGTATCAATACAATTTTGTAAAGATTCTCTTACCCTTATCTAACTATGTATTTCCTTATACTTTTATCTCATGATTTCCCTCAAATTCTCAAACTAATGAAGAAATAACTCATATTATTTTAGGGCAACAACACAATAAGATTGGAACATTTGATCAAGACCCTTGTTATCAAGATGTTCATCTTCATCATCAATGGATTCATATCTAAGTGAACCTAACTAATAAATTTCTTCATCAAAATATCCTGCATTTTCATCTCCATAAGAGAGTTCCTCATTCCTATTATCAAATAAGGCAACAACAATTTTTCAGATCATATGAAGGTAGAAAATATCACACCATGAAGATGTATCTTGAAAGTTTATATCATCTATTCATAAGGGATCTAGAGTTACCTTATCTCGTTGTTTGAAATCCTCTTGTATAGGAAACATCTACCTATCATGCTTATATGTTATTTTAGAACAATAATGATTATACCACATGTTATTCAAACAATAACACTGATTAAAGTGAGTTGGAATATTATTACGAAGCAATCCCTTCTTGTTCCTCACTTCCTTATATGATAAGTTCTTCACTACAGCCATTAACCTATCTAATTTTTCTTCAACAATAAGGGGCTTGCTTGGGATATTTCTATTAGGCTGTGATACCTTGACATCTACCCTTTTGATATGTTTTCTAGATTCCCTCATATTAATTCAAATGTTTATGTTAATAGCATAAGCTTCCCTTAGAGTCTATGGTTTCTTATGTCTAAAGAAATGGTGTAGGAGCACCATTCAACAAGATAGGTCAAATCATGACCTTAAGGAGTAAACTTTAGGATTTGGATTTTCATTCATTGAATAAGGTCAATAAGACCATAATATGATGTAAGTAGGCACCTTTGAGGTATTTTTGTAAAAGTTTCATTTAGTGTCCAAAGGTTGTCATTGTTGACAAATGTTGTCAAGGTAAACAAAATAGGAAAGTTCATGAATTCTATCATGTTTTCAAGATGAATAAGGCCTAGGAGGTCATTTAAGAGCGTCTAGGGGTTAGGAAACAATAAAGAGTCAAAACAAAAACAAAATTTAAAAGTGCCAAATTTGTGAGTTGCATAAATGCAACAAATTTGTAAAGCAATAGTTAGTTTTTGAAAAGTGGTTGGTTGGTGGTTGTAGACATTGGAGGTAGTTGATTAGTGTTGTTTACAATTCAAATAATCTTTTCAAGGCTTGAAATAGGGGTTGGTGAAAGGGATTTTGAAGAATCAATAAAAAGATAACATTTTTCTCTATGTTTTCTCTATTTTTTCTAGATCTTCTTCTTCTGTACGGACTGTACAGGCTCATAAATGTTATGAATTTCATTATTTAGTGTATTATATTGTGTTATCTTTAAAATGAACTCCTTTTGAGAGTCTAACTCCAATTTTTGTAGAAGAACTCATTGGTTTTCTAGAACTGCCTGTGTGAGGGCAGCAAAGGCTATGTTTGGGAATTTAATGATGTAAATTGCCATTCCATCTACTGTTTTCATATGTGGCCTGATGGAATGGCATAATAAAGTGTTAGGTTAGGTTTTCTTTTGGTTTGAGTGTTGGGAATGTAAGTTGGAGTGTAACCCTAAGGTCTTGAAGGGTGTTTCATGGTGAAAGTGAGGGTGCAGACCTATAGAATGGTGGTGCAACATTGCCAAAGGGCATGTGAGAGTTTATAAAGCTAGAGGGGGTCTAACCTAAAGTGTACGAGTAGTTTTTGTTTCTTGGGGTGGTTGCAAATATGTATTTTCAATAAGAGTGCTTTAAAACCATAGGTTCCTAGGCTACAAGGAGGGTTTTTGAGTAGGGGATCAAAATAAGATGTTGGGGTCCTAAGACTTGGCGAATCCTTTGTTTTGAAGCATAAATCAAGACTTTTTTGAGTTTTTTTGGTTTGGGGATGCAATCTTGGAGGGGTCCCTTTGCAAAGTTGGGCTAATTATGAAGTCTTTTCTGGGGTAGGTGTATTGAAAGTCCATATTGGTCCAAAAGAGTTGATGTTGGGGTTTACATATGTTATGTAACTTGAAAATGGGTATCTTAATCATCTGTAATTTTTTTTAGGTTTTTTGGAAAAAAATGGTGAAAAAGCCCAGAAACTGGGTTGTCAATGCTACTAGGAAGAGCATGCTTGAAAGGTGAATTTTGTAAAGATCTCCTGATTCTATTTTGGAGTTGGTTTTATGTTCTTGTATTTGTCATTAGGAGTTGGTTTCCACCCCTTTCTACATCAGAGTGGTATTAGAGCAAGGGAGTAGGGCTTTTGTGAAGGAAGGTTGAAGTTTTGTGTGTGAGAAGAAGAAGGTAATTGGAGGAATCAAAATGCCTCCTAAAGGGAATTTTTTTGCAAGGAAGATTGAAAACCATGACAAAGAAATAGAAGCCTTGAAGCAAGAAATTTCTATGATGAAAGCTAAAGGTAGGGGTCTTTTGGATGAAAGTGATATTGAAGAAGAAGAGACTTCTAGTGAACAGGAAGAGATGGATCCAGATGATGTGAGAATGGTGAAGCTTTTGAAGGCTGTGAAGAAGGATGGGCATGGAAAAATGTATGTACCTATGTATGGAGGAAAACTTGACAGTGAAGAGCTCTTGGATTGGATAGGGGCTTTGGAGAACTACTTTGAGAGTGAAGAGATTGATGAAGAATATAAGGTGAAGAAGGCTAAAAAAAATTGAAAGGACATGCCTTGTTGTGGTGGAATTTTGTGCAAGAAGAAAGGGAGAGACAAGGAAAGAGAAATATCACTTCTTGGGAGAGGATGAAGACCAAATTGAAAGGTAAATTCCTTCCTTGTGATTATAATGTTTAGTTGCTTAAGAAGTTACAGAACCTTAGACAAAAGGAACTAGATGTGCAATATTATACTGAAGAATTTTATAAGCTAAGCATAATAACTAAGCATGAAGAAGATGAGGAAGAAATGGTAGCTAGATATTTGAATGGTCTCAGGTATAACATTCAGGATGAGATCAGCTTGTTGGCACCTAAATCAGTTGAGCAATGCTTTCAAATGGAAATGAGGGTAGAAGAAAAACTCAAGAGGAGACAAGAGAAGGCAACAAGAGGAAGAGGTAGCACTTCTAGGGGTAGAGGCACAACTTCAACATCAAGGCAGACCAAGGAAGACCTAGAAGATGCTGATAAGAACAAGGAGCAAGCACCTAAAGCAAGAGGATGATGGAGAGGTGGAAGAATTAACTCCAGACAAAGGAGAGATTACAATGAATTATTAGGGAGGTGTTATAGGTGCAATGAATTTGGACACCCATCTTTCAAGTGTCCTCAAAACCAAAGTTCAACTTCAAGTGGTGATAGAAGGAGTGAAAGAAGAACACAACTGATCCAAGAAGAAGAGTGTGAAAGTTCAAGCAAACCTGTAGATCCAGAAGTGGGAGAAGCACTCATGGTGATAATAACTTTGTTGCAATCACCTAAAGAGGAAGGTATGAGCCAAAGAAGGAGACTCTTTAGAACCTCATGCAAATGCAGAGGTAAAGTATGTCAACTTGTTATTGATTCTGGTTCTCAATATAACATGGTGTCTAGGGAGATGGTAGATAAGTTGAATCTAGAGAAGATACCTCATGTAGCACCATACAAAGTCTCTTGGGTAAATGATAGTCAAACTTTAGTGGTGAATGAACAAGCATATGTAGATTTTCAGATTGGGGAGTATAAGGATAGGGTCTTATGTGATGTGCTACCTATGGACTGTTGTCATTTGCTATTGGGGAGACCATGGAAATTTGATAGAAGGTCCATGTATGATGGTATGGAGAACACCTACACCATCAAGAAGGATGATCAAAGTTTCAAACTAACTCCTTTGCAGGGAAAAGAGAAGGATAAAGGTAAGTCTAAGCTGGTGGTTTTGGAAAAAAAAGGAGCCTTTAAGGCTTGAGGATAGTGAAAATAAAATGTTTGATGGTTTGGAGTAGGGTACTGATGTTAAAGCAATAGGTGAAGAGAAAATGAGTAATGCTTGGACAATGGGTAAGAAGGATAAGTGTGGTTTTCAGGTAGGTGGAAAGAAACTTTCCTTTGTATGGCAGAAGAAAAGAAATAGTAAGGTGTCTCAGACTGGTAAAATGCAGGGTGAAGGTGAAGAGCCTTTGGAAAGGAATTTAACAAGTGATTGTATCATGGTAGGGACATTCAAGTGTCCTATAATAGGGAACAACATACAAAGACAGTCAAGAGTTGAGAAACAAGTGAAATTTGATGGTACAGGTGTGCAAAGAGTTGATGTGACAGAGAATAATGCAAGTATAGGTCTGATAGTGGTTGGGATGTTTGATGGTATTTTTGGAATAGTGGGCAATGACAAAGTGGTAGACAAGAAGGTTTTTGGACAAGGATCCAAGTATAGACTACAAGGTAAGGTGATGACAGTGAAAGAAGGAATAAGCACATGTGTAAAGGATGAAGTGGCATCAGTGTTTGATGAAGAGAAAGATACAAGGAACCCCACAGAACAAAATGGAAAATTGGAGCAACATTTAGGCAAGATCAATCATGTTGAGAGAAGTGAAGATCAAGATCATAATGCACCAGATGAAGGCAAGCATGGAGGATTGCAACGTGAAGGATGCCAAGGAGGACAATCTACTACAATCTTTCCAAGGGACTTGGAAAACTTTTGTGTTGAGGTGTATAGTGCAGGAGCACCATTCAACAAGATAGGTCAAATCATGACCTTAAGGAGTAAACTTTAGGATTTGGATTTTCATGCATTGAATAAGGTCAATAAGACCATAATATGATGTAAGTAAGCACCTTTGAGGTCTTTTTGTAATAGTTGCATTTACTGTCCAAAGGTTGTCAAGGTAAACAAAATAGGAAAGTTCATGCATTTTGTCATGTTTTCAAGATGAATAAGGCCTAGGAGGTCATTTAAGAGGGTCTAGGGGTTAGGAAACAATAAAGAGTCAAAACAAAAACAAAATTGAAAAGTGCCAAATTTGTGAGTTGCATAAATGCAACAAATTTGTAATGCAACGGTTAGTTTTTGAAAAGTGGTTGGTTGGTGGTTGTAGATGCTGGAGGTAGTTGATTAGTGTTTTTTCCAATTCAAATAAGCTTTTCAAGGCTCGAAATAGGGGTTGGTGACAGGGATTTTGAAGAATCAATAAAAAGATAACGTTTTTCTCTGTGTTTTCTCTATTTTTTCTAGATCTTCTTCTCCTGTACAGACTGTACAGGCCCATAAATGTTATGAATTTCATTATTTAGTGTAGTATATTGTGTTATATTTAAAATGAACTTCTTTTGAGAGTCTAACTCCAATTTTTGTAGGAGAACTCATTGGTTTTCTGGAACTGCCTATGTGAGGGCAGCAAAGGCTCTGTTTGGGAATTTAATGATGTAAATTTCCATTCCATCTACTGTTTTCATCTTTTCCTTGATGGAATGGCATAATAAAGTGTTAGGTTAGATTTTTTTTTGGTTTGAGTGCTGGGAATGTAAGTTGGAGTGTAACCCTAAGGTCTTGAAGGGTGTTTCATGGTGAAAGTGAGGGTGCAGACCTGTAGAATGGTGGTGCAACATTTCCAAAGGGCATGTGAGAGTTTCTAAAGCTCGAGGGGGTCTAACCTAATTTTTTTGAGCAGTTGGTGTCATTTGGGGTGGTTGGAAATATGCATTTTCAATAAGAGTGCTTTAAAACCGTAGGTTCCTAGGCTACAAGGATGGTTTTTGAGTAGGGGATCAAAATAAGATTTTGGGGTCCTAAGACCTACTGAATCCTTTGTTTTGAAGCATAAATCAAGACTTTTTTGAGTTGTTTTGGTTTGGGGATGTAATCCTAGAGGGGTCCCTTTGCAAAATTGGGCTAATTGTGAAGCCTTTTCTAGGGTAGGTGTATTGAAGGTCCATATTGGTCCAAAAGAGTTGATGTTGGGGTTTACATATGTTATGTAACTTGAAAATGGGTATCTTAATCATCTTTTATTTTGTCAGGTGTTTTGGAAAACATTGGTGAAAAATCCCTGAAACCGGGTTGTCAATGCTACTAGGAAGAGCATGCTTGAAAGGTGAATTTTGTAAAGATCTCTTGATTATGTTTTGGAGTTGGTTTGATGTTCTTGTATTTGTCATTAGGATTTGGTTTCCACCCCTGTCTGCATCAAGAAATATCCAATATTAGCATCAAATGTACCATAATATAGAACAAGACACATGGACTCATTAGGCCTTAAATTTTGTGGTACCTTCCTCATTTTTATGATGAATCTGCTATTGAAATCATCCATCATTTTATTTACACCTTTATTGATTGTCATTATTTCATGAATAGAAAATTTGGGGTCTATCCTATCCCCATATTGTAATATGAAAACTCTTAGGAACTCATCCCATATGTTGATAATATTATTTTGGAGGTTTATATACCAATATTTTTCATTTTCTTCCAAGTATTACACAAATAGTTTCATCATCACATCCTCATCATCTATCCCATATTTATCTATGACATAGACGAATTTTTTGAGATGCTTCTCTCCCATAACTGCATTCTTGCCTTTAAATATTGGTATCTTTCCCCTTATTTCATTTGTAATTGGATTGGGAAAACCAGGGATACTAGATAAATCTAATTATTTATACTATTCAATCCCAAGAGGCTATCTAATTGGATATAATCTCTAAACATGCATTATAAATGGAGGCCTCATGTTCATTTGGTCTCTAACCTATTAATTCATTTTTTTTATTAGGAATATGCTAATTTTGAACATGCAAGGCATATTGTAAATTTATTTTCTAATTTTAGATATTTTGAACATGATGATTCATATTTAATTGGTGGGAATTTTGTGTAATTTGATCCTGTTGTAATTATATTTAGGCTTGGATCTCCCACTGTCAATTTCAAAGATGGTCTATGAGGTTTATCCTCTCATTTATTTCCATTTCTCTATGTTTATTTTTAGATTTTATGGTTATATTATCATCATAGAACATGGGATATTTTTCATGGTTAGTACCATGAGAGGATGTGGGAGATTTTGGATGCATACTCACCGGTGGAATTCTTACAAGTTTAGGCACATTTATATTTTATACATTCCTAATAGGTGAGATATTCTTATTCCTTGTAATTGATTGTGTTTGATTTCTAGTCATACCAAATTCTTTCCTACCTTCTCTCCTATCATCTCTCATTATTTGATCACTTGATTCATTAGATAAATATCATAATTGATCATTCAAATCAAGCAATTATCCCTACATGAAGTACCAACTTCAATATTTGATGGAATAGGTCTAGTAGAGGCACCTTTATTTATACCTTCCATGTTTCTCATTACCTTTCTAATTGTGTTGCTACATATTTAGGTTCATTAGGATCTCATTAACAACTTCTCATGCCCATATTCATTTCCTTTTCTCATAATTTAATTTTGAGTTTGATCTTGATAGAATCACCACTCCCCCTTTCAATAGAGATTATTATTTTTCATGTGTTACTAAGGACTTCAAGATATGAATCTATTTTAAACCATTCATAAAAATGATACCATTTTGTTGGCATAAGTTTATGGTATATTAATTTATTCAAACTTATAATTATGAATTTATGAAATTTCTAAATTATAGAGTTTCTTAAAATGTATCCAATGTCCTTCAACCCAACGATTGATTCCCAAATAACTATGTCTACTTTTGCTTCAATCCCAGCCCACTTATGCATTTTGGCCTTGTTATCCCCATCTAAGATAACTAGTCTTAGATGATTCCCAATGGGTTACTATGTTTAAAATTGTCTCTTTGTGTTGTTTTGCTCCCCCCTTATACATAAGTTATTCATCTAAGTTGTCAAAATCTAAAAATGGATGTGTAATTGCTTCCATTTGTGTCCAAGTTTCCAAAGTTATGAAGTTCATGAGTTCATGAACTCCATAAAACCTTGAAAAAAATAAAAAATCAAGTGTCAAAGTTCGTGATGCCACAAAGATCACAAGTTAAAAAATATTGCAAAAACCATAAAAGGCTCAAGTTGTCGACGAGTTTGTGAACTCATTGAAAATGTGGTAAGGGGATAAAGTTCAGTATGTCACAAAGTTAGAAGGTTTGTGAATTGGAAAAAGTGTGACAAAGGTTTTTAATGTTCGCTAGCTCACAAAAAGTATGAAAGTATGACATGGATAAAAAACACAAAAAAGGAAGAGAAAGTGGGAAAGGGAAGAAAAATTAAAAGTTTCAAAGTTTCTTATTTTCTAAAAAATGCTAATAAATTAAGAAATAATATGCTTATGTTCAATTGAAAAGGGTTCTCATTATCACTAGGTTCACAAGTTTGTGAAATTTCCAATATTGTGATTTTGTTCCCTAGTTACAAAAAATGTGACAAGGAGAAAAAAAATTGGGTGAAGATAAGGGTTGGCATGTGAAAAAGTGAAATTATTCAAAGCCCCAAACTCATAGCAAGTCAAAGAGAAGAATGAATAGGATGACAAAGATAGAGCATCAAAAAGTTCTTGAATTTTTAAACCTATTGAAAGCTCTAAGTGGTTCAATTGATGCCCAAAATGCCACCATGCGAACAAAGAGGATAAGGTGTCAGCAAGTTAGATGGTCCTTAAACTCGCCAAACCTCTCACAAAGTTTATTGGAAGTAAAAAGTCTCAACAACGATAAAAATCAAGTGTTTTGTCAATAAATTCATGAGTTTGTGAACTCCTCAAAATTCTAACATCACCTTCCATTCCCCATCAAAATCCTAGACCCTAGATCTTTGAGGGGACTGCGAACCTTAGTATTATTCTTAGTTTTAAACCCTGGGTGTTGGTGTAATTAATATTTAATTACACTTGCATAATTTTACTTAGGTATTATTTATTTCCTAGGTTTATTTATTCTCATCATTATCTATTGAGCTATCTTGTTGCTCAAGATAAGATTAGGGTTATGCATATTTGTTTTTATAAAGCAAATCATTATCTTGTAATTAAAAATTCTCGAATAATAATATTTGCACATCTTCTTGCAAATCTTTGATTTTTCCGTTTTTCTCTTCTGTGGAAGGATATTCTAGTTTGCAAATTTGATCTTGGTTTCTAACATGGCATTAGAGCCTTGATTTGTAGCCCCTTCTCAGATTTCTGGAGAGATTCATTGTAGAGTTCGTTCGGGATTCCTCGAGGGTTTCATACCTTGAGTTTGTCTCTCTATTTGGGTGCTCTTGCATCGTTACTTTTGATGCACGTTGGAGGAAATCTAAGCTCATATTCCAGTTCAGAGCTGTTGAAAAAGTCAAGATCGACTTTTGTTTCCCCTGAATCCGACATTTTATGCCAGAGTTATGAGGGTTTGAAGATTTGTCAGATCTGAGAGTTGCGAAGCTTCTGGTGCATTTTCAGGCAGATTGGACCTTGCCATCAGATCCAAAGCATCCGAGAGATGAAAAACGACATATAATACGCCCTATTTCGACGTCGGAAACTTCTCAGGCAAAAAAAATTTTGCTCGTATCGCTGTCTGCACACGGATCGAGGTAAAAATTTCATTAAAAAAAATAAAAAAAATTCTGCAAAAAAAAAATTTCACAGTTTTTTTCTCCATGCAAAAAAAATAAAATTTTAAAAGCCTTTTTAAGAACTTTTAAAAAGTTGTAAATCTTTTTGTTTTTAAAAAAAAAACATAAAAAGGCTTTTCAAAGGGTAGTAACAGTACGGACTCCATCATGGAGGGGTGGCCCACGTGCCCCACCAATTATGTTTTATAATTTTTTAAAATAAAAATAAAAATTCTATGTATTTTTTTATTGTTTTTAAAAAAACAATTTTTAAAAAATAAGGCAAATTGGGAAAAAGCGCTGACGGGTGTTTGGCCGTCAATTTTAGCCTCCCAGTTTTGCTGTGACGGGTGTTTGGCCGTCAAATTTAATGCCGCACTGGTTTTTCCCCTTCTAGAGCAGTTCTCACTAAATCGGGTGTATTTTTTGCATACGGTGTCTTTTTTTCACAAACGAGATACCATTGGAAAATTGATTCCGACGCCGATCTAGTGGTGCAAGTGTTTTTACTAGATTTTTCTCCAGATTTATTTTGTAGACCTTTGAACTCAGATGTTGTTTTCACTCCAGAGGGCATATCTTTTGACTCGGTGATCCGTTTTTGTCATTCTTGCGGCATTGGAAAGCTGATTCAGTCCTCTACACAGATATGAGGTATATTTTATTTTTATGTTTATACATGTTTATCATTCTCTCCTTTTCCAATCGTTGGGTTATTGTAATAAATGAACTGAAATAAAGTTCCATCAGGGGGGTTTTTTGCATAATAATCTGATTAGAGTGTAGTTTTCACTTTGATCTCCATATCCATCTTGATTTGTTGGAAACTCGTATGGGTTATCTAGTTTCCTAGTTTCTTTTGGCCACTTTTTTGCTATTGCTTGACACATATCGGATTCATCGGTTCACACTTCAGTTGAGAGATTATGTTTCTTGATCCGCATTGGTTTAGATCCTTCTTAGTTTGAGGGCCATGTTTTTATGGTTAATGTTTCAGAGTCTTTTTTGGTACTCCTTCCCATGGAAGAGTTTTAGTCTCAGTTTGGCATCAGCATCGAGATACACAGTTTCCAGATTCTGTCATCATTTCATCTACTGTTGCTTCACAAATTCTAGGGTTGTTCCAGTTTTTGAGTTTTCCAGTGTTCTGTGGCATCGGGTCTGCTGTCACATTATCATGATTCCGGTTTTGGTTTTAGTTGTAGATAGAAGTATCTTTCCTTGCTTGTTGAATTGCAATTCAAGTGTTACTCCATAGTGTTCTTCCAGTGCTTCTTTGCAACAGTCATCTCATTGTAGGGGGGTTTTATCCCACTGGGTTTTCCTTCTCTACCTCATTATTGCATTTGTGCTTGGGTACTTGATCAGGCCTTTGTTGTCAGGACCCATTCATGCTTTCTTGCATTAATCTTAGTTTTAGGTGCATATTTTTTTGGTCTCCCTAAGTTGCACTTATGGGGGGGTGTTGGTGTAATTAATATTTAATTACACTTACATAACTTTACTTAGGTATTATTTATTTCCTAGGTTTATTTATTCTCATCATTATCTTTTGAGCTATCTTGTTGCTCAAGATAAGATTAGGGTTATGCATCTTTGCTTTTATAAAGCAAATCATTATCTTGTAATTAAAAATTCTCGAATAATAATATTTGCATATCTTCTTGCAAATCTATGCTTTTTTCTGTTTTTCTCTTCCGTGGAAGGATATTTTGGTTTGCAAATATGATCTTGGTTTCTAACATCTTCAAGCTTGATTCCGATAAGATTTCCTCTCCCAAATTCCTATGTATTAGGTCCTCTCTATGATCCAAACCTATGCCATGTCTTCTTCCCATGAACTCCAAGCATGCATCTATAAGTCCCTTTTAAACTTGATACTCTATCAAATTCTTTTGTGATAGGGAAACCCTAATGCAACGTGTTATTTCACCTACCTCCTTACCATGGAAAGATATTTCAACAACCATAATGAATTTTCATAGTGGCCAAAGTATTTCTCCCACCACTTTGTGAGCTTGACCCATGCCTGAAAACACCATGATTGATTCACCATTAACGAGAAGGATGATTTGAAAATAAAAGAAAGATTTACCTCCATGCCTTGTGAATACAACTAAGTTCCCTCAGGCATAATTCCAAGAATGATTTAAGGATAAATTACACCCAAATGATATGGGTATCTGCTACAAAGTACCAATTAGAGGATTTTTAAGTTTAATGTTGATTTTTACACCCTCCTATATTGATTATAGATTTTTGAGAATTCTTAGAACCTTGAAACCTCCCACGCCTAAGTGATGAATTGCATGAGAATTGTATATACAAGTTAATTTCATATTCAAATGGTTGGTCATTATTATTTTCACTCAACCATAGTACAAAGAGTATTTTAGTGTTTTAACTAATCAATCAACTCATCCCAAAATTTGTAAATATGTAGCTATTTGAAATAGATGTGTAATCATGTGTGTCCTTGGCTAGTTGCAATCATTTTAGAGAATTTTGAGCAAAGAGGTGTGATGGGTTCCTCCTTGTTTGAAGTTATCCCTCACCATATTTATTGGTGTGGATGTAATATGAATCTGATAAATGTCAAAACACTTTAATTTAATATAAATTATATTTTAATGCTAACTTTCTTGTAAAATATAGATATGTGAAAATTTGGAGAAGGATTATTAAGTAGAATTGATTCGTAGATATCATACCTCAATTGCAATTTCTTGTTTGTTATTTCTAATGGTTGAATGAGATTATATAACCCAAATAAGGCACTAGTCTTTAAAACCTTAACCCTCTATAAGATTAAAATGAACAAAATATTTTACCAATAGTTTAGGAGTATAAATTAGTTTTCCATGTATTTCATGATTCATCGTTATATAGATGGGGTATCTTAAGAAAAATTTGAAAGTAATCATTTTGAGAGAATCATGTTTTTCATGTGTATATCAACTTGATAGAGGTCATAGTAGTGGGTATTTTCATTCTAATGACATAAAATTGAGACTAAAGACCACATTTGAGTACCATTATAATTTGTGTATTATACATATATTCAATTGAACCAAAACCTTGTTTAAGGCCACCTATAGGAATACCCTCCTAGGCCTATCAAATCCTAATTAAAGGGGATTTTACTCATTCTCAATAATTAGCCTAATATCCCTCAAGTGCTCTATATTGATGAGAACATTTTTCCACCCTTAATAATGACATATTGTTAGCCTTCATTTGGAAAAAAATCTCTAGAAGTGTGACCTGTGATTTTGAGAGCTGAAAATAGCTAAAATATCCTTGACAACGACACCATTTTGTTAGGTTTTAAAATCGCTACTCACATTCCTTTAGATATCAATCCACTTCAATGCCTAAGAGATGCCATTCTTGAAGGTGGATAAGTTAGCTCATCAATAGAGAGTGAGAGATAATAGGTAAATTGTTGAGAGGGGGTAAACTCCCCTTCACTTTGGGTTCAACTAGATCCAAGAGGGTATTCCTAGAGGTAACCTTAAACAATATTTTGGTTACAACTAATGATACACATAATAAAAAAATTGTAGTAGTACTCAAATGCCATTTTTTATCCAAAACTTTGTCATTAGACAAAAACTAACTTGTTTTTATGACCTCTATTGAGCTAATGTAAGTATGCAAAGAATGATTCTCTTAGGATAAATACCTTCAAGGTTTACTTCATATATATCCTTGGGTAGAAAATGAATCATAAAATGCATAAAAAACAATATCTACTCCTAAGCTACTAATTAAATATTTTGTTCATTTTAAGAATATGGAGGGTTGATGTTCACAAGATCGATGCCTTATTGGGGTTACATAGTCACATTTATCTATTAGAGAATAAAAAAACTAGCAAGAGAGATATGATACTAAAAATTCAAGTATACTTATTGGCCATTCTACAAATTTGCAAATATTCATATGCAACAAGAAAGAGACTAGTATAGAGAATGATTTGTATTGAATCAAAGTGTTACAACACATTATTTTTCTATTACAATTTTGGTACCAACAAATGTGGTGAGAGAAAAAATCAAAGGAAGGAGGTCCTATCACACATCTTAACTATTTTTTTCCTAAATTCCCACTATTGGATAAGGAGACACTTGATTACATATATTTTCTCCAAAACAACTACCTCTTTATGACTTCAAAGATGAAAAATACCCAAATTGTGAGTGGACACATGTAGGTTTTGGAACCTTTAAATGCTCTATTCACTTTTGTTGCATGAAAAAAAGGAATGACCAACCCTTTGAGTGTTCAAAAAATTTATATATATAGTTTTAAAATTTTGGCATGTAGTTATCAATAGGAATTCTAGGATGAAAAGGAACTCTCAAACCTAGCATGTGGTGTTTGCATAATACCATGAAAATTATAAGACACATGTTGGAGATCCATGATGGGGAGATCCTATGGGAAATAACCTCAACAACCCACATTAATGGTAGTGTGGTCACCAATACCCTTCATCATTAGATATGATTTAGAATTTATTCCTACTAGATTAAATAATGGGCTTTAGGTAGGAAGGGACGAACGAGTGGTTGCAAGGTCAAATATTAGCTTAATGGCATGATGGGTGATTGATGGAAGTAGGTGAAATAAATTACCATGGGTTTCAAAGCTCAATGTATCTCTAAAAATTTTTAGGCATTCAAAGGAACTTATGGATATTTTCCATTGTGCAAGGGAGGATCGTGGACCTATTGGGAAGAACAAAGAGGGTTGGGGATATGGGGACCAATTTTTTTTGGGGAACCAAGAGGTGAGGGCCAGGGAAAAGGGTGCAAAATAGGGTACAAGAAGTCAGGGAGTGGAGAAATTGGGGATTTGAGGAACAACTTAGATGTGATAGGTTCCTTCAAGAGTCTAGAGTCATATGAGAATACAAAATCTAGGTCCCAAGAGTGGGAAATGAATTGGGATGGGGACCCAAGGTAGAGGTAAGTGAAGGATTGAATCTCAAGTCTAGGAAAGCTCTAGGGATTGGGGACAAAATAAGGTGGGGCTTCAGGGTTTTGAATGGATTGGGAACTATAACACAAAGGGAATTGAGACAAATCTCAGGACCTCAAATGGACCTAGGACCTTGGAACTTGGTTCTAAAGTTCCATGTTCATCTCAGGTTCCATAGCTTGGGGAAATAATAAATGGAGGCGGTAAAGAAGGAATGGTAGGAGTCGAAGCTTTGCAGGGACCAAGGACCTCGGGACTTAGTGCCTTGCTCATAATTACATTAGAATGTCTGGAACCTAAGAAAAAAATAAGGTTTGGAACCTAAGAAAAAATACTAAGGCCCCCTAAAACAAACACAAAAACACACATAAACATAGAACAAGCCTACACCACAACCAACATCGTAATAATGAACCCCAAGAAAATATTATAAAAATGAACCCACAAATAAGTCCACTAAGGATTTTTGTAGAAGAATACAATGATTGAGCACACTTAAGCAAAATTTGACATTGTTCTATTGAGTCCTGAAAATTGGGAGAGGAAATAACATAGCACACAATATGCACGAAGGATATTAATAGAATTTTTTGAGATAGTTTTCTCTAAGCATGATTGAGGTAGTGTGGGTGGTGTATTTTTTTATGATATAAGTAACATGGTGAATTTATCTTGAACCTAGATTCTAATGTTGAAGATGTAGATTTTCCAATTTATGAATAATTTTTTTCTTGATCTTTATTTAAATTCAAAATAATTCAATTTATGCTTGCAAGTGATAATACAATTTGCAACATTCTAACATATGCTTACTTGATAAATCTATTAAGGTAAAGAAAATGAATTTTTATTATCTTTAAACTTGATAAATTTTAGATGAATAATATATTCTTGTGTTTCCTAGTTGAATTTTCTTGTCTAAATATCCTTCCTAATATTATTTCCTACTCTAAATTAATTAATTTTATATATATTTATTGATAATTTCCTCTAAAATAAGTCTTATTAGTTTCATACTTATAGGGTGATTTACTTTTTTTAATAAAAACTAAAGTTTCTCTAGTTACATGTCTAAATTTTGATAATCAATTTTCCATTTTTTATTCCTTAGCACAAAATTTAGGATTAGTGTTCATATATTCCAACATATATCTAACTTAGTTATTGAATTTTTATCTTTTACAAGTTTGGTGAATTAACCATTTAGTATCTCTTGTTGGAGCAACCAAGATCTGCTTACAAACTCAAAACAATCCACAAACAAGAATATGCAAGATGAGAAAATATCATAAGAATGGGATGTAAAAATGTACAAGAGAGTCTCACTTATAAAGGCAAAGATGAGGATCTAAGAAGGTAGAACACAATGGTTGCCTACCCCTCCAAAGATGTTCAACACTTTTATAGCTCAAAGATATGTGTGCTAGCAAGTGGAAAGTATGCATGTACAAGGTGTCTCAAATGATGAGGACACATGTCTCAACCATATGAGGTGAGATAAAAGCATAAAAAATCTCAAGTAAAATTAAGCTATGTCTGAATAGGTCTATCCTAGAAAGGTGATATCCTAACTAGATATGCAAAGACACTATTTACACTAACACCCCACTTAAGTGTAACTTAGGGAGTAATATATGCAAAGATGATGATGGGTCCCGACTATTAGGATATGTTAGGTACCCATGTACAATGCAATCTCTCATAAAGTGGAGAAAAGGAAAAAATCTAGTGGGAACAAAACTCCTCTACAAAAGAGAGAAAGAGAAGGATAAGACCTCCTAAAAAGGTGTTCTATGAAGATAGGAACATGAAGATGAAGAACTCCTAAAGCATGTCAAAGTCATAAAATATACCAATGATGAACTAGTTGTTGATGTGTTTTTTATGCACTTCTCAACACAGGCAGTGCGTAGGTGCACTACCTCTCTTGAAAGACAATCTTCCACAATCAAATTGCAGAACACTATCCCAAGGTCTCTAATGTCAGGTTTTGATAGTGCTTGGAATATCTTAGTTGTTTGATGTGATTTGTTGGAATCACAAGGCGGTCTTATGGATGAGTTACAAAGTGTGGGAAGTTGGGCCTAAAAATGCAGTTTTAAAGTGCTAGAAGTGAATGAACAGTGGTTTCCCACTCAAAACAGCAAGCTAAAACTCATCAAGTTCATCTAATTTAGCTTCATGGTGATACTTTGGATCCTACTCTAACCAAGGATTAAAAGAAACAACAAAAAAAGAAGGGTTAAGAAAGCTATTCTAATCCTAAGCTACAAATGAACAGTAACAATGGTGGCTGCTACAGTAGACAGGCTTCCTAAATTGAGTTTTGCTTGACCAAGAGAAACCCACAGCTACACAAAACCAGTGCAATCTTCTAAGGTCTGCTAATTTTCAAATTACACATACACATCATGAACATGCAATTGAACTAGGTTGCAACAATGACATAAAGAAGCCCAGGCTAACTTTGCATAGCAACTTGTCATCAACAAGTGCTAAAAGTATGGGTTGGAAGCTCATCAAATACTATAACAACACCACCATGACAGCCATTCAAGAAACTAATACTAAAACTAACATGGAAGGCAGAACCATGCATGCAAGATGAGCAAAATCAAAGAGAACATCCATAAAATCATGCAATGATGTCTTCTATTGCTGCAAATGCCTTTTACAACAACTCTCCAACCCTTTACAAATGAGGGGAAAGCCCCTATTTATAGTTTTCCAAAGCCCAAATGAATGGCTGGGATTGAATTACAATGAGTGGCCCAGATTTGATTTACATTAGGGTTTCGCCTACCCCCCATTATCCAGCAATTTTAAAATACATCTTTGTCTTTTCCCTGTTTTGTCATCTAGTGCTCAGGTGTTGTAGCAATTTTGTCATTTAGTTGATTGCCCTTTTACTGTAGCTGAAACTGCCTGAAAGTTGTCTTCTTACTTGATGCATTTGCAGTGTTCTTCATTGGATCAAACGGGCCCGTCGATGACTGGAATCAATGGATTGGTTGCCCCTGATTCGGGTGGACAACTTCCTTATGCTTTCTTCAAGGCCACCCCCTTGCATTTTTGTCCTTGACTTCCTTGACACAGGCCTTCTTCTAACGCTGACCCTGTTGGTGGGTGCTAGGGGGAGAGGCGAACATGAAATGAATGGTGACATGAGCTATGCACATTCCTTGTTCATATTTCTCAATGGGTCTCCTGACGGACCCGCAGTAGGCTCCTTGAATCCTGCATACATGAAGTGTCGTAAGTGCTTTCATACACAAATCAAGGAAAACGTTAGTCAAATATTATAAAATCCTTGTTAGATCCATCCATGCATCATCAAAAGATCATAATATTCATATTTGGAGCTCATTTGGACCATAAACATTAATGCGGGCCCAAGGGGGCGGCAGCGAACGGGGGACAACAAACTGGAAGGGAAGTTCCCGGACCTCACAAAACTTAGCAAAACCAAGATTTTTCAATTATAGCACATGGGAAAAGGGGAAGGAAGAGTGCCAAGAAAAACTTCCTTAACATTGGGCTCATTTGAAAAAAACTGGAAGCTTGGAAGGGGAAAGCTGGAGGGTCACTGCCCTTTTGAAAATTCAATGAGCACACGGCGGCCCGAAAGGAAAGTCTTGGACGGCGACGAAGGGGTGGAGTCCCGGAAACGGCCATAGAGGGACAGAGTCCTAAAAATGGCCACGGAGGGGCTGGGTCCCGAAGGCCGAGTTGTCGGGGCTCCACGGATGTTCAAAACGGCCATGGAGGGACAAAGTCCCAGAAACGGCCACGGAGGGGCCGGGTTCCGGAGACTGGGTCGCCGGGGCTCCATGGATGTTCAAAACAGCCATGGAGGGACTGAGTCCCAGAAACGGCCACGAAGGGGCCGGGTCCCGGAGGCTAGGTCGTCGGGGCTCCACGAATGTTCAAAACGGCCACACAGGGGCCGGGTCGCCGGGGCTCCATAGATGTTTCAAAACAGCCAAAGAGGGAGGGAGTTCTAGAGGGAAAGTTCTGAAACCACCGAAACTTAACGAAACGTTGATGAAACCTTGGCAGTTCACTTAGGTACCACAAAAACATCCCAAATCCATAGGAAACTTGTCCCCAAAGTCAAAAATGTAGAAAAAAGTGAATCGAGCGATCAGGGACCAAGTCAACAGGAACAAGACAAAAGGCAAAAAAGGGACGGGGGACTTTATTTCTCCCCAAATTTGAATACCCCAATTAGGTGAATTTGTTCAGGGGGATTTGATTGTTTGAAGGCACATAACCAATTTGGGCTTGGAAAATGGGGCACGCAAAACAAGACAAGAGCAAAGCAGCCTATCGGGAGCGAAAAAAAAGGGGGTCCCTACCTACGGCGGGGTGTGTGTACAAAACATGCACAACACTGGTGTCTATCAGAACAAAAAATCCTCCAAAGAATGTAGATCAAATTAGGAGATCCAAAATACTACATGAGTGAACTTATATCGAATACTCAACCATGAATACATAGATGAAACAAAGACAATCACACTATGTGAAGTTGAAGATGTGGATATTACTATGATCAAGGAGCACAAAAGTAATAATTCTTGAGTGACCTATACTACACTACTAAAATGTGTAGTGTTCTACATAAGTACTATAATCACATAAATTATGATCAACTAAAATATTCCCCCAATAGGAGAGATAAAGAGAGAAAGTCTATGTGACTGCCCAAAAAATAGGAGGTTTCTCCATTACTCCATTCAATCCAAGGAAGCATTAGCACAACACTATGGTAATACCCCCTTAATACCAACAAGGGAGAGGAATACATAGATCAATTTAAATCAAGCACAAAGGGTGCACAAGAATGCAGAAGTGGCATTAAGTCCAATATGATGTACAAGCAACTAAAAAATGGTGTGAAAAATTCCAAGGCACACACACATGAGGTGATAATCACTAGGATTCATTGTTGTGATGGAAAAAATAAGGCACTATACAACCCCCCATTACACTTTATAATTTAGTGCAAGTACAAAAGAGGCACAATAGATGTACAAAATTCCCTCCCTAAGAAATACACATTTAGTTTTTGATACTTTATAATATGAGTGCATTTATAGTCATATCTTTTGTTCGAGTTCTTGTAATTACACTTTTATGTCATGAGATGGACAATGAAGATATAAACTAAGCATTCCTTATAAACCTCAAAAAATGACAAAAACATGACAATGAAACCCCCATTATTCAAAACTTGATCTGTCCTAGAAATTTTACAATGATATGACACTTTATTTTAGTGCATTTACATATTCCACAAAGTGGATTTGATGTACAAATACTCAAAAGAGACATATTAAGAATTAAGAATTCTAGAATACAGTCAAGAAAAAATAACAACACCATTGTGTAGAGAATAAAAAAATTAAGCAAGTTAAAAAAATGACACCTAAAAAGGGAGTTTATATGAGCCCAAATGAGCCCTCTAAAGTTCCAAAAATGGTAACTTTGCAAGGTGACCTTTAATAATTTGAGTTTTTTAAAAAATAGTACATCATACTGAAAAAATATATACCACTAGATAGAGGATGGAAAAAAACTCATAATGAAAAAAAATCACTCGAAAAGACATTTGTATGGCCAAGAATGAGGCTCTTGAAGTTGAACCAAAAAAATAAACAAACCAACGATCAAGGAAGCTAATTTGAGGGAGAAAATTATGAAGTCGGGCTGAAATTAGTAGACACTAGGTGCCAGAATATTTTGTTGATGTCACTGCTAGCCAAATAAAATGATGCTAACAAAAATATTCCTTTTGGGAACAAAATATTGCTTGTGGATGGAATATTCTAACAAATATTTTGATAAAATTTGGTGACAAATACCTACAACGAGAGATGGAATATTTTGGCTAGTGAAAATATTCTCCCAACAAAATATTCCAATGAAATTTCTACACCAATAACGGTACTATGGAGGCATTAGACCTATGCAAGCTAGCATCATGCCTGCATAGGTTGTACCTTGCAGAAAATAGAAAACAAAAAAAACATCATATAGATGATGTAGGGGCCAAAATGACATGCAAACCAAGATAAGGGATGGTACACCTATGCTACTAACTATGCAATGGTCGTACGACCATACAAATCCATACAAATTTTGAATGACCTCCATTGATGGCCTCTCAAAACCTCAAAAATTCTCATCACCGAAGACCAAAGTGTTATATATGAATCTTCATTTCTCAGCCCCTTTAAGTGAAATGAATGTGTTTATTTTTCTCTAGTATTCTTTGTTTAAAATCTAATGCCCATGACCCTCACAAATTTAGGAGAAATGGAATGGAGTTGCTAGCTTGCTCTGATACCATGTTGGAGCAGCCAAGATATGCTTACAAACTCAAAATAATCCACAAACAAGAATATGCAAGATGAGAAAATATCATAAGCATGGGAAATAAAAAAATACAAAATATCCTTGCTTACAAAGGAAAGGATGAAGATGTGAGAAGGTAGAGCACAATGATTGACCACCTCTCCAAAGATGAAACACTTGTCTAGCTCAAATAACATTTGATCTAGCAAGTGGAAATTATGCATGTACCAGGTGTCTCAATGATGAGGACACATGTCTCAACCACATGAGGTGAGACAAAAGTATAAAAAATCATAAGAAAACTTAAGCTAAGTGTGAATAGGTCAATCCTAGAAAGGTGATATCCTAACTAGATATATAAAGACATCATTTGCACTAACATCTCATAACTTTCAAGTCATCATTTCATTCTATTAATTTTTAACAAAGGTTCTAAATTATGCCTCCCCTATTGTCTATACTTTATTTAATCATACATGAAGAATGGATATTTCTTATACCAAATTTTAAGGTTTTGTACAATATTGTAAAAGTGCAATTATTGAACAATAATTTGAGCCAAATATTTCTTTAATACTACATCACATTCAAATCATAATCAAATTTCAAATGTATTCACTATAAAGGGACCAACTCAAGAAAAATACAATGATAGTGTTATGATTGTGAAACATACAAGTTGGTAATATGAAATCTATATGTATTTGAGGTCATAGTAAAAGAGCATGTCAAAATAGACACAACTGTTGAAGATGACACTAGTTGAAGGTATTTACACAACATGTAAAATGGTATGAGATTAAGTGGTAAATGATTAGTGATTTAATATTCATTTCTTAGGTTCAAATATTAAGGAAACATATTAGATGATCAACCTCTGATTCCTACAACATTTATGGCTAGTCATATAAAAAATGCAAAATTATGTGCATGACTACAATACTATACATATTACAAAGATCCCTATTGGATTAAACACATTATTGAATGCATATTTAATTTTAAAAAGGACAAGGCTTTGTTAGTGCTAAAAAATATGTTAAAACATAATATCATTATAGATCATACCCTTAAATATTTTTATATTGTTCTAATATAAGATTAGAAAACCTTATGTGTATTATATGTTTTGTAAAGCATTTATCATTTAAATAATTAATAATCTAGTTAACTATTAGATTATTAATTATATATAACCAGTAGTTTTGAATAGGTGTGACTAATACCTCTTCATGTATTTTACCAATCCTTCTACATTTAAAGGGCTTCTCTCTCATTGAGAGGTGTGGAAATTTAGAGATTAATAGTGAATTCTATCACTATGCACAAGAGGTATTATTGGCCATATGTAAGTAAAACACTTACATTATCTTAATAGTGAATTCTATCACTATGCACAAGAGGTATTATAGACTATTATGTAAGTTTTTTATAAGATAATGATGCTTTATGGGGTTTTTTATTTGGAAGGGTTTTCCCCATGTATATATGGTATGCAATATGTTTAATCTATGTATTTTTAAATTATGATTCTATTTATCTTATATTTATTTATAATTCTTAGTAACATATTACCCTAATTTCTAACATGGTATCAGAGCAGTTTAGGAAATGCTAATCACTTTTTCATAATTGATATTTGAATGTATTTTTCATACCAATTAGTTTATAAGTGATCTTGACTCAATAGTATAGTTTGATAAACTAATAATTTATGATATTATTTTAAGAAAAACAAAAAAAGGAGGGTGATCCCACAATACTGGTTTACAATTTTTGGTCAAACTGGATAATGAACTAATTTTTTTTAACTAAATCTTCACTTTCGGGCACCTATAGCAGCTAAATCGTGAGAAATTTGAAGATGATGCAAGCTAGTGATTTGTGACATTTTGTCTATAGATTCTAAATATATTTTTTTCATTTTTTTTGGAATTAGATTGCACTTCTTTTTCCATCTCCTTCGAAAACTAGTTTTTAACAGTAAACACCATTTTTAAAGAGTGGCGTTACTGGCTAACAAATAAATTTTTTTCTATGAAGGATACAATTCTATTTTTTTGAATTTAGATTTGTAACTATGATATCTAGAGCATGGAATTGGTTTCATAGCATTTCATTGAATATTTTTTTCTTAATTAAGTTTCAAATTCAAACCAGTTACAATTTAGACATGATTTACTAGCTAAAACATAACTTTTTTTGTATGTATCGAAATCCAGTTTTATTTTTTTGTTGGATCAGGGACATCAATATCTAGTGCACTGATATTTTCAATTTTTTTTTTAATAATTTTCTATTTTTCCACATGTGCATAATAAAGAGCTTGATTTTCGGTGAAAAACCTATGTTTAATCAAACTAAAAAAAATACATAATAAAACCAAAACATATTAAAATTTTATTCAATGGATAGCTCGTTCCATGGACTACCATCATCCAATTGGGTATGTGAAGTCTCCTCCATTTTCATCCTCAACCTGAGCTTCGAAAGGGAATTTTTTGCAGAGGTTTGGTAGAAGAGGAGGGGAAGGGGGAAGAAGGGGGGTTCGTATGGACCCCCCTTCGAGTGAACCCCTCTTTTTTTGAATTTTCCTTTGTCTTCATTTTAAAAAATGTGCCAAAAAGTGGGTCCCATCATTAAATAGGGTTCGCTCAAAGGGGGGTCCATACAAACCCCTTTTTGAGTCCATACGAACACCTTAGTTCATGCGAACCCCTAAAAACCATTTTTTTTTTCATGGGAGAGTTTTTGCACTTTTCCTTCCTCAACAAAATTGTAAACGAGTATTGTGGGATTCCCAAGAAAAAAGAAGAAATTATAATGCTATATTCATTTCCATGAATAAGAAAAATAGTTCAATCAAACTTTTTAGTAAAACTAATTGGTTCTAACCAATTAGAATTGGTAATCCCTAAAAGAGACAAAACTATAACCTATAAGTTAGGAGTAGAAAATAAAACTCTAACCAAGATTGGTAAATTTAAAATAAATTCCCCCTAAGCATGCCAATACATAATTCCATGTGGTCCAAACTGGATATGAGGAAAATATTGAAGGTAAGTAAAATGGAAGATAAAGAAATGTAATGCACAATACCTTCACCTAGAATATTTTCTCACTCCTTGATGAGCAGAAATGGAGTGCACCCTTATTCCATTTGATTTTCTCTTATGATGTTGAGAGGATGTGGATTGATCAATGTTATAGCATAAAATTGATATGATTGCAAGATGAGATCTCAAACTTATAGCATAAGGGTATGATAGTAGATTCTTGGATGAGGATGAAGAATGAGAGCCTCTAGATATAGAGTCTTGAAGAGGAAAAATCAATGGCTACGAATGATTGGTGATGGATGACCAATATTGAATGAGGATTACTAGGGCTAGGATCAAAGATGTAGTCATGTGACAAGTGGCACATGAAGGATAGGATCTATGTTTAAGATTGGATTAAGGACACAAATAATTATCGGAATGGCTAGGATTAAGATGTGGTATGAGATAAATAGATAAGATGAAAAGTTAGTTTAACTTTTGGAGAGGTGTGTAGGTTCAATGAATCTAGACAAGGAGTTAGATATGTGAAGGGGACACTTGTCGCATGATGACAAATTTAGATTATGATCCATGTGAATAAGATGGAAGGATGGGATTAGATGGATAAGTATAAAGAATAAAGGGGAATTAATTAAGTAAATAAAATATTTATTTAATTAATGGGATCATGTGAAGGGAAAATAATTAAATAAATGATAAATATTTATTTAATTAAAGGATTAGGATAAAGATGAGAATAATTAAATAAATAAGAAATATTTATTTAATTAATAGGCTTAGGATAGACTAAAATTAGGTGTGGTTGGGTAAGGTCATATTTTAGGTGTCTTCACAAACATCATATATAATAATGAGGAAGCAAGATTTACTAGTATTACTTCATCCGTACACCTAATAAACATGCACATATACATAATATGTGTGACCACCTCAACTAGGTGATGTAGAGATGTCTAGCCTTTTCCTATACAATTAACACTAGAATTCAAATCTTTTTTTATCACAAAAGAAATTAACAAACATAGCAAGGAATCTTCAATCAAAGATTTGATGTATGTGAGTGCTCTGGTTAGACAACATTTACAAGTTATCTCACAATCTACAACTATCTCCTATATTCATAAAGCCATATTTATACATAACTATTGAACTATTATCGATATCTTATGTAATCATTTATTATACTTAATACACTTTAAAAAGGGCATCCAATACTAAAACTGTTTAAATAAATGATTGAGTAGGAGCATCTATGCATATATGTATATATAATATAGATATATATACATATTTTTTATATATGTATATATATATATGTGTTTATATGTGTGTATATATGTATATATGTATATAAATATGCATATATATATACATATATATGATATAAAAATATGTGATTATATACATCATCATGACACCCCAATATTATTCTTTTGATTGTAGAACTATGTTATTTCCTCCTTGTGCAACTACAACCAATTGTATTAATACATAATAGTACAAGCCTTAAAATCCTTTGTGTCATTATTCATACTCACCAAATATTTTCACACAAGGAAATAACATCTCCTAAAATTCAAGCGTGAAATGCACTTCTCTAGACATAATCATCATCATCCTTGTCAACCTATGTTTACATACATTTAATAGCCTCGTCTATTTTTGAAAAATATAAATGATCAATTAAATCAAATTTTAAAATAATCTTCAATACAATCTCACAAATAAAATAAAATAAAAAATAATATAAAATCAATATCATTTTAAAGAAACTTGATGTAATATAAAAGGTGTTACTAAATTGTAATGATAAAGATAAGGTGTACTAAAGTCTTGTTTTTTTTCCCGTGTTACCTCATAAAAGAAAATTCTTTTTTAAAAGGACAAATTCTATAAAACCAAATGTCACACCTCAATTAACATAGCAATTAAATGGCTCTAACAGGAGGTAAGGTAACTAAGTTCTTACTTATAAGTTGCAACATGATGGAGTGAAGGGTATCAGGTAAAGGGGTAAATTGTCTACTCCTTTCCCTAAATGGATATGGATTTTTCATTTTTATGGTAGCTACTTACGTGCTTCCTTGATTCAAATTTCTACAATTTTGTGCTCCCTGATGATCTGATGAGGTGGGGGACCCAATAGGGCTCCTTCACCTATGCATTTTTCTTCTCCCCATAAGGTTGCTTCCTCTCCTTCATCTTCTGGTGGGTTCATTCTCGAGGGAAGGATGTTTCAAATCCTGTGGGAAAGGACACTTTTCTGGCTGGCGAGGACTCTGCGTCCTACATGAATAAGCTTATGGGCGGAAAGGTTTTGACAAAGGTGCCTAAGGAATCTTTGTTTTCTTTTTGTACTATTGAGGGGGATGAAGTGGACGTCCTAGATGTAATCTTGAATGATGCAATCAAGGGTTTGAAGTTGTCCCTGGTTGGAAAATTCTTTGTTTCCCATCCCAATATTGTCTAGGTACATAAGTGGGCTACTCACACTTGGAATCTCAAGGGTATCGTTTCTATCAGTGTTATGCCTAAAGGTTCATTCCTTTTTAATTTTGTTATCTTTGAGGATATGATTAAGGTCCTCACGGGAGGACCCTAGGCTTTTGATAGAAGCTTTAATAATATTTTATCCCTATGCAAATGGAAACCAACGTTTGATGCCTTTGTTGACTTGGGTAAGGTAGCTCCTACTTGGGTTCGGCTCCCTAGTTTACCATTGGAATTTGGCACCAAAATGTCTTTAAAGGTATTGCAGATTCATTTGGCACCCTAGTTACGATGGATAAAGTAACCCTTCTTAAGTCTCGACTGGTATACACAAGAATGTGTGAATGTGGCTTTCAATACAATTCTTCCTACCTCAGTGACTTTAAAATCAAAATTTGGAAAATGGGTTCAGCCATTCGAGTATGAAAAGGCCATGGTTTTTTGTCAAGGATGTAATAAGTTTGGTCATTTATAGGATGCATGCAGAAAAATCCCTCTTGAAGCTAAGAAAGCACAGTCTAGTTCTCCATTGAAAATTGTGGATCAAAAGAACATGTTAAAGGAGCCTATCACCCTAACTCGGCCTTGTTGCTTTTGATAAGGTGTTGGTGCCTTCTCAAATTGTGACTGTGTTCGAGGGTTAGTCTATGACTGATAGTGCCCCCATCGACAATTTGGATTTGGCCCTTCCGAAGGAAGGTGCTGAAGGTTTCACCTCCTCACCCTCTTTGGAAAAGTACCTCAAACCACAAAATGATAAGGAAGAAGTGGAGAATGTGCATAAGCTACCAAAAGAAAAGGAGGGAGTTGATGTCAAACCCTAGGAAAAACTAGAGGAATCCCTAGAGGAAGGTGAGATAGAAATCCAGATGGTAAGGTTGTTGACCTCCTCTCCTGAGCTGTCTTGGGCGGGTTTGGGAGATCAAACACCAGAAAATAAACAAGAGAAGGGAAAAAAAAAGCCAAGAAAAGTATGTTGAATGAAAATTCCCTCCAATATGAGGGTGTTGCGGACGAGGAATGGATAAATACAAAATAAAGGAAGAAGAAGAAACTGAATGTGGGAGGAAATAATAAAGTAGGCAGACCTCCCTTGAAAGAATTGAGGAACAAAAATACAACTAAGGATATGGCTGTTGGAAAGCAGAGAACCCTTGACTCTCTGGCTGGGAGTAAATCTAGAAAGAAATAGGGGGAGATCCTCTCCCATCCTTCAATAGTATCATGATGATACTGATTCTCCTTGTTAAGCTAATGTGGTTGTTGTCTTGGAATGTGAGGGGTCTTGATGGTCCCTACAAACATCATTTGTTGAAGGCTTGTTTGGCTGAGGTGAAACCAGATGTTTTATTAATCCAAGAGATAAAAATGAAAAGAGAAAATTTTGAAAAGGTGATTAAATGGCTTTGGCCTAGTGCCAATTTTGAAGTAAGTGATGTTGATGGTGCCTTCGAAGGGATTGTGACTTGTTGGAACCCTATTAGGCTTGCTGAAGAGATAATTTTTTGCAATAAGAATTGTCTTATAGTTTCTATGAAAGATATGATCACTTTGGGAAGGTGGAACATGGTCAATATCTATGGTCCTAACTCAAGATTGGACATACTTGATCTCTAGAATCTGGTGGAAGGTATTATTATCAATAGAAAGGAGGAGTTTTGGATGCTTGGGGGGATTTTAATTCCCCATTGTATCCCTTAGAAAAGTGTGGTGGTCTTAATGACTTCTCTGATAGCATGATGGACTTATTGGGTTTCTTAAACTCTGGGGGGCTTATAGATATTCCTTTGAGGGGATCTCTTTTTACATGGACTAACAGAAGACAAGGCAACAATTTAATTCAAGTTAAACTGGACCATTTCCTTATCTCCTCCAATTGGAACATTTTGCAGAATCTCACCCTAACAGCTCTCCCTAGAAATTGATCAGATCACAGTGTGTTTCTTTTGGAGTGGGAAGATAATATTAAGAAAGGACCATTTTCATTTAGATATGAAATAATGTGGTCTCTTCATCCAGACTTCAAATCTTTGGTAGAAGAATGGTGGAAGGCTCCTTGTGATGGTACTCCCATGTATCGTTTGGCTCATAAGTTGAAAATGATCAAAGCGAAAGTTAAAGGTTGGAATAAGTATTCATTTGGGAATATTTTTACCACCAAAAAATCCTTGAGACTTAAAGAGATTCAGGATCAGATGGGATTGGGGATGATGAATGATGAAATTTGTGATCTTGAAAGGGACCTTAGAGTTCAACGGTATAAAATTAACAAAAAGTAAGAAATTTTCTGAAAATAGAAATCAAGAATCCAATGGTTGAGGGAAGGGTCAAAAATACAAAATTATTTCATCAGTCCACCTTAAAACACAAAAGTAGAAACATGATTAGATTTTTAGACTCCCTTAATGGGACAAGACTGGAGAGGGAGGAGGATATTGCAAAGGAATTTGTTTCCTTCTTCTCAGATTTCCTTGAATTGCCTATGGTGGATGATTCTAAATTGGAGGGATTTCTGCAGGTGATTCCAAATGTCATCTCGGAACAAGATTTGAAAGAAATTTCCAAAGTTGTTTATTTGGAAGAAGTTAAATAGGCAGTTTTCTCCTTTTGTTCTTTTAAAGTGTCAAGGCTAGATGGCTTTCCTCCAAGTTTTTTTCAGGTTTATTTGGATATTACATTTCTTTTGACTTGTTCAATGCTATCAGGGATTTTTTTAGATCGGGAAGACTTTTAAATCAGATGAACACCACTTTCATTACATTGATTCCTAAGATGAATGAAGCTACTTCTATGAATGACTATAGACCTATCAGTTTATGTACCACTTATAAGATTTGCTCTAAGATATTGTTTAATAGATTGAAATTAGTTTTAAATAAGTTGATTATTGTTAAGCAAAAGGGATTTGTTCAAGGAAGAAATTTTTTAGATGCGGCTATTTACACTCATGAGGTGTTACATTCTATGGACCTTAGTAAAAGACAAGGTTTGGCTTTGAAACTTGATATTTCTAAAGCCTATGATCGGGTCTCTTGGAATTTTTTGTTTGATATTCTTGAGAAATTTGGTTTCAAAGGTAAATTTCTCAATCTTATCAGATTTTTTTTCAATACCCCTAAGTATTTAGTCTTGGTTAATGGAGTGTCGCAAGGCTTCTTCTCTTGTGGTCATGGTCTAAGACAGGGTGACCTGTTCTCTCCCTATTTGTTTGTTATAGTCGCTGAAGCTTTGGGTAGAAATATTCAAAGATGACTTGTTAATAGAAAGTTGAAAGGTTTTTGTGCTGCTTCATCCCTCTCCCCGACCTCACACCAACAGTTTTTCGATGACACTATACTTCTTGGGGAGGCATCTATTGTGGAAGCGAGAAAATGGAAAGAAGTTATTAATAGTTATGCTTGTCTCTCAGGTCAACACATCAATTACTAGAAAAGAAATATATGTTTTTTTAATACTATCCAAATGATTAAAGAAAAGTTATAAATATTCTTGGGTGCCAGGAGGCTGAATTGCCAGCTATCTATCTTGGCTTACCTTTAATCTCAAGAAAACCTCATAGTAATTATTGGAATTATATTGTGGAAAAAATTCAAAAGAAGCTGATTGGCTGGAGGGGTAAATTACTAAGTTTTGCTGGGAAAGTTTAGCTTTTAAAAGCTTCCTTACAGAATATTCTAATGTATTATCTCTCTCTTTAACATTTTTGCCTACATTGCAGAGAAAATTGAAATGATACAAAGGAGATTTCTATGGTTGGGTTTGGAAGAGAGAAAAAGAATGGCGCTTGTAAGATGGGATACTGTTTGCACTCTGAAGTGGAATGGTGGATTGGGTATAAGAAGAATGCAAGTGTTCAATAAATCTCTTTGTGTCAAAAATGGGATGGTTTCTTCTAGAAGAAGAAAAGGATTGGGTGCAGATTTTATAGGATAAGTATTTAGGAAATAAGAATTCAAGTTGTTTCCTTCGAAAAAGGAACTTCCTTGTGGTTTAGTGTTTTGGAATAACTTGGTAAAGGTTAGAGGTACTCTAACAAAAGGAGAGAAATTGAGAATTAGAAATGGTCATAAAATAGAATTTTGGGAGGATGTGTTGGCTTCATGTGCTCCCTTGTCTACAAATAACAACCTCCAACAAATCAGAGTCAGGATGAAAAGAAATATTGGAAAAAAGGTTTCTAATTATATAAACTGGGAAGGGTAGAGACCAAAGTGGAAGGACTTTAAAAACTTTATGAATATTGTTGTCCTTAGGGGTGGTAGACAACTAAATTGGGATGTTGCTTCAGATTCCCTCTTAAGGAAGATTGGTGGTCCTGATCTCTTCTCAGTCTATAGGGATGATGAGTGGATTTGGCCAAAAAGTACCTCGAGGAGATTTTTAGTTAAATTTGTTTATGATTTGATGGAATATGAGTTGTTCCAAAAGGAGGCTTTTAATTGGAACATGGTGTGGAGAAATAATTTAATTCCCAAGATCAACTATTTTTGGTGGACAGTTATGCATGGCAAGATATTGACCATTGAAAATTTGAAGAAGAGGGGTTGGTATTTGGTGAATAAATGCTACCTTTGTAATAGTGAGGAAGAAACCATTATGCACTTGTTGTTTTAATGTCCTTATGCTCAAGAATTTTGGTCTTTTTTCCTAAAGAATCTGATGATTAATTGGGTATTCCCTCCCTCGGTTAGGATGTTTGTTGATGGTTGGAGTATATGTCCCTATTCTCACAATATTATTGTTGACCTCTGGAGACAAGTCCCTCCATTCCTCACTTGAGGTCTGTGGAAAGAGAAGGACAATAGGGTTTTTAGAGATGTTGCTAAGAATAGTAAAGAGTTATGTATGTCCATCAGGAAACAAATTCAATAAAATTTTGAGAGTTGTAAGTATGCTCCGTCAGAGAAAAAGCGTTCTTATCAGGAGATGTGAATCAAACAATTATGGGGATTATCTCATGACCTTAACAATGTCAACTGGGCTAAATAGCTAATAAGACAAAGCACTGTTTGGATTCCCCTGGATCTAGGGTGGGTTAAATGCAACTTTGACAGGTGTTCCAAGGGAAATCCTGGTTTGGCGGGAGCAGGAGGAATTGTTAGAAATCATCAAGGCATGTATGTGGCAGGGTGAAATAAGGGTTTGGGAAGAACAACAAATAATTTGGCAGAGGCTTATGTTGTTTGGGCTAGATTATGCTATCTAAAAGATAAAGGCTATACTAAGGTGATGGTGGAAGGAGATTCAAAGTTAATAATTGATTAGTTAAATAATAAGGCTGATGCTCCTTGGAAAATAAAAGATATCATAGACAATTGTAAAAATATGCTACAATTCTTTCAAAGTTATAAGATAAGCCATATTTATAGGGAGGGTAATAGGGTTGTCGATGCGATGGCGAACTTTGGCTTACAATATTTGGTCTGGAAATACTAGGACTTCACGCATTTACCAAATCAAATTAAGGAAATTATATCTAAGGATAGGTTGGGAGATCAAATTAATTCTTTATGGGTAAAATGATTATTTTAGATATGAGGAGTTGGAAGTGTCACTAATACATTTGACTGCAAAATACGACGAAACTGTCCAACGAAATATGTAAAATTCGATGTTCGTCGGGTGCTTGTAAAATTTGATGTGTAATTTCCAATTTTTTGAAAGTTTATCCCCGACGTTCATCGAAATTTGGATGAACCTGGGGTTCGTCAAAATGTCCGCTATCATTTTCGTCGAATTTTTGACAAACATGAAAAATTAAAAAAAATCAAATTGTGGCCGACATAAAGAAAAGTGATTTTGCGCCTAATTTATTGCGACAGTGTTTTCCTCTACTTGAGACAGTTTGTGGAGAACTAAGGATGATTTTCTTGGGAAAAATCAGAAAAAAATTTTCAAGAAGATATCGCCAGGTTGAGGGTAGTCATTGTCTTTTTGCAGAATTCAGTTGTGAAGTCAGATTTGTAGTTCCAGGTTTGAAAATCATATTTTAAAGCAACATCTCATCATATTTCATTTTTAGAGGTTAAGGGTTTTGAGAATTTCATGTCCAGATTTTGTTGTGTGGAATCACCATAAGATCACAACGAGGAATAGATTCTTGTGATCAGAATTATGTGATCCATAACTCTATTTGGGTCATGTACAGGCTTGTGCTATAAATAAACAAGATTTCATGTGTGACCCAAGTTTAATGTGGCTATGTTGTGATAGAAATGGATAATTATAATGTAGTTAATTCAAAGGTATAATGGTGGTGTCAATCATCATTGGGTGCATTCAAGTTGTCTCAAGTTTAATAGGTTAGGATGTAATTATAGCATGATCAAAGAGTGATTACCTCTTGCTGCAATAAAGAGCCCATAACTCTGGTTGATATGCAGAGTGGTTGTGTTATATCAATTATGTAGTGCATTCAAACACAACCCATGTTTAATGGGCTATTCTAGAGAGTGATCAAGATTTTCTAAACCTTATGAATATTACTTGACATATATTTGCATAATCTCAAATTCCTTCAGAGGCTTTTGAAGTATCAATGTATCCTATATAGGGTTTAGAATGATTTCTTTTAATTAAAAAAATAAATAAATGATGCATTTCCCTATAATTAGATAATGTGGAGATCTCCTAAATCTTCCCCAGCACACTATCCTCTTTGGCACTGTATTCATTACTCCAGCTACTAGGTTTTTGCATGACATCTTTAATATCTTCATGACCATGGCTTGTAAATAGATCTCAGTCTTTGCTTTAATCCTTTTCATGGTAACCCTTGAGTTCCATAATCCACCTTCAATCTCTTCTAAGAATGTTGTCTTAAGCTAGATGGCATACTATGCATATAAAGCAAGTCCTTCATACCTGCCATTGTTCCAAACCACCACTCACTGCCGTGCTTAAAATGTTCCCTCCATAAGCACAATAACATGTTTTAAAATCATGGTTGCCAGTGATTGACCATTAAGGTCACCACTTTTATCATGAAGACACAATGAGATTTTTGTCTTCAAACTCAAGGCATTATAGAAGATAACATTGTCAATTGTTTGTTGTGTATGATTATATTTTCTTGCACATTTACTACTTTGCTAACTTCCTTTAAGATTGGGTATTGCACCCTCAGCTGCAATCTCAAACAACTCACTCACTATCACTTGAAGATTCCTTTCATGAGCATCCTATAAAATCAAACTATGCCCTATAGACTACCTACTTACTACAGGGGACTCATTGTTTCATGGTATTGTAGTTCTTAAGATCCTTCAACCTTATTGACACTACTTCACAGTCCACAAGGTATTATTCACTATTCTCCCATCTTGGTGAGTCTCAAAACATCACAAACATGCAATCCATGACCTCCATTATACAATATTAATGGCTAAGAAGAAACATTGAACCTATGATTACCACTGTTACTTCATTTGGATAGTCATTCCTTGATTGAATTTGCCTTGTCTAACACTACCAAAAGCATTTGAAAAACCCTTAAGGTCAGCAAGGGGGTAAGGAAACTCACTGTTAAAATCTCCACTTTAATATGCAAGGTTTGAGCTTTATTATCTTGTCACTGCTTAGCCTGTTTTTGACTGTCACATCTCAAGTGACTGTCATTCTTCTTACCGTAGATTGCATTTACAAATGTCACTAAGCTACATAGTGTGCTTGTTATTGGCTACAATCTTTAGATTGCAAGATTTTGTTATTACCACAATGTCTCAATCTTTCCTCGTATTGCAACCTCACTAACTGGGCTATAGTTATTGTTTATGTTTCTACTTAAGGCCTAGGGTTTCGAAAACTTAATCACGCTTCCCTGCAATTAATGCTTCCTTTGTTTTTTATTACACTCTCTCGATGTTGAGGGGCCCTAGGATAAGCTCGTCATAAGAAGTGACACATTGCATCTTTAACTAAAAGGACAACTGATTGATTAATAGCAATGATGATTCCGACTTGTTGTTCTTAGGAATGTAGTCACTTGCTCTACTAGTCACACCTCCATTGTTGTAGGAATTTTGTGGATCAAGTTCAAATATTCCTAATTTTGTGGAGTCTTAAATCTGGAAATCATGTAGTAAAAATAAGAATCTAATAAGTTTTGGAATTAACATTGTAAAGTGTTTTGGGGTCATTTAATTTCGTAATTACTTCTTTGGCAGGGTGGTTGTATGCCAAATTTTTTTGGTGTAAAATATTAGAATTATTAGATTTTGTTATCTATCTATGAATAAAAAATACTGGAGTGTGAGTTTGATATTTTTTAAAGATCTAAATAGTCAAGCTTGGTAAAGAAAAATTATGTCAGATAATATTAGTCCAGAACAAAATGAAGAGACACTTGATAGATTGTGGGCTAGATTGAAAAGAAAGGGTGATGGTACATGGCTGTCCCGGTAATAATTGCAAGGGCTTAAAGATCTAGATGACTTTAATCACAACACCGAGAAACATTGTAGGCAAAGATGGTCACTTTGAAGGGGGGCATGATTATCGTCCATTGGTAAGTTCATTATATGTGTTTATATTGATTGAATTTGTAAATGTTTATATCATTTTAAATTATATATATATATATATATATAATCACTTGATCATGATCATGGTTTATTTGTATCTATCATTATTATAAAGGTGGGGCACCCTAGGGCAGATGATATGGATTATCATGGCCCGGAGAATGTGGTTTTGCAAACAAATGAACATAGAGCTGTGAATATCGAAGATGAAGTTATGATCCTATGGAAGAAGATGATCATGCTGGAAAACATAGTTGAAGATGATGGTACTTAATACATTGATCCATGACACATTTTCTAATCATGGATGGATCATGACGACTTGATGATGTTCTATGGATTTCAATTCGGCATTTCTGACAAGGCATAATGCAGCCCCTTTATGAAGCTGGGGTCAAAACAACTCTTCTCTCTGTATTGTTGTTTGAACTTTGAAGGTTATGGAATGGTTTATCAAACATGGAAATCATGGATGTTAAGGTATGTCATATATGTCATCTTTTTCATCTATTTTAATTGTTGTTAGTTCATCACTAGTAAATAAAGGATGAAATGTGTACCATTAATATTCTTTATATAAACAAATTATTTTTTGTTGTAGATTGATTGGTGAATTGTTGTTACCACCATCAAATATTTTACCTCGCTCATACCGAGATTTATGTGCCATTATGAAAGATATCGGAATGGAGTATCAAGCAATAGATGCATGTCCCAATGATCATATTATATATCATAAACAACAGGAATTTGCAACAGAATGCCCAGAATGTCATATCAATAGATATCAAACAGATCAACTAACAAAAAAGGTGCCTCGCAAGGTTCTTCGTTATATTCCCATTATTCCACGTATGCAACGATTATTTAAGTGCGAACGCTTAGCGCAATTGATGGATTGCCATGCACGGAATAGAAGTGGACATGACATTCTTCGAATGCCTACAGATGGTTTTGCATTTAGGGACATGGAGGAAAAATTGCCACACTTTAAAGAAGAACCTCGTAATCTTAGGCTTTCATTGGGAGCGGATGATGTCAATCCATTTGGAGAGTTGAGATCTATTTACTCAGTGTGGCCTATTTTTGTTATCAACAATAACATTCTTCCATGGATGTCAATAAAGAGGGAGCACATAATGTTGTCAATGATTGTTCCAGGTATTTGTTTACATCAATTTTCTTTAACGTAGTAGCATCTCATTTGTCTTATTTGTTGCATAATGACTTATATTTTTCACTCAATAGTCATGTACATTAATTTATATATATTTCAGTAAAATGGTTATAATAATTATGTAATGTTTATGTTCATTCAACTAGTAGTACTCAAGTTAAAGATATGAATGTATATATCGAGCCTCTTATCGATGAGTTACTAAAGTTATGGAATGGCGCCACTATGTATGACGTCTCTAGACCAATAGGACAAATACAATTTCAATTCCATGCAATGCTTGTATGGACAATTCATGATGCCCTAGGGTTAACACATTTTTGTGGTATGTTATAACATTCGACTACACTTTAACAATATTTAATTTGATGAAGTAGATATCATGCATGTTTTTAAAATAATCTATTCATTATATATAATGAAAAAAATTGGCATATTTAATCCAATTATATATCATCTTGCAGGTCTTCAAACAAATGGAAAATTTGCATGTCCAATTTGTGGTCCAAAGATGAAATCTCGTCATTCAACAAGTTTAGGAAAGCAGGTGTTTGATGAGTATAGGCACTTCCTCCATAGAAATAATAAGTATCGAATTACTGAAAAACATCTTTTCAATAGGAAATAGGAGACTACATCAAAACCACGAAGAATGTCACCTTGCCTATGGAAGTTGGAATATAATAGAATTAATCGTCAAGGTTATACATCGGATCAAATTGTTTATCTATCATATTTGATATGTTTTGAATTTATATTTTTATATTGTGTTGTGTTTACTCATGTTATAATTGACAATAATTTTCGTTGTTAATTTGTTTAACTTATATGCTTCATGAAGGTCGTCAAGGCATTAATGGCCGGCTTCGACAGGGACTGAAAAGTTATCCCAGACAATTTAGTAGGTTGCCCTACTATGAGCAGCTACAAATTGTGCATTTGTTTAATACAATGCATATCGGAAATAATATAATAGAAACATTATGGAAAATATTGGATGGAAGGCATGACAAAGAAAAAATTGTCAAAATTTGTAGTGACATTCAGGAAGCCAATCATGCAATGAAAAATGTCATTCAATTAAATAGTGATGGAGACCAAATTAATATAAGGCCCTTCCTTATTATTACCGCATGTTATGCCAATGCTATAAAATAAGTCATACAAAAAATTCAATTTCCCACAGGATTTGCTTTAACACAAACAATATAATAACAAAGAAAGGTGAATTTGGGTCGTGGATGAAACGCATGATTGGCATGCCACCTTAATTAAGGTAATTATTCCTCGCATATTATATACACTTGTATAATGCATGTACTTTTAGTGCTTGTGTTTACTACTTTTTGAAAATAATGAAAAGATCATTCTTTATAATTGTTGTAGTGCACGCTCTACCTCTATCTCTCCTGCACAACTTTGACAACAATGTCAAGCAAGTTATAAAATGATCTTGGAAAATACATGAGGTAAGTAGTGATATTTTTTCAATTTGTTGTATAGATCTTATAATTTCCATTTTTTTTACTTGTTATATAATATACTGTATATTTTTGTTAAATCTCGCTAATATATTTGCACCTTGAATCACTTGTAGGTGGCTATCATCTAAAGAAATCCATAAAGAAGATATAAATTATTGGAAGAGAAAAAATTCCTCGTCTAATGTGTGAAATGCAAAAGTGTCTACCTTCAACATTTTTCAATGCACAAGAATACTACCTCATACACCAAGTTGAGGAGATTGAATTGTGTGGACCTATGCACACAAGGTCAATGTGGATGGTTGAGAGGCATTTGAAATTTTTGAAGGCTTTCGTTAGACAAAGAGCACATCCTGAGGATTCTATGGTGGAGGGATATATGGTATACTGCATCATGGTGTACATTAGTGGAATATCTTTCCATAGTTTGCAAGAAAGATCCATGAATGGGTGATTTGGGATCCCAACTCCATTAACAAATTCAAGGGGAGTACCGTTGGGGAAAGGTAGATTGAGGAAAAGTGAGAGGTAATTATAAGATGGTCATGGAGATCAATCGAATGCATTTTACATATGGTTTTTATGTATATTGTACTTATTTAATTTTTAATCTTCAATATACATCAATTATAAATTAAGGTCAGATACCGTGGTATTTAACTAATTATACCGCCGCTTGTGAATTTCAATTTTTTTGGTATAGTTGGTCGAGAGGATGCACTACATTTGTATATATTCTCAACAATCTTGATTGGATGATGGTATGGATTGAACGATGTCGTAACTGGGTCGCATTACTAACATGGGGAAGGTGTGGCTTCATTGGTTAAAGAAGCTCATCGTAATGGAGATTCCAATGTTACACAAAGGGAAATTGATTTAGCATATGGTTTAAGAGATAAACAGTGTATGTATAAATATATTAATCACCCATATTATTTAATTATTTTCAAGTATATTGATGTATATATATCTTGAGATTGTTTTCTTTGCATACATTCGGCCAAGAATAAATATGTTTATCAACTGACGATATTGCAATAATTTTTACATGTTTGACATATTAGGTGAAGCACCACAAGGATATGTGGTGCAATGGTTGTAAATTTTGAATCAAAATGTTGGATGACATGAAGAAAACTTGTGATTCTGGTATAACTGTAGTCTTTCAGGTGACTAATGTTTCATCTAGAAGCGACATTCATCCAGAAGTCTCAGAAAATCGATACTATGGGATTTTGGATGATATATTTGAGTGTGACTTTAAGTCCTTCAGATTAATTTTGTTCTTCGTCCTATGGTACAGGATACGATTGAATGAAAATGATCCTAAGAGAACTGTTATTGAACATGATAATGGATTTACCATGCTTAATACAAGGTTGATCAAGTGAGCTAGAAATGAGCCCTATGTTCTTCCAAGCCAATGTGAGCAGGTATTTTACTCAGAGGTTCCAAGTAAACCGGGTTGGTCATTTGTTGTTAGATATGATCCAAAGAGGAAGGCTAGTAAAGTATAATGTGGTGGAAGAAGAAGATACCAAAGAACTAGAAGATGATGTAGATGATGATCAGGATCAACGGTTAGTTGATGATGTCCCTGACAAAGATGTCAAAGAGGAGGAACTAGATGATGATGATGTAGGAGTTAATATTCATGAAGATGACATCCGTGTGGATGATATTATCGAAACCGATATCGATGATGATGATGATGATGATATAACCAATCCTTACAATGTCGAATCTGGATCGGATGATACAGACAAAGAGTTGGATGAAGAAGAAGATCAATGACATTGAAATGTATAAGTTATGCGATTATATTATTTATTTGATATTAATTTCTTGATAGAATTATATTTGACTTATGTGGTTACATAATTAATTCATGATGTTTTAATTTTTATGCCATTACATAATTAATTTAATGATATAATTTTTAATGTTTGAAAAGTCAAAAAATTAAAACATTTCAATAGTGATGTTAACAACCTTGAAATTAGTGTGTTTTATGTTTCATGTGATCATAAAAGATTAAAAAGTTAGTTGTAGAGGTGGTTGTTCAATGGTTGACGTGTATGTTAGTTCTTTTTACAATGTAACCTGGTTTGTCTTCTAATATACCTATGGAATTTCCAATTCCAATCGAAGGCAGCTCAAAGGACTTGGACCAACTGACGAGGACTTTAAAAGCCTCGTGTTAGCTCTCAAAAATGCAGGTAAGAATACCTCAAGAGGTTGCCAATCTCTTGGAATGTTTTAGGGTAACAGACAAAGCCAAATGGTTTAAGCTTTCTACTCTTTAGGTGTTGCTAGACCTAGGCGGGTGTACCTATGTGAATTGGCTAGACTTGACTTTTGATCTTCTCTCTTGCAGTGATTTGTCCATGATGGCAGATGGAAGTGGACAAATGAAATCAAATTTGGTATAGATCGTATAGCAATATTCAAAACTAAATCCTAATATGCTCAGTTAACAGATGTAAAGAAAAATGAATGAATCTTAATGATGAAAATGCAGAGACTAGTGCCTTATTTGGTATGCGGAGTCAAGAGAAATCTGAAACAAGTACTTCGTTCTGGCAGACACAAGTTGTTTAGCATTTGATTTAGTTTATAACTTGTATAAACATGCAAGGTTAGGATTACCGAGTTCTTCTTAGTGATCCAATTAACATTCTCTAATTACTACGATCAATTTAAAGGGTTTAATCTTTACTAGAAAGAACCAATCAATTGACCATACAGATGCAGAAAATGTGCATTGACAAACTGAATGTAAACTTGTTACACCAATTTAAATAACCAGAAAACACCATATTGGAGACAACTTTAATAATAGTTTCAACAAACACCATAAACAACTGATACCAGAAACAACTGCACCATATTATTAGATTTCAATTGATATCTCCATGATTTGAAACATGCAACATAGTCTCATATTGGAAAAACATTGTATTACACTCTATATTTTCTATCCTCTAACCTATTCTACTTATCGCTCCATTTCGTTTTCAAAACAGATATTTATACATTGAGAATATGAAAGGACGCGTCCTTTCGGAAATCAAAATGTCACATGTTTACAAAACAAAATATTAGAGGATAATTAAGCTCTATTAAGCCACAAGTGAGTTTTAGCAAGATGATCCAAATAATCCCGGTGCTCATATGTATCCGCATCTCCAACTGCATTCCGGATCATGATTTCCATCTTGAAAATCTTCTCATTCTGCTCGCTCACTTCTTCTAACGTTGTATTCTCTGCAGAAGCTATCCTCATGACTTCATTTAACAATTATTCACTTTCATTCTTCCATCTGGCAGCTTCTTTCAGTTCCCATTTGTCATCAGAGAATGCAATCAATGTTTTCTTAGCAGCATTTATCAAACCCTGTTCGTCCCCTTGCAACTCATTGTAGAAGTTTCGATGTCGATTTATAATATGATTTGCAGCTTCAATTGATGCACTGTTAGAAGCATCTCTTTGATCTATCTCATGAAACTTCTCCATAATCTGTCCATCCATCCTTTCATGCTCCTTTAATGCAGCAAGAGTATGTGAATGTTTTCCCCAAAGTTTATTCAACCAAGGTGTTAAACTATCCTGCCTTTTCTTGATTATTGCAACAATTGCATCATGCTTTCCTTGGGAATAAGCACTTGATCCAACCCAATGATCCTTTGTCTGAGAGCTTTCTCCTTGAGCGAGCATCTTGGGTGTCTTCATTAACACCAATGAAATCCTTTAGTCTGTCATTTTCTCTCAACATTCTTTCATTATTTTCTTTGGACATCTCCCTTTCCTTTATCAACATCTGAATTTGGGCCTTGTTCAGCTTTGCAATATTCACTCCAATTTCTGCAGTAGCCACAGGATCAGCTTCCCCAACCTTTAGGTTCATGACATGGCCAAATGCCTTTTCAGTGTCAATGACCACTAATTTCTTGTGGGGTGGGTATAAGGCCCAGATCATCAATGACCCTTCATCAGTATTGTATTTTGATCTAGCATACACCTCTGTTACACTTTCTTTGTCAAGATTATGTGTAGCATTGTTGTCCCTCAAGAAACTATCAAAAACAAGGGCTGAATTGAGATCTATCCTAGGAAAGATCATGACACCAGCATCTTGCAACATTTTCCTCCCCTTTTCAAGGGTCATATTTGTCATTTCATCATCCACACATTTCCTCAATTCGTTCAACAATTGTTCTTCATTTCCTGCAGTGACATCATCAACCTTTTGTCTTATTTCCTTCCCCTTCTGTTTATACAAAAATGATTTGAATTCTAGGGAGTTTATGAACTCATCATCTGAAACAAATGATCTATACTCAATATTCCTTGCATCTGCATCACCACTCTCAACACTCAGCTCTCTAGTTGGGAAAACATACTACTGAGTTCTTAATCTGGATACCTTTTCTGGTTGGCTTTGTGGCACATTATCTTGTGGTGTCTCTTCCCTGAAGACAATTGCTCTGCACCATGTAGCCCTTGGTTATATCTTTCAACCACCATCTTAGCATCATCTTCCTCCAGATTCCGAATCATATCATCAAAGGGATAGGGCACATGCTGATACTTTCCAAAGTGTATCTTCTCTTTGGCAGAATTGATATATCTTTCTAGGTCAAAGCTCTTCCTTGGTGATCCTCTCTTCATGTTGTACTGAAGCAGTTTTTCAAGGATCAAATTGTATCCTTCCTTGGCCAACACAGTGAAATCACCAAAGCAAAATGAGCTAGGCATAAAAGCTTGCTTCCCAAAAGAACTGAAATTCATTACATTGCAATAATCCATCTGCCTGACAATCTCCAGATATGCAATCTTGTTTGGAACTATCTCTAGCAGAATGAAAGGGGCCTCTTCAAACCCATAGACTCCGATCATTGTAGCTCACTCCAAACAATACCAATCTCCCCAATTATGATCAATTGTCCCATTGAAATCTTTTGGCTAAAGAAATCTCTTAATCTCATTTGATAATGAATAATTATAGGGATATTTATACAATCTATACAATGTTTTCACAAAATATTCTTCAAAATGAATGAAACTAGCATTAGCAAACCTGCTATCCCAAATAGCAGTCCACAATTGAACAGGTAATGCTTCACCATCTTTACCAAGCTGAGAAATTCTCATTTCTGGAGGCCATACTCCCAACTCCTGTCCAAAATATAGTACCAGGTGCATCAACAATGAATAATCCTGAGATAAAAAGTAGATGATCCACCTTTTATAGCCATCAGTCCTGAATCAAGCCCCCTAGAAATGTATGAGGCATAGTCAAATGGCTGAGAATTATGATACTGGATATCTGCTGTGATAATCATGGGCACAATTGACATATACTCTGGGGCATCCATTCCCAATACCTGACACACTGAAAAATAGGTGTATTTCATATAGGGTTCAAACAAGTCCACATGATAAGGGGGGCCCTCACTATCCTACAGAGGATCTGGCTTGCTGCCTTGTTTAACTCTGTGAATTGGCAACCTCCAACCCTTATAGATTGTATCCATTCTCGAGAATTCCTTCTCCAATTCCTTGTGTATGATCTCCTCATTGCAAAACCCTTCTAAATTGAAAACCTGCCCAATTGCCTCTTTTGACAGATATATTTGTGGCTTTCTAGATGGGTCACATATAGCTTTATGCTTCGGGTCATAGTTATCAGCCAACAATTTTACCAGTTTAGCATTCACAAACACGTTAGGGCACACCAGTTTTCCCAAATTCAGCTTCCATGGGTTGCAAACTGGTTGAAAATGACTTCTTCTATGATAATGGAAATTGAACAATTCGTACCCCCTTATGGTAGTCTAGACGTCTCCTATGAATTTGCATATGTCATCTAGTTTATCAATCTCTGCCCTAAAATGTGCAGACCTTCTGGCTCTAGGCCCTGAACCAGGCAACTAATCAATGAGATCCTTGTTTAATCTTCGTTCAGTTCCCTCATGTTCTGTATCAATTTTCTGTTTCTTCCCTTTCGATTGACTACTTTCACCCTATTTTCTACTTTTGAATTTTCCAGAACCAGGGGACTCCATTCTTCAAGATTTCAGAAGTTAAAATTTAGAAGGCTAAGATGCAGTCACTTACAGTGTATTGCTCAAGCTCCTCAGGCTGGAAGATGTCCTGGTTCTCTGTTCGCACTGCTAACTCTTCTACAATCAATTCAACACAAATGCGTTTGATTACACTTACCCTGTTATATCCCGTCGCACCATTAATATGTCAGCTGAAGCACGAATGAAGAGTTATTTGAAACTTGCACTCTCACATCAAATGTCTTGTCGGTGAGAGATTTTCAAATCTGGGGCGAAATATTTTTTGCAACATTCATTAGATCTTTCACCGAAACATCCTATAGTCACACCGAAGGCCAATGTCTCATTTACAATCATCCTTTAGTTCTTTGTGTTTCGCTGTGACCTTTAGAGTCGGGGAGAAGTCTCACAGACAATACTTTGTCTCGTCGAAATGTATTCTTTTGTCTCATGTGGGTCGCTGTAACATTCTATTGTCGGGGAGATCCCATAGATATCCTATGTCTCACTGAAAAATCTCCTTAAGTTTACTTCTTGTCGCCGTGACAATATCATTCTCTTACCGATGAAATAAATTTCATCGGAAAGACTTACAAATCTTCGAAAAGACTCATACCGATTCCAAATGTCTCGCCGAACCCGTTCCTCCAAATTACTTTATTCGGTGAGACTCTCCCCGAAGTATTCTTTCGGTGTAACCTTCAATTTTCGATGGAACTCACGCCAAAGACTTATTCTATTGCCGATGCAATTCTCTATTGGTGTGACATTTGAGTCGGAAAGACTACATAGCTTCTTCCCGATAGCTTTTTGACGAAACCCCCCTTGCGCCTTATCGGCAAGACCCAACGCCTTTGGTAAGACATCATTCCGATAACCTTTTGTTTGGCCGATACATCATTCCCCGCGCTGGTCAGTGAGACATACATGAGTTCGTTATGACTCATCCTGATAACAATTCTCTTGCCGATATGACTTTCCTTTCACCGAAACAATAGATGTGTCCCGCCGATAATATGCAACAAGCATACATTAGTGAAAAATATAGGTCGGGGAGACCTTCACCCTGTCTTGCCGATATGGGTAATACAATGAAATATCAAAGACTAGATGGATTCAAATGAATCATATGAAAAAATACAAGCAAGACGCCATAAGGAGGGAACTTTATGCTTATGATGAGGACTCAATTTGGAAACTCATGAATGTAATTGACTGTGAAAAATTCAAAATTTTAAAGTTCTAACACCTCGTACACTTTGGGCTCTGCAAGACCTGGGAGGGTGATCCCTTAATGTGTTTACAACCTCTGCAGCATTATTATAAACAACATCAACAATAGCAGATGATCTCACTTAATAGCTCAACACGATAAGATAATATCAACTAGAATTATGTTCATAGACAATATCAACTATCCGAGCATGAGATAACTAAACACAATCCATTGTATAAGATAGTCAATGATTTGCAATTTGTAGCAAGCTCTAGGCAAAGACAAACAAATATTGAACTACAAATAATTACAACTTAGATCAGTGCCATATATCCATTGCAGGAGTCAAATTCATAAGCATCTAGAGGTTTATAACAGATTTAATACATCATATATAAGATCCCTGACAATATTGCATTACAATTTCATCAGTACATTCTAACCCGGACTACTTATCAAATCCTTATACAACACATATCCGCCTATAATCCCATTCAAGCATTTTGATTAATTCCTTTGAATTAAAGCTAAAATAGAATCATACACACCACAACAGTGAGATGGATAAAACAACCCTTAGTTATTTCATTCAAAGTTCAGATATGCATGTATAATGGAGAGACATGAGCTTGAATTTTCATTTCAACTCAAATGCTAGTACTGTTATACAACATTAAATCTCTATGAACTCAAAATCTGTTACATAATGACTCAAAACCTAAATTGCATTTCTCTAAAACCATCGGACTTTACAATTCGCTCTGCAACTTCACCTAGACTCGACAAAAATTATCTAACTTGCTAACCCATACTTTTGGCCTTGAAATCCTTCTTATAGAAAATGAAGGAGCAAACAAAGCATCGGGCCAAAAGTACACCTCACCATCAATTGGAGCACCGGTGATATTCCAAAATTTGTTACAACAGCCACCACTTTGAAAAATATTCTTGTTCAAAAATTGTTACAACAACAATCATCTTGGAGCATATTCTCGTTCATCATGTCGGCAGAGGAAGGTTGATGCAATAACAAAAAACCACGCGAAACCCACGCCAAGAAAGTCATCCACACAAAACTGGAAACGCTGTAACCACAACATCTGATTTGCTACCTGTCGGTAGCCCACTCTTTTTACTCATCATCATTCAAATACTTAGCCACCCACCTCTGGTATTCTTCATCAGTTAGCCAGTCAAAATTAATCACCTCTTTTACCTTTGTACTATAAGGAAAGTACTTTACCGCTACCTGATTAGCATCTCTTTCAAAAGATTCCAAAAATGAGCTAGTACCAATAATATTATCCATACAATTTACCAACAAATCATCATCTGAGTCATCACAAATTATTGTAATTTGATTATTGATGACTTCACTTGCTTGATCCTGCCATTGTTGGAGTGTTCTGATTCCCCCCTGCTCATCAGTTATATCAAGTAATAGTGTGTTACCCCAATCATTAAAGTTCTTTACCAATTCCCTAGTCTTCCTACTTAGATCATTTGGTAAGGTCTGAAAACCTTGTAATGATTTAACTAATATATAAGTAGGCTTCAATGATTGGGGTCTGTTATTTACATCAACCCTTGAGGCTTTATTCATAACATCTAGATTATTTTCCCTAGGGATCCAATTTTGAATTATTGGAACCACTATCCCCTTATCCCTATCAATATTATTTATTGCTTCAAATAGAAAATAATACAAAGAATGTATAGAGGGTAGTTTAGTATCCACCTTTTCATTTAAATGCTCCAAAACAAGAGTAACAATTTCTTTTTTTTAAAAAAGAAAACACTCCTATTTTACCCTTAGTGATGTATGTAATTGATCAATTTTCTCCATGAGCTGCCTCTTTGTTGGATCAACATAGCACTCTGTTTCTTCATCAACTTGTTCTAGAGGAGGGGTAAGAGCAGGATTTTGAATGGGAGACCCTTGTGTAGAAACATTTGGAGAAGCAGGAGGCATTGACCCTGCTGTGGGAGGTGATGTGTTGGTTCCTGGAGCATTGGTGTTTCCCCAGTATGTCTATACTTGAACCTTTCTACTTCAATTTGCAGCTCAACATTCCTCTGTTGCATTTTACTATATTCTTCAATTAAAATGTTATACCTCTCCATTAGGCTCTTTCTTTCAGCCTCCTCCCTTTCAGCAGTCTTTTGGGCCAACTTGGCCACATTCACAGTTAAACTAGTGGCTTCAGTTTTTGTAGTCTCCAAATCCCTCTTTATTATTAATCCTCCTTTGAAATTTGGATTAATATCAGCAATGTCTGGCTTTCTTCCTTATGGAGCCAATGCCCAAATTGCCAAGGTCTCATATTCTTCAAGGCGAGTTTTGTAATGTTGCCTTAACTTATTCTTCAATCTTGAAAAGGATTTTGACTTCATAATGGCATTGAAAGCCACGATTCCGCCATGTCCCATTCAAGAAAAAATTTAAAACACTACCGTATTCACTAGTTGTCTTCCTTCTTCGTATGCGGGATAAGCTTTTTAATCCCTTCCATTAGTTCAACTTTCACTTCTTCATCATTCTCCCTCGATCCGACCACAGTCTTTTAGTTCTCTTCTCTCCTTGCATTACCTTTTGATATTCCTCAAATTTCATCCTCCATGCTAATCAGAAGAATACAGGAGTCTTTACAAATGCATTGTCATCTAAGAACTCCTTGCAAGCCTCCATTCTTTCATCCTGCACACTCTTACCCTTCATATCCAAATCGGATAGAACCAATTCAGCTGACCTAGGAGGGGACGACATACCAACCTGCATGTCTTAATCAGTAACAATAATTTCATCTGTGAGATCCTCAAGTAGGTGATCAGTTCTTTGCCTCTTAGGGCTTGGCTCAGGTGGTGGTGATGGGGGACTGCGCTTTGGTGAAGATTTTAATTCAATAATTTTGACAACCCTAGGTACTTTGAATTTTGGGCCTGGTCATGAAGGCGCCTTCATTATTTTCTTCCCTTTTCTGTCTACTTCTTCCTCATCACTGCCAGTATCCCTTTTCCTCCTATAGATGGGATGCCTTTACGGCAAGGGTGACATCTTGACCTTGTTTCAATTGGCATATCACTTTGTCCTTGCATATCGAGGACTTAGCCTTAAATTTATCTTTTTGGTTGTCCAAGGTGTCCATTATCTCCTTGAAATTCTTCATTAAAAATCGAATTCTCTTGTGGTATGGAGTGAATTCCATCTGATGGATCATGCGATGGGATCCATTTCATGCATATCGGTAGCTTTTATACGGCTATCCACTTCTTTGTTCAATTCACGATATTTAAATCAAATTCATTCTGATTAGGTCCTTGGAAATTGAACTCCGTATTACCAAATTTACCACCTTTTATTCTTTAATGCGAAAGAAAAACTAGCCGGGATCATATTGTCGCCTTGGACCAAATCTTAAATGGTAATCAACAAAAAATTTGTCAAAATGTGTCCAGCCTCACTTTGAAAATGTAAAGTCAGACACTACTGTATAATCAGGGAATAATGTTCCCTTCCCCTTTCCAATTAGGTTATCTTCATGAATACACCCCATTTGCCACATAACTTCTGCAAACCCTAGTCTTGGTGGCACATTGTATGGCAGTATGTGAGGGGTTCCTTGAAATCCATATATTCTCAGGACAGTGCTGACTGGATATGGGATAATGTCACCCAGTTATGTAAAACCCTCAATTCTGGTTTCCTCTCCTTCGGCCGAAGGAAATCATGCAGTTCCTAAGGGATCCTAGGTACATTTACCATCAATCTAGCCCTCAATCTTGCAGCAAAACAATTATCAAAATTGCACATAGCGGTGCTTTCATATTACAAGACAAATTTGCAGCCCATATCTATACTGGCAATCTTTCTCCATTAACTGATTGTCTTAATTTCATCTTCTCAACAAAGAAATCAACATTCTTAAACAAGAACATATGCATCAACATGGAATACCAAAAGAATTGAGTACTGGTATCACCATTCTGTAGCTTCGACAGTCCTTCATCTATCCTCTTCACCAAAAGCAGAATGTATGTTATAAGAAGTTGCGGTGGTATTTGCACCCCATGGTTTATGTATGCAATCGACATTCTTGCACCGAGGGGTTGAAACCCAAAAATCGACATAGTGAAGATAAAGTAGCCGAGAATTTGAAGGGTTCACAGTCACTAGAGTGATGTGAAATTAATGAACCCACCGCCTTAACTTGAGGATGAGATTAGGCGACTTAACCCTAAAAAGAGATTTCAATTTTGTATACTCCTACTTCATTTCTTCAAGATTAATAGGAACCAAGTCATCACTTGGCTCACTCAAATCAAAATTTTGTTGGATAACATCTCTGTTAATTTCTAATAGAACTCGTCCATCATTATCTCTGATTACCAGTGTGATAGGGTCATATCTTTTGGCCATTGCTCTAAGTAAGTCCACATCAGGGAACACATTTGGAACAACCAGTTTTCCCATGTCGTACGTCCATCCATTTGAAAAAAGATGAGGCAAATTCCTCTGTCCATACCATAATCCAAAAATTTCTAAGCCTGTGAGTGGAACCCTAGCATCAGCAATGTTGGAATTATTACACACCAACCCCTCCCCTAGGATTTTCCCTCGCATCAACACCAAACCTTTCCTTCTCTCATTTGTTGATAATGGAAATTGATCTAGGAAATCATCGTACAAGTTTCTTTTCAAATACTTAAAGTGGCCAGAGTGCTGCTTGTTTGGCGCCATTTTAGACAAACTAGGGCCTCACTACAATGTTACACTTCAAGTGGCTATGACTAAGCAGAGATAGGAAATTACAGAGTAAAAATACCACAATTCCTCACAATTTATGATTAAAAAATATCCCTAACAAAATATTTTAATGAACTCAGTGACAAGCATAGCAGACCCCCCCTTTCCCAAATTTAGGTGCTGAATGACTGGGAAACAGAGAAAATTAACTCAAATTTTTTCGCACAAACTCCAATTTCTGGCTGCAGCTGCTCGCAATTTCACCTTTGGCTTTGAAATTGTTTTCATGAAATACTTGGATGCTTTGTGATACAAATGAGACGAGTAAATTGATTTTATGTCGATCAAATCCTACCAGTAGATGTCTCATCCGCCATTAAATCCCACTCGCGGGCTGCACGAAGGGCTCCAACCATAATTTGATACATATTTAAATTCGAGTCATTGATCCTTTAGTTTGATCAATTCATCGACGGCCATCTTCAAAACAGGCTGACATAATCACCAACATGGCAATAAAGGGGCCCACTATGTCATACGCTGCGAAGGAATGCCACGTGGCAGTTGCCCGCGATATCACAATCCTTTGATTTACCATCGTGGGATGGCGAGCACCATTAATCTTTTTACCATAAATCTTGTTCCTTCACAAATGGTTGTCGTCCTTTTCCTTTAACTGTCGAGCAACTTTTCCCTTAAAATCATAACATTTGCGTTGAAATAAAACACGTGCATCTTACAAGCGCATTAGTAATCCACCCCGTAATACATTTAAAACCGGCAAACGATTTCTTCACTCCTTAGGCTTCATTAGATGAGACACGTGGCAGGCACCTGCGACATTGCGATCCCAAAATTCCTAATTGCAGGATGGCGGGCACCGTCAATCTTGAAGAGACAGCTCATCAATGGTCACGCAGATTTCATCCTTTAGGAAGGGCACATGGCACCCACCTGTGATATCACGATCCCTGTAATCCCTGATTGCAAGATAGCGGGTGTTGTTAATCATTTTTTCTTTGTTAGGGTTGGGATAAGAATTTAACAAGGCCAACCAAGACTTAGGAAATAAAACCCTACGGAGGAAATAAAGTATTAAAATCAAAGTTGGGTTTTAATTTTAATCCGGTGACGTAAGCCTAAGCCATTAACTCCAATGGTCATGTTTTCGACGGCTTAGCCAAAGCCTTTCATTAAATACTAACCGTGCAATGTGTAGGTTTTCCAGATTCGAAGATATGGGAGAAGATCTCGATCGTACCCCGCCAACTCGCAGACCTAAGGTGTTGCCCTGTTATTTGGTGCGAGGTCAGCAAAAGGCAGATGCATGTCTTGTATGGAATGTGGGGCCCAATCTCCACTATTGAGCTCATAACCCACGGTTTTAAATTGACAACCAAGATCAAAAGCTAATGTAAATCTCTGATGTTCCCTGCTAGCTCGCAGGAGGAAGATGAAGGTTGGTGAAGCATTAATGAATTATTCCTTGCTTGTGTAGTCACATCGATCTCAATCTGTGTGAAGATGTTATTGTTGTCAATCATGAAGGGTGATCATTGGATTCTCATCCAGCTCTAGTTAAATGGTGACAGTACATACGCCACCAAATTGCCATGTTTGCACATGCATATTTACTAAGCATTGATGAAGGTTGCCATTACCTCGCACAATAAATACAAGAGGAATTAACTGCTAATAGTGTCATTCTTGTAGCAGTTAGAGCGCTTTGTGGGCTGAGTCTAATCAAGTTTGAGTGCTTGTATGAGAAGAGAAAATGAGTAAGTCAGTAAGGAGGTCTGTTCGTTTGAGCTCACAAAAGCTCGGTCCTGCTATTCAGGAAGGTGCTTTGGTTGAGTAGCAACGTCCTGGAATTGCAACCTTCTACTGCTTTGGTTGCAGTAGAAGGTTGCAATTCCAGGAAATTGCTGCTCAACTAGTAGATGACAAAGGCAAGCAGTCGGTGTGCTCTGGATGCGACCAACACTCGCCCATTGACCTTACGAGCAACACTTCTGATGATGTAACTGAGACCGACTCAGACTACTGTAGGTATTTAAGTCGCTTCAATCACGGTCTGCCCTCTAATGAGGAAATGATATCTATGGGCACATCAACTGTTAAAACCCCAAGCAGACGGACTAGAACTGTATTGGACAAGGACAAGAAAGAAGAGGAGGCTGAGGGTCTACCGTATTGGGCAACAACTAGAAGCGGGCGTGTATACCAGGGTTTGAGTGTTGGTAAGGGTAGGGTGGCGGGTAAATAAGAAGTTGTTGTGGTGCCTTCGTGGCAATTTGGTTGCCTGGTTTTTTTGCGTGGATAGCGACAAGGGGATTTTGATGACAATTTGGGTTCCCTATTCTTTTACACTACCCCAATTCATGCACTATATATGTTTTGCAGATTCAACATGTGGGAAGTTTTGTAATGAAAGTCAAATGCAATGGAGATTTTGTTCAAATGAAAATTTGTGGTGAAATTACATTTGAGCCCGAAGCTTGTTGCTCTTTGTCATATAAAAGGGAATTCAAGGCTCATTTGTAGGGAGAGAACTGATGAAAGCTCTAGCTAGGTTTTGAGTTGAATATATGGGTAGAAAGATATTTGTCCTCTGATGAGGAAGTGATATTGTGGTGCCATTGGCTGTTAAAACCCCAAGCAGACGGAATAGAATAGATAGCCTGTTTTGAGTTTTGGATGAATATATGCAAATTATCTTAAATTGTATGCAGATATGACTTATAAGCATGAATAAACATATAATTATAATATATTTTCTCTCCTTATGTGGATTTGAGTGAATTTTGAATGAAATGTTAATGAAGTTGTCATTCTTCTTTTGAGAATTTGTTCAATTGTGTGTCTATGTTTTTTGCTTTGATTCAAGAAAATCAATTAAATGCTTAAATGGAGTCATAAGTTTACAATTATTTACAAAGGATTTGATAAGTAGTAATATATCAGAGAATTGAGCTCCATAATGCAAGGTATTATATGAGTAGTCTATTCTATTAAATTCTTGGGTCATTTCTGCTAACAGTAAATGGGTAACTAAATATTTAACTGATGAAGAATAAAAGAATAATATGTAAATGGGTCACTCACTCACTCCCTCTATCTCTCTCCCCTTAACCCTAAACCCTTAACCCTTAAACTCTAAACCCTTAATATTAGGTGTGTATTAAAAACATTATAAAAGTATAAATTTTTGTAGTTCTATTCGGAATTGAATGATAAATGACGATGAATGGGAAAATCTAAGGCACTTTAATATTTTCAACTAAAAAGTTAAGAGTTCAATTAGGATGAGTGTTCACTTAGGGTTAGGTTTAGGGTTCAATTAATGTTCAATTTGGGTTAGGATTGAGGATGAGGTTGTTTAATTAAGGTTATGAATTCAATAAGAGTTCAAATAGGGTCAAGGTTAAGATTAGGGTTGGGGTTAAGGTTCAATTAGGATAAGAATTAGTGTTAGGGTTAGGATTAGAGTTCAACTATAGTTCAAAGTTAGGGTTATGGTACAATTAGGACTACTTGTTCAATAAGTGTTCCCTTAGGGTTATGATTAGAGTTATGAATCTACAATTAGGAGTTCAATTAGGGTTATGATTAGAGTTATGAATCTACAATTAGGGTTCAATTAATGTTCACTTAGGGTTTCTTTCTTGGGAGAAGTTTATTGTATGGTAAGTGTATTTTATAAAATTAATATGTCAAGAATTAGTTTTAGATACTACATGTGATTTTTCATATGGTATTAAATTGTAGATTAAAATTGATAATAGATTTCCTTCCTTCTTTTTCATTGTAAGCTACCATAATATATGGCCTTAAAATCCTATTCATATTTTGAGCTTTTCTAAACTATACAACATGACATCCAACAAAAAAATTTGTTATGCATTTTTCCAAGCACAAATCCTTAGAATTCTTAATGTGTTGCTTAGGTTAATATAAGTTTTCACACATGCCTCCTAATCTAGCATACAATATGAACGTAAATGCTCAAAATAGTTGGGAGTAGTGTTGAGATTGGTGGATCTTTGGGAAGGTCCAATGTTTCACCTTTGTATCTCTCCCTATAGATAGAGGTAGAGATGAATATAGAATGAGAGAGGCAAAGGGATAAAAATAGATAGAGATAGAGAGAGATAGAGGGAGAAATAAATATATAGAGAGATAGGGAGATAGAGGGGATATATATATATATATATAGAGAGAGATATGGAAAGATAGAGATATAAGGAGATATAGAGAGAGAGAGAGAGAGATAAGTAGAGAAATATATTAATATTTTATTTTTTGAAAAATATGTAATTTTTTAACCATTTTCCTATATATTTAGTATTAATATTTTTACATCTTTTAACAATTCAATATATAATACAAATAAAATATAGTTAATAATTTAATTAACTAGCATACCTATATTAATTAATAATATATGTAAAACACGCCGAGAGTTATCTTTATCAATATGCCTATTGACTTGAAAAAATGCTTACATTTTCATGAATATGAATTTGGAAAGCAATCAATTTGATTTCATTATTGTTTGTCATTGTTTATCTCAATTCCCATATATAAGGGTACACATTGAAATTTGAAATCATACCAACTTGTCTATAACAACAATCAACCAAGAACAATAAATTTAAAAGCAAAAATGTTCATCAATCATTAGATTTAGTATTGACAGCATCAAAGAAGTATATCATGACAAAATGGCATTAACTAACTTAGATATATCTATTGAAAAGGACCTTTTGTATAATGTGTGAAAACTTAACATCATCTTGTTTTTCATGCTTCAAAATGTTAAATTCTTTTGTTGTTACACCCATAATTTCTTCTGCCACTTCTTCAAAAGTTGTAATCCAAGTGAATGAAGTATGGTCTTCCTGTAATGCCCCGTCTTAATAACCTAAGAATGTTGCAATTGTGAATAAAGGTGTAATAATTTTTTGTTAAAAGTTTAATTATTAAGTTAATTAAATTGCATATATTCATTAAGCTATGCGACGTTACACTACTTTGAGTTTCCATAAGTGACTTATGTATTTCGCATTGCACATATTATTTAACATTAACAATAAAATAAACATTGCATAACATTGAAATTTCCATTGAAGATAACATATAGTACAAACATGTTTCCATACATTGCATTTGATAAAATATACAATACTCATCCATCTGTTGAGGTAGTTCAATAATGTTTACATTTTACAAGTATTCACCTCATATACAATTTGAGGGATGTTTTACAAAACATGAATTACAATTTACAATAAGAAGTACATATAGGTTTCCATGTGTGAGCTCTCCATTCATGAAGCTCTCGATACCATGATCACAAACTAGGGACCCAACGGGGTAAGGTGCACGTTCCACCCAACCATGTGGTACCCGTAGGTCCACCCCCCGTGCTAGGAGATAGTAATAAGGTTACCTAGACTTAATCTACTAACCCTAGACACTAGTACACAACAATCTATTGGTTACATTGCTTCCAGATTTAGACAATTGATTGTATCACAAATACAAGGTTAACTGTTATTCTAGGTGGAGTGTCATCACAACGTTGCAAAGGTTACCCTGGTGTTTCTTCCTAGGTTCTGGCCCCCAACCTTGGGTTACCCTGGTGACCTCTTACGAAACCTGGCCCCTATTGCATACTATTGTGGAATCGAATGTCTCTTGAAGAAACAAGACTTCGATTTGCCATTCCAAGCCTTCTCATCTTATACTTATGACTGAAGTAGCTCAAAAGTCATAAGAGAGGCAAAATATTTTGTTAAGAATTTTAATCTAACTAATGTGTCATTTAATTATCACTGACTTACTAACTTTTTGTAAGTTACCCTAACACCCCTTTGTGTGTCGGCCCTTACAAAAAGCCACTCCCCTAAACATAACATGAAAATCTATGTTCTCTGACTAAGGTTTACAAAGTGTACATATAACCAAAATCAATATAAAAGACTAATCACGTTAAAACGATCATCAATCATTGTTCATAACACAGGTGTCAAACCACCAAGCAAAGCCATGTACACATCCTTAGTTAACACAAGAAACTTAACTTAACAATCACAATCCCCATTTAACAACTGGTCTGGAAGACTTGAACATCTACGTCAACCCCCAATTTAACCAATAAAATATAATGCAATTTGAAACAAATTCACATCTACAATTTGGATTTACTAAATCCATGCAAACAAGAACTAGAAGTTTGAAGTTAATCAACTAATACAATATTTATCTTTCTTTTAAAATGAAAATTAAATCTACGATTATCCCAATTTCACAATCATATTTAATAATGAAAATATATTTACTCTACAAAATACATTTCATTATAATCTATCTATTCTTAATATTCACATGCTTTTTAACATTATTTCATGCGTTTAAATAAATAAATAAGAACGCTTTATAATCAGTTAAATACACATATACTTAAATATATTATGATATTAAATAACATTTAAAATTATCTATATTTCCTTCATATTAATATCAAAGTTTAAAAAGAAACTATATATATATAATAATATTTACATATTACATATATAACATATATATTTATTAATATATATTATTATGTAATATATAAACATATATTATATTTATAATTTATAACAATTTGAATTTAATCAAAACTTAATAAATATAAAATACATTTGGGTAGAGCCCGGCTGCTCATACAGCCGAACCCTCCATGGGAGGGCACGGCTGTGCAGGCAGCGCCGGCGCTGCCCTCACAGTCGGCTCCCCCGTGGGGGTCGTCTGTGGGGGTAGCCCCCTGCGGCAGCCTCCATCAAATTTTTTTTAAATGAATTTCACAATAATATCATTCGCTAAAATTCGTTTCGAATTAAAAAATTTCGTGGTTTAAGAAAAAATGAAATCCACGTACGGATTTCTCAACCCTGATCTAAAATTTCACAAATTTCTTCATGATATTAATATATATCTATCTATATATATATATATAAATTTCTACAATATATCAAATACTGTGACTGTATAAATTTCTGGCATAGGGTTTTCCTACAGAATATTGAAGAAATTTATCTGTTTAACCTTTTTTTTAAAATAAGAATTTTCAATCAATTACATAACAGATTTGTAACAAATTATAAAATCATTTTCTACAATTTTCACAGAGGATTTCAAAAGAATTTTGTTTTGAATTCTTTCAGACAAATAACGGTTTTCAACAAAAGATTTTCTACAAGCTATTGCCAAGAAAATGAGATTCATACAAACATATTTTCTTTCCATAAACAAGGAAACTAATATCACAAGAAAAATACCTGTAAATAGAAGGTTGTCTGTAGAAGAAACCCTTTTGCCTGTAGCGTACAATTTTCAAATAGCCTCTCCAGAGAAACCCCCGAATAAAAGAAAAGCTTCAACCAACACCAAGAATTTCCCAAAAGGGATCTTTCACAAGTATACAATTTTTTCCAAAATAACAAAAAATAGAGAAATTATTCAAAGCTCTGATATTTTCTTCCCGTGAGGAAATTGAACAACCCCTGTGTTTTTCCCCGAGATCCAAATTATCCTCCGTAACAAATTTTCAACAACCATAAGCAATTATTGCACTCACACACATGTCGAGAAGTGGTTGCAAAAATATCTTCCCACCACTTCTCGGCAATCTTCCAATTTTCAATATGCATGCAATTTAATTTATTAAATTTTAAATTTACAATTTCCAAATGCATGCATTTATTTTTATTTAAATTTAAATTTATAATTTCCAAAATATAACCATTTATTTAATAATCAAAATATATTTTTCACAAATAATTATTTAATTTTTCAAATAAACTATTTACACACTTAATAATTTAATTTAATTAATTAATTTATTTAATTAAATTAGTTTGATCTTTCAAAATCAAACCATTTAACCAAATAAGCTAATTAATTAATTAAATAATCAAGCAAGTAATTTATTCCACATTTAAACATTAATTTAAATACCAATAATTTAAAGCACAAAAACCACCATTAAAATTTAACCAAATTTACCTTTCATCAATTTATCCAAAGAGAAAATGACAATACAACCTATGACTCAAACTAAAAATAGATGATGTACTAAGACCGGGATTATAGATTAGACTAGGGTAAACCAAACTACTATCTCCCGATCAACGTATCCGTTGAGTCTTGACACGCTCAGACCTGAGTACCCAGGTGGAGTCAGTGTCATGTACATGCAAATCCTACAACCAAAAAAATAACGAGCATACAAATATATATATATATAAAGCATTAAACAGACACACCGTGTAGAGAAAAATAACGGATATCATAGGGCACTTGCAAGCGAGTGATGCGATTTCGTTCTCCACACCAATACACATCACAGCAAACTTACGAAATAAATAGTTGTTAGTCCATCATAAACATGTACATAGCAATAAACAACTGAAAGTAAACATCTACGCTATATCAAATCATGTCTGAAAACAATAATCACCAAACAATGTATCATAATGTCACAGAATAAATCCACTGTCGCTCAAAACCAGCGATCAAAATATCCAAACAAAGCATCATAGTCTAACCGTGTGAAAACATAACAGCAAAAAGCATAGGCATAAACGGAGGGGTACTACATCCTCCCCCCCTAGGATTAGGCTTGCTCCTGAAAGCCTGCGAACAGATAGGGATAAAGTTCCCTCATGCGTGTCGCATCCTCCTAGGTAGTTGAAGCCTCATGGCTAGGATCCCATTGGACCCTCACCTGATCAACATCTCGACCCTTGAGACCAAGCGTCCGACGCTGTAGAATGGCCACGGGCTCCAAAGCCAGCTGCCCGTCCTCTACCTGTAACACATTCAAATCAAGTACATGAGATATGTCGGGATGATATTGTCTAAGAACTGATACATGAAAAACATCATGAATACGAGACAAACTGGGTGGTAAGGCGAGTCGATATGCCACGGGACCAATTCTCTCTAAGATCTCGAATGGTCCAACGAAACGAGGTGCAAGCTTAGAGCCTTTTCCATAATGGATAGGACTCTTTCGCGGTCGCACTCGAAGAAACACTCTATCACCAACAGCAAACTGTTGGTCAATCCTATGCGCATCGGTATATTTCTTTTGCCTATCCTGAGCTGCTATCAAATGCTCTCTAATACGGTCAACCTGTTGCTCCATGTCACGAAGCATCTCAGGTCCAAGTAATACTCTATCCTCAAGTTGATCCCAACTCAAAGGAGTTTGACAAGGACGACCGTATAATGCCTGAAATGGTCGCATACCTATGGAACTCTGATATCCGTTATTGTAAGCGAATTCTACTAAATATAGATAATCCCTCCTTAACGTAATTGTTTATCCATTACGCATATCCTAAGCATATCCTCTAATATTTGATTAACTCTCTTTGTTTGTCCATTGGTTTGAGGATGATACGTTGAACTAAAGTTCAACTGTGTACCTAGAGCATGTTGTAATGAAGTCCATAGGGCTGAAGTAAATACGGGATCTCTATCATAAATAATCCTACGAGGAATCCCATGCAATCTAACGATATCCTCCATGAATATCTAGCTACGGATGAAGCATTGTAGGATAGTGTACAGTGAAATGAGCTACTTTAGTCAAACAGTCAACAGTTACCATAATGGCATCATGTCGACGTGATGACGTAGGTAACCCTACAATAAAATCAACGGATATAATATCCCATTTCCATTCAGGAATGAGATGTGGCTGCAATAATCCAGCGGGATGTTGATGTTCAGCTTTGACTCGCTGACATTCAAGACATCTCGATACATAATCAGCAATATCACGTTTCATACCAGGCCAGAAATACAATTGCCGAAGATCGGCATGCATTTTCTTGACACCTGGATGAACTGAATACGGAGCTCAATGAGCTTCAGTCATTATTAATGTACGAAGACTCTCAACATGTGGTACATAAATACGACCTAAATGCCGTAATATACCATCCGATTCTAGGACATACCCTGCAAATCGACCTTCTAATGGTCTACCGGTGTCTCGGGTCACCACTTCGTTACGATCTATCGGTGGGAAGTGCAGCTACTATTGACCTCTCAAATCTACTTCAAAGGCGTTAGCGAGATCTCGTAATAGGCGTCGGCTAAGGCGTCGATACTCACGTTCTCTTTGCCTTGAACATATTACACTTCAAATCGTACTCACACAAGGAACTCCATCCGCGAGTGGATTGCTTACAGCATTCAAGTTAGGTTGCGTAAAGATGTACTGCAAACTACGGTGATCAGTATGAAGTTCAAAATGATGACCTAATAAGAAATGTCTCCAACGAACTAATGCATGCACAACTGCAGCTAGTTCTAGGTCATGAGTAGGATAGTTTAATTCGTGATCTTTGAGTTTGCGAGACTCATAAGCAATCACACGCCCATCTTGCATCAAAACTGCTCCTAAACCCTCTAAGGATGCATCCATGCATACCACAAAATCCTTAGTAGGATCAGGAACAATAAGTATAGGTGCATTAGTTAACTTTTCTTTAAGAGTCTGAAAAGCCAACTGACACTACTCTGTCCAAACAAACTTCTTTCCTTTCCTTTGAAGAGAAGTAATAGGATGACCTATTCTAGAAAACCCCTCTACAAAACGCCTATAATAGCCAGCTAGACCCATAAAACTACGAACTTCACCTACATTAGTAGGCGCAGGCCAATCTACAATAGCTTGGATCTTTGAAGGATCCACCGCAATACCTTTACCAGATATCACATTTCCAAGATATTTAATCTCAGGTTGAAAGAAATCACATTTCTTCAGGTTCACATATAATTGATTTTCCCTTAAACATTGCAAGACTTGTCTCAAGTGTTCTTCATGTTCCTTTATGTTTCTCGAATAGACTAAAATATCATCGAGAAATACCAGGACAAAGCGATCAAGGTATGTACAAAATACACCATTCATTAAACTCATGAATACTGATGGTGCATTAGATTGAAAACCAAATAGTACCAGCTGTGAATTAAGTGAGGTGCCCATACTTGAGGTTCAAAACGGTTTTATGAATGCGCTTCAGCTATCATGGTGATGGTAACGGTTCAAATCAATTTTAGAGAACACGTTAGCTCCCTCGATTTGATCAAAAAGATCATCGATTCTAGGTAAAGGATAACGATTCTTAATCATAACCTTGTTCAATTGACGATAGTCAATGCACAGCCTAAGAGATCCATCCTTCTTCTTCACGAGAAGATGACAGAATTGCTCCCCAAGGGAAACACTTGAATGAATGAAACCACTTTTCTAATAATTCCTCTAGCTAAATGGGAGTTCCTCTAACTCTGAGTCGTCATTCTATATGGAGCCCTAGATATAGGCTCAGCTCTAGGAACTAGGTCAACTCTAAAGTCGATATCCCTCTTCGGTGGCATTCCAGGAATGTCATCGAGAAACACATCTGCGAATTCCCTAAGTATAGGATGATCATCAAGAGATACCTCTCGACTCTCACCCTCTTCCAAATCAGTAACTGTTGTTGCAAATAGTTGACATCCCTGACGAAGACATCTCTTTAATTGCATAGCAGATATCATACGCAAAGAGATAGGTCTTTGAATACCTACGATATCCACTTTCACACCTAAATCATTAATGCAACTAACTTTCTTAAGTCGACAGTCAATTACAGCATGATAAGATGCTAGCCAATCCATACCTAAAACTATATCATACGATCCTAAGGGTGTAACATATAAATCTACTAAGGTAGTTAATGTACCAATTTTAAGTTCACAATTATGTACTAGGATTTTCTTTGCTACTCCTCACCCACGGTAATTCAACTTGCCTGCACTTACCACCTTTGCTTTCATACAAGACCACAATGGTCAGCGATGGTGATTGAAATAGTCGGTGGCTCAGGAATCAAAGGTATGAAACACTAACGCCATGTAGCTTACGAAGTTTACGACCACGTGTTAAATTTGATCAACTTTGGCGGTCATTAACCGCGTATCTTGTATTGTAAAAGATCGCATCTCCCACCATGAGCTGCGAAGCGTAGATTGAGGCCATACAACGGTAGAACCTCTCGCCCGGACAACGCGCTATGTGTCCACTGCCCATGAATAACAACTGTACCGGCCGAGATCCTGCGCCGAGGTGCATTTGGATTGCTGAAAACTACCGGCGGTAGGCCAGGCACTTCTGCTTACGGCGGGTTGATCACGCCCTGTTAAACTTTGTTTACGTGCCACCGATTCACGACCCGCTTCTGTTTGAAGGGACTATTTTTGTTGTTGTGGTTGAGGATTATTGTTCTTTGGGTGTTCTTTGTTGTTGTTGCTGCCCACCCAACATTTGGGTGTGCGTTGATTCCTAGAAGGAACCACACATGCAATGCCCCTGTCCACCCGAGTGGACTAAAACTTCTTTGCCGAGAACACTCCCAATCACTCTGTGTGCCCACCCACAATGCCATAATAAGGTTCTCTGCCTCTACATCGCGACCTTCTCCACGCAGCTTCCATAGTCTTTGGCTCAAAGAGACTTCGGACGCAACCAGCGATACCGTTTAAGCCACGATGAAGTGTTGTACTTCGCCAGGCTCATCATGCGCCAATACCGGCCTCTTTGCTTGAGTTAGAGTAGAGACCCCTCACGTTCATATTGCTCTGCTGCAGAGCCAGTAGATCATGGAACTCATCAGCCCTACGCTGCCTCCAATGTTCTGAAAGGAACCGAGTTCTAAACCTCTCGAGAAACATCTCCCAAGATACATAACCAATATCTATATGGAGCTTCTGCTCCTCTAGGCGCCACCAAGTAGAGGCGAATCCTCTCAAGTGCATAATAGCGCATCTGGCACGGGTATTGCTACCGTAAGGGTGCATGGCAAAGAATCTACCCAAATCTAGTAGCCAGGTCTCAGCCTCTAAGCCACCTCCTGTACCATCAAAGGTAGGAGGGCGTGCCCTCAATAAGTCTCTCATGTGTCCAACAGTAATCGCATCCTGATGTGTTGTGTCCTCTACTCTCCTAGGAGATCTATCTCTCTCTGACAACCTCCTGCTCATCTACTTGTCTAGGTCCAAGACGAGCTAGGACCTCCTCTAATAGTGGACGTATCTGAGAACCCCCTACTGCTGACTGTTCAGGATTCTGTCCCTCATTTCTCTGACCCAACTGTTCTGCCTGATCACTGTGATGAGGGCTAGGAGGGGGAGTAACCTGAGGGATTGGCCCTCGGCCTCCACCTCGACCTCTACCTCGACCTCTTCCTCCTCGCCTAGGCATGTTCCTACACATAACAATAACGGGTCTTAGATACTATTTAACCAAGGCTAACAATTGCGACGCTACGTACTAGGTCAACCTAATGGGCTCGTGATTACCCAGAGCATCCAGTGTTTGTAACCTTGGCTCTGATACCAATCTGTAATGCCCCGTCTTAATAACCTAAGAATGTTGCAATTGTGAATAAAGGTGTAATAATTTTTTTTTAAAAGTTTAATTATTAAGTTAATTAAATTGCATACATTCATTAAGCTATGCGACGTTACACTACTTTGATTTTCCATAAGTGACTTATGTATTTCGCATTGCACATATTATTTAACATTAACAATAAAATAAACATTGCATAACATTGAAATTTCCATTGAAGATAACATATAGTACAAACATGTTTCCATACACTGCATTTGATAAAATATACAATACTCATCCATCTGTTGAGGTAGTTCAATAATGTTTACATTTTACAAGTATTCACCTCATATACAATTTGAGGGATGTTTTACAAAACATGAATTACAATTTACAATAAGAAGTACATATAGGTTTCCATGTGTGAGCTCTCCATCCATGAAGCTCTCGATACCATGATCACAAACTGGGGACCCAACAGAGTAAGGTGCACGTTCCACCCAACCATGTGGTACCCGTAGGTCCACCCCCCGTGCTAGGAGATAGTAATAAGGTTACCTAGACTTAATCTACTAACCCTAGACACTAGTACACAACAATCTATTGGTTACATTGCTTCCAGATTTAGACAATTGATTGTATCACAAATACAAGGTTAACTGTTATTCTAGGTGGAGTGTCATCACAACGTTGCAAAGGTTACCCTGGTGTTTCTTCCTAGGTTCCGGCCCCCAACCTTGGGTTACCCTGGTGACCTCTTACGAAACCCGGCCCCTATTGCATACTATTGTGGAATCGAATGTCTCTTGAAGAAACAAGACTTCGATTTGCCATTCCAGGCCTTCTCATCTTATACTTATGACTGAAGTAGCTCAAAATTCATAAGAGAGGCAAAATATCTTGTTAAGAATTTTAATCTAACTAATGTGTCATTTAATTATCACTGACTTACTAACTTTTTGTAAGTTACCCTAACACCCCTTTGTGTGTCGGCCCTTACAAAAAGCCACTCCCCTAAACATAACATGAAAATCTATGTTCTCTGACTAAGGTTTACAAAGTGTACATATAACCAAAATCAATATAAAAGACCAATCACGTTAAAACGAACATCAATCATTGTTCATAACACAGGTGTCAAACCACCAAGCAAAGCCATGTACACATCCTTAGTTAACACAAGAAACTTAACTTAACAATCACAATCCCCATTTAACAACTGGTCTGGAAGACTTGAACATCTACGTCAACCCCCAATTTAACCAATAAAATATAATGCAATTTGAAACAAATTCACATCTACAATTTGGATTTACTAAATCCATGCAAACAAGAACTAGAAGTTTGAAGTTAATCAACTAATACAATATTTATCTTTCTTTTAAAATGAAAATTAAATCTACGATTATCCCAATTTCACAATCATATTTAATAATGAAAATATATTTACTCTACAAAATACATTTCATTATAATCTATCTATTCTTAATATTCACATGCTATTTAACATTATTTCATGCGTTTAAATAAATAAATAAATAAAAACGCTTTATAATCAGTTAAATACACATATACTTAAATATATTATGATATTAAATAACATTTAAAATTATCTATATTTCCTTCATATTAATATCAAAGTTTAAAAAGAAACTATATATATATAATAATATTTACATATTACATATATAACATATATATTTATTAATATATATTATTATGTAATATATAAACATATATTATATTTATAATTTATAACAATTTGAATTTAATCAAAACTTAATAAATATGAAATACATTTGGGTAGAGCCCGGCTGCTCATACAGCCAAACCCTCCATGGGAGGGCACGGCTGTGCAGGCAGCGCCGACGCTGCCCTCACAATCGGCTCCCCCTTGGGGTTCGACCGTGGGGGTAGCCACCTGCGGCAGCCTCCATCAATTTTTTTTTAAATGAATTTCACAATAATATCATTCGCTAAAATTCATTTCGAATTAAAATTTTCCGTGGTTTAAAAAAAAATGAAATCCGCATACGGATTTCTCAACCCTGATCTAAAATTTCACAAATTTCTTCATGATATTAATATATATCTATATATCTATATATATATATATATAAAAATTTCTACAATATATCAAATACTGTGACTGTATAAATTTCTGGCATAGGGTTTTCCTACAGAATATTGAAGAAATTTATCTGTTTAACCTTTTTTTTAAAATAAGAATTTTCAATCAATTACATAACAGATTTGTAACAAATTATAAAATCCTTTTCTACAATTTTCACAAAGGATTTCAAAAGAATTTTGTTTTGAATTCTTTCAGACAAATAACGGTTTTCAACAAAAGATTTTCTACAAGCTATTGCCAAGAAAATGAGATTCATTTTTTCTTTCCATAAACAAAAGAAACTAATATCACAAGAAAAAACTTGCAATATAAATAGAGAGTACATGCGTAGAAGAAACCAGCTGCCACAAATTTCCAAATCTTCTTCAAAGGAAATCCAAATCCAAGAAAGCTTAACTAACCACCAAGAATCCTCCAAAGGATCTTCCACAAGTATACAACAGATACAGAGAGATAACAAATTTCTAAGATGAATCAATTTTTTTCACAGCAAGAGAGTTTTTTTTTGCAAAAGCACTGTTAATTTCCCCGTGAGGAAATTGAATAACCTCTGTGTTTTCCTGAGATCCAAAATATCCTCCGTAACAAATTTTCCCAAACAATATTCAATTAAAGCACTGGCACACATGTCGAGAAGTGGTTGCAAAAATATCTTCTCCACTTCTCGGCAATCTTGCCAATTCAAATTTGCATGCTAATAATTTATTTTATTTTAAATTTAAAAATCAATTTTCAATTGCATGCATTTTATTTTTATTTATTTTCTAATTTTCAAATACAATATAATTTACACACTTAATAATTTAATTTAATTAATTTATTTATTTAATTAAATTAGTTTATTTATTTCATTAAATTAGTTTAATCTTTTAAGATCATCCATTTAACCAAATAAGCTAATTAATGAATTAAATTATCAAGCAAGTAATTTTCTTCCACATTTAAACATTAATTTAAATAAAAATAATATAAAATACTATATACTATCATTTAAAAATTACCAAATTTACCTTTCAAACATTTTATCCAAACAGAAGAATGCAAGACAACCTAAACTCTGAACTAAACAAACGATGTACTAAGACTGGGATTAAATAATGGGCTAGGAATTAAACCAAATATCTCTGATCAGCGTGCTCCAGATTTGAGTCTTGACGCTCAAACACGAGTGCCCAAGTGGAGTGGGTGTCATGTACCTACAATTCACGCAGCAAAAGCAATAACATGCATACATATATATATATATATATATAAAGCATTGAACAGCACACCGTGCGGAGAAAATCATGGATATCACAGGGCACTCGGGCGAGTGATGCATTCCATTCTCCACACCAATACATGTCACATCAGAACTGACGAAATAAATAACTGTTAGTCCATCATAAAACATGTACATAGCAATAATCATCTGAAAATAAACATCTACGCTATCTCAAAGCATAACAAAAATTAGTAATCACAATACAATGTATCATCATGTCACAGAATAAATCCTCTATTGCTCAAAACCAGCGATGAAAATATCCAAACAAAGTATCATAGTATAACAAGTGAAAAACACAACGTAAAGCATAAGCATAAACCTTGAGGGTACTACATGACACATTTTTGTACATTTATGTTAGTCTTGCTTTTAATACTTGACGTGATAATGATGTTGATAACATGATGCATTATTTATTGGTCCACTAAAAAACATAATTTTTAGTTTCTAGAAACTAAAGTATCATAATATTTCACATGCATAAGTAGAATGAAAAGGCTCAAGCTACATTTTTCAAGTAAAAGGTTGTATCAATTTCAACAAATATACAACGGATGGACATTAAAACTATAAAATATATTAAAACTCGCTAACTTCATTACATATGTCAAATCCAAAGACAAGACACAATTATGACAAACAAAACTCTAAAGTATCCCCAAGTGATTAAAGTCTTCATGTACTTCATATTCCTAGTCAAATATGCTCAAAAAATCCAAGTATTCACATCCATGTCCAAATACTTTATATTGGCCATCTAAAATTAAACACCCTCCACAAGTGGAGAAGTCTTTCGAACATGGGAATTGTCAATATCAATAGTATTGTCTGCCACAATGTTAACATGTTTCAAAGTAACATTCTTACCTTTCCCACCACCTTTAGACCCTAGTTTTTGCAATTTAGTAATCCTTTTGGAATCCCTTCGCAGAATCCCCTCCTCCACATTATCCCTAGCATCAACTGACTACTCCTCCCCATCTCGACTAGACACACCAAAGCCCTAGCCATAATGCTTAGCATTCTCCTTGGATAGACAACGATGAGACCCACTCAAGCTCTTATTAGTGTCTTCCCCATCAAATAGGGACTCACGAGAATTTGACTTCTGCATAACTAAATTCTTGGCGAAACCCTTCTTTAAATTCCCCTTTTTCATTTTCTTAGAAGGGGTGGCCACGGGAGATGACAAAACCCCATAGTATTATCCTCATCCACATTCCATTTTGCATCACCATCAACACTTGTCTTCAAACCAAATGAAAAATAATCCTCACTTGTGGCCTTTTCTTTCCCCTTAACAAACTTAGTCGGGGTATGATCTCTCACATGCTCCATGATGAGCAAAATGAGGCCTTCATGAAGTACAAGGGACCTATGGTTCTTTAAGTGTGCATTTAAACTGAAACTTCCAGGGATGAGAGAAGAAAAAAGGGAAAAGATACATGCAACCCATGTCTAAAATGGTTTATAAAATTAGAATGATGCCCTAGAATAGTAGTAAATCATCCATCAAGAGTAACATACCACATTAAAACTTTTTCCACATCAACCCATATACGCTTCAGGTTCATAACCCACGAGGGAAGCTTCACCAGTTTATCTATTTCATTATCCTTGAAGAATTGATCCATTACATCACTGTTGCTCTTTCTTTCTTTAAAAAACTTGTGGCTATTCGTTAGTAGCCCAGTTATGAAAGCAATAAAGTTTTCATTGATAGTGAACTCCATACCTTTCACCTTCAGACATCTATTGTGCCAACAACGAAAAAACTACATAGACGCTTTGGGATCATGGCCATGACACCTTTCCAAATAGGGTGTGAAATTCCCATGTCTCAGGATCCTCCAAATTTTGTGCTTATTTTTCCACCTTTCGTAAGTTAGTGGTTCAATCCTACCCCTATCTCAACCCATTGCAATTGTCACCATTAATAGAAACCAAAGTTGAATCACACTTGCAAGATTACAAATGAGCATAGGAATAGGCAATACATAACCCACAAAATGTGTGGTAATTAAGAGGGCAATAATAACTCGATCACCCCAAATCACAAGCCCAAATCTAGCTATCATCTCGCAATAAAAGCTTGGCCTTCTCAGGAAGGGAAGATTACTCTTTCCATGCCTTGAAATTATTAAGGCTGACAACCTCATTTGCAAAAAAATCATCAAGGGAATTACCTTCCCTATAGGTATGTGTGACACGAGTCTCATTAAAGGATCTCAGCATCATGATTGAATCCACAATAAGATGTTTGAATATCCAGGTCAACTTATGTTTACCAAGTAAGCAATTAACAATATTAAGGGAGTCACCCTCAACCCATAGCTTAGAAAAATCCCTATCCATGATAGAATTGATGTTGATGTAAGAAGCTTCGACCTCTCCATTGAAGAATGTTGTACAACATAATGATTAATTAATATTTTATTTATGTTGTAATTACTTTATCCCTATTAGAATTCACAAGCATAAAATATTTTCAAAAATATTTTCTAATAGATATACACATAAATGCATGAATATTGTACTCTATTAATGACTCCAAGAAATCATCTTAGTCCTTCAAAAAATCATGGTTTAATAATTTTACCTATATACACTTGACAAGAAAATCATTGAGAATTAGTTTCAATAATTTTATCATGGAATTACCTACAAATAAATATGCATATATAATTTGGCCATATCAAAGCCATACTAGTATTCTAAGCTTAGCTAGTGTGGGACATGTTACATTAGTCTCACATTTTAAAACATGATATGCCAATGATGTTTCAATAATATGGTGTATTATTTATTGCTCCACTTAAAAATACAATTTATAGTTTCTAGAAACTATAGTATCATAATATATTCACTTGCATAAGTAGAAAGAAAAGGTCCAAGTTAATGTCAAGTAAATGGTTGTTATATCAATTTCAACAAATATACAAGGAATGAACACTATAAAATATAATATATTAAAACTTATTAACTTCATTGCATATGTCAAATCCACTCACATGTTATTGTAATGACATTTAAGTCATGAGTTACTTTTGGGGAGATTGACAATTGGGTAAAAATTGAGATGAGTAAGAAGGCATGAGAGGATCTTCTATTGTTGGATCTTATGATAGATTTGATCAATCTTCCCATGGAGCACCATGGAATGGGATCTTGGTCAATTTGACTATTGTGAAATATATATGTATTCATGATAAAGAGGGTGGATGTATGGTGTGTAAGAGGATTTATTATTCAAGGTGCATTGACCATTTTGGTGAGGTGTGAGATACCCCATGAGGATTTGGATGCCTAGTTTTGGGTGTATGGTATTGGTCTCTTTCTTTGGAATAATTCAAAGGGACAAGTTGGTGTATCACAACATTATCATTAATATAGGCTTGTGTATCTATGAGTGAATTTTTTTATCAAAAGGGTTTTCCACATAAATCTTTATGTTATGGTTTGTATATAATTTATGGTTGATTTTCATTTCCATTTATGATTTTTTATTTTTCTATTGAATTTAGTTGCATCAAGATCAACATATCTCATTGTATAGTTACACTAAGTTTCAACACCCAAAAGATATAAATAGAAGGAGATAGAGGAAGCAACATCAAACAAACCCAACCAATTGAACTCCTCTAAATTAACCTTCCATTTTTTTTATGGAAGGGGAAGAATCCTATTTATTAAAGGCTTATTAGCCAACATGTATGTTATAGATCAATATGAATATCCAATCTTGAGTAGTGCATGGAGTTTTGAAATATTTCTACCAGTCTCTATTGAAATGAATCAAATGTGTGATTGGTATTGAGAGGGGAAGGATCCATGGAAAGGTAGAAACTTTATCTATGGATCTCTAATTGATAATGTTTGAAAATTAGACTTTCAAGGGAAAACATATATATAGTTTCCCTCTAACTCCCCACCCCTTTATAATAGCTATAGTAGGGTTAAAGGTTGTAACACAATAGGAAAAGTAGTTGTGTTAAACCCATAGTATTTTATCCCCTCATTTTTATTAGAAAAAAATTATTATAGTCATAAATTTTGATTCAAGGCACAATAATTGTGTCTTTTCTCCTAGTATTATTTGATATACTCTCACTCAAAGATGTCATTTTAACTGTTCATGAGTACATTATATTTTATATTATTAAACTAGAAATTAAATTGCCACTTCATATGATCATCACATATTCCACTTTTCTTTTCATAATAATGTAATCCTATTTAAAGGGAATCATTTGATTCATGTGTCACTATATGTAAGTCATTTTTTTATAGATAGAATTACTCTTACTCAATGGTCATGTTATATTACACTTTTTCATTTTTCTAATAACATAATTCCTATTAAAGAACAAAAAATCCATATGTTGATATTTAAGTGTCACTTTTTTATAAACTAAAGTTTTTTTTATTGGCTTAGGCCCCTTTTTGAATAAAATTATTTAACTCACAAAAATATACCAGTACAACCTTCAAACTCGAGCGTCCATTGAAGAATGTTGTACATGATAATAATTAATTAATACTTTATTTAGATTGTAATTACTTTCTTCTTATTAGAACTCATAAGTTCAAATCAACTTCAAAAATATTTTCTAATAGAGATACACATAAACCCATAGTGACTCCAAGAACTCATCTAAGTCCTTCAAAATAATCATGGTTTAATAACTTTACTTGTATTTACTTGATAAGAAGGTTATTGAGTATTAGCTCGGAGAATTTTGTTATGGTATTGCCTAAGGAGAAATATGCATATAGAAATGACCCTATCAACACCACACTTGTAGTCTAAGCTTAGCTAGTGTGACACATTTTTGTACATTTATGTTAGTCTTGCTTTTAATACATGGTCTGACAATGATGTTGATAACATGATGCATTATTTATTGGTCCACTAAAAAACATAATTTTTTTGTTTCTAGAAACTAAACTATCATAATATTTTCACATGCATAAGTAGAATGAAAAGGCCCAAGCTACATTTGTCAAGTAAAAGGTTGTATCAATTTCAACAAATATACAACAGATGGACACTAAAACTATAAAATATATTAAAACTCGTTAACTTCATTACATATATCAAATCCAAAGACAATACACAATTATAACAAACAAAACTCTAAAGTATCCCCAAGTGATTAAAGTCTTCATGTACTTCATATTCCTAGTCAAATATGCTCAAAAAATCCAAGTATTCACATCCATGTCCAAATACTTTATATTGGCCATCCAAAATTAAACACCATTACTTTAAAAACTCTAAAAAGTTTTTTAATTCATCAAAACATCTTAAAATGGATCTACACTATCACCACACCAATCCATTCCCTCATCATTTTCACCATGAGGAATCCATTTTCCCTTTATCCTCACAATACCCACACCTATTATCCCACAATATATAATGTCTCTAAACAATACATGTCCATTTCCTCATGTTCATTACCCCACAATGTATAACATGCCTCTAAACAATGAATACCCATCTCCTCCCACCCATTACCCCATAATGTATAACTTGCCTCTAAACAACACATGGTCATTCCCTCACACCCATTACCCCACTTCTAAACAATACATGATCTTTCCCTCAAACCCATTGCCCCACAATGTATATCATTCCTCTAAACAAAAAATACTCATCTCCTCCCACCCATTACCCCATAATGTATAACATGCCTCTAAACAACACATGGACATTCCCTCAAACCCATTACTCCACCTCTAAACAATACATGCTCTTTTCTTCAAACCCATTGTCTCACAATGTATAACATGCCTCTGAACAAAAAGTACTCATCTCCACCCACCCATCACCCCATAATGTATAACATGTCTCTAAATAATACATACCTATTCTCTCACACCCATTAGCCCATAATGTATATCGTGCCTATAAACAATCCCTACCCATTCGCTCACCCATTACTCCATAATGTGTAACATCTCGCTAAACAATGCATGCTCATTCCCTCGCATCCATTATTCCACAATGTATAACATGCCTCTAAACAATACATGTTGATTACCCCACAATGTATAACATACCTCTAAACAACACATGGACATTCCCTCAAACCCATTCCCACCTCTAAACAATACATGCTCTTTTCCTCAAACCCATTGCCCCACAATGTATAACATGTCTCTAATCATTGAATACCCATCTCCTCCCACCCATTACCCAATAATGTATAGCTTGCCTCTAAACAATGAATACCCATCTCCTCCCACCCATTACCCTATAATGTATAACATGCTTCTAAACAATACATACCCATTCTATCACACCCATTACCTCATAGGTATAAAATGTATTGTTGCATACCTCTAAACAAACAAATGAGCATTCTCTCACACCCATTAGCCCATAACGTATAACATGTCTCTAAACGATACATACCCATTCCCTCACCCATTACTCCATAATGTGCAACATCTCGCTAAACAATGCATACTCATTCCCTCATATCCATTATTCCACAATATATAACATGCCTCTAAACAATACATACTCATTTCCTTGCACCTATTGTCCTACAATGTATATGTAACATACCTCTAAACAATGCAATCCTCATTCCATCACACCATGACCCCACAATATATAATATACCTCCAAACAATGCACACCCATTCCTTGACACCCATTACTAAACAATGTGCAGTCCACATCTAAGCTTTGAATCAAGTTTGTGTAGTCCACATCTGAGGTTTGAATCAAGTTGTTTATATACACTCAATGTCACCCCCACCCACGTTCCACGTCCCTTTACTTCCTTTGCACGTTTGCACGTCTCTACATTTCCATCCTCCTGTCAGAATTTTTTCAAAAGTTGCTTAAACTTGTACAGAGATTATGTACTTCAAAGTGTACTGCATTGCTTAAATAAAAGAAAATTATTAATACACATATCTCCGCATACATGGATCTTTGTGCATATTCCAAATAAAATCTTAGTTTTTTTTTGTTGCAGCAGCTTTTTCATGTTCTTTCTTTTTCTTTATGGTGTGGACTGAAAGAAACACGGCTGACATGTAACAACAAACAAAATTATTTTCCCACTTACAAAGTAGGTAAACCTCTGAACACTTTCAATCATATTTATGTTTTCGAAAAAGTGAAATGATTCGAATCCCAACCTTCCCATTATGCTTATTGGGCTCTAAACCCTAGAATGCATCTTGTCTTCTAAAAGTAAATGTTAAAGTAATTGTTATATACCTATTTATAACCAAATATATCAAAATTATTAATAAAGGAAGCTCCTTGGGTATTCTAGAATTTAACTTGATTGATAGACATTATAAAAATAATCTTATGAGTTGGAAAAATTATATATATTTGATAATCTAGCGTGTCCCCACAATCCAGCTCCGTGACTCCCTTGATGGAGTAGTGGCGAGCTGGGGCGAGACTAGTCCCTAGGGATGCGTGCAATCGTCTGCGCCACACGCATCGGGTGAGACCTCAGGGAACAAACCCAAGACTCAAGCCAACTCCACTACCTGTGCAAGCAAAAAAAATAAAAATAAAATAAAATAA